>CM053627.1:354801-407705 GCA_028646595.1 Phalanger gymnotis | reverse complement strand
GAAAGAGAAATCATAAGGGACTTACTAAAGTTGAACTGTTTTGTTTATATTCCTACATGGAAAGATGATGTGTATAATTCATGAGACTTCAATATTAGGGTAGCTGAAGGGAATATACATACACACACACACGCACACACACACATATGTATATGACAGAGGGCACAGGGTGAGTTGAATATGAAATGATGATATATAAAAAAATAAAATCAAATTAAGGGATGAGAAAGGAATATATTGAGAGGGAGAAAGGGAGAGATAGAGTGGGATAAATTATCTCACATAAAAGTGGCAAGAAAAAGCAGCTCTGTTGGGAGGGAAGAGGGGGCAGGTGAGGGGGAATGAATGAATCTTCCTCTCATTGGATTTGACTTGCGGAGAGAATAACATACACACTCAATTGGGTATCTTACACCACAGTAAAGGAGGAGGAAGGGGATAAAAAAGGGGGGGACGATAGAAGGGAGGGCAGAGAGGGGGAGGAGGTAATCAAAAGCAAACACTTTTGAAAAGGGATAGGGTCAAGGGAGAAAATTTAATAAAGGGGGATAGGATAGCAAGGAGCAAAATATAGTTAGTCTTTCACAACATGAATATTGTGGAAGGGTTTTGCATAATGATACATGTGTGGCCTATGTTGAATTGTTTGCCTTCTTAGGGAGGGTGGGTGGGGAGGGAAGAGGGGAGAAAATTTGGAACTCAAAGTTTTAAAAGCAATGTTCAAAGAAAAAAGTTTTTACGTGTTACTAGGAAATAAGCTATACAGGCAATGGGACATAGAAATCTGACTTGCCCTACAAGAAAGTAAGGGAAAAGGAGATGGGGGTGGAGTGGGGTGACAGAAGGGAGGGCTGACTGGGGAATGGGGCAATCAGCATATATGCCATCTTGGAGTGGGGACAGGGTAGAAGTGGGGAGAAAATTTGTAATTCAAACTCTTGTGGAAATCAATGCTGAAAACTAAAAATATTAAATAAATGAATGAATGAATGAATAAATATTAATTTTTAAAAAAGAAAATACTCATCTCAAAACAGCACTGTGTTTTCTTTTCTGCTGTTCTCTCTCCTTCCTTCTCATTTGTGACAGTTTCCTTTCTTTCTAGGACTCTTGTATCAGGAATACCGTGACAAGTCCACACTTCATGAGATTGAGACCAGGAGGCTGCAGGATGCTGAAGTCCAAGTGGATGTGGATGAGTCGCCCACCAGTGAGGAGACCCCGCCAGAGGAGGAGCCTGCCAGCTCCACCGAGAAGAAGGCGCTGCCCCAGATCTGCCTACTCAACAATGCCAACTCCAGGTTCAACCTCTGGCAGGACCTTCCAGAGATCCGGAGCAGTGGAGTCCTGGACATCCTCCAGCCTGATGAGATCAGACTCCAGGAGGTAAGTGGTGGGCAGAGAACCCCGGCAAGAGCCACGGCTTCCCCAAAGCTCCTCAACCTTGGCCTGGAGTCTTCCCTGAGAGGCAGAGGCAGAGGCAGACGAACTAGTGCAGCCCCAGAGGGGAAACTGAGGAACAGAAAAGGGACTTGCCCAAGGTCACCCACATATGAACTGGCAGAACCAGGATCTGAACCCAGATTGGAAGGGAAGCTCAGAGGTCATCTAGCTCAGCCTCCTTATTTTCTTTTTTACTTTTTGGAAGCAATCAGGGTAAAGTGACTTGCCCAGGGTCACATAGCTAGTCAGTATCTGAGGCTGAATTTGAATTCAAGTCCTCCTCACTTCAGGGCCAGTGCTGTATCCACTGAGTCACCCAGCTGCCCTTCTCCTTGTTTTATAGATGGAGAAAGTGAAGCCCAGAGAGGGCAAAGGGAAGTAAACAGCATTTGACCCTGGATTCTTAGTCTCCAGGTCCAGTGTTCTTTCCACTGTACCACCCTTTTCTGCCAAAATGTTTAGTCCTTTGCTTTTACCTATCTAATAAAAGATAAATTTCTGATTCCGGCATTCACAGCCCTCTCCTTTCAACTTCTGATGCTGGCATTCAAGGCTCCCTACAATCTATCTCCAACATTCATCTCACACTCCTTCCCTTCTTCTGTTCTACATTCTAGCCAGACTGTATAATCCCTGCCCCTATGCTCTCTCATCTCTGGGCCATTTGTTCCTCCTGGCCCCCTGTAAGGGGATTTCCCCATGTCAGTCTGTTGAAGTCTTTTCTTTCAGGTCAATTAGCAAACTCATAAAATGCCTACTATGCGCTTGGCTCTGTGCTAGGTGCTAGGGATACAAAGACAAAGTCCATGTGCCCAGGGAGATTACATTCTCTAGGGGAAGATAGTATGTACATAAATCAATCAACAAGCATTTATTAAGTACCTACTACATGCCCAAGTACTGTGCTAAGTGCCAGGATTGTGTAGGAAAAAAATATTCCTCCCCTTTGGGGGAGGGGAGTGTCTTACATTCTACATGATATAAATGCAAATAATTGTGTAGTCAAGGAAAACTGAGGCAGGACAGAGCAGTGACAACTGGCCAGGGTCATGGAACTAGCCCTGAGTGAGCCCTTTGCTGGGCAGCTCCCTCCGTAAAGTGCTCTTTGGTTCCTTCCCCAAGCAAAGTGACCTTCCCCCTCATGGAGTTCTCAAAGCACTTGACCTGGGGAACTGTCCTTTGTACTTAGCGTAGTGGCTTCTCTTGTAGAATGGATAGATAGATGAGATAGATTAATGGGTAGATAAATTGATGGATGGGTAGAGAGATGGATGGATAGACAGACAAATAGATGGATGGATAGATATAGATGGATAGTTGGATGGGTGGGATGGATGGATGGATGGATAGATATAGATGGATAGATTGATGGGTGGGATGGATGGATACATAGATAGACAAATAGATAGAAAATCTGCCTTCTCCCCCTCTCACTTTCCTACTGTTAAATTGTGCCTGGAATGTAGTACTGCTTAACAAATGTTTGTTGATTGATCGTAAGTCTTTTGAATTCAGGGTGAGTGTTGTATCTATTTTTGTGCCCACTTTTTCCATGTCTGGAGTGTATAGATACCTAATAAATGCTTTTGAGGGGATGCCAGAAAAAGTTACTGCTATTAACAAAGAGTTATCACTTTATAGGATCATAGAGTCGCACATCGAGAGCTGGAAGGGACCTTAGAGTCCATCAAATCCAACCCTTTCATTTTACAGATGAGGAAACTGAGGCACAGAGAGGTTAAGAGACTTCACAGGATTATAGATAGGAAGGGACCATAGAGGTTATCAAGTCTGACCCCATTTTACAGATGAGGAGACTGAGACAGCAAGGTCACATAGCTGGCTGTGGTGGGATTTGAACCCGGGTCTTCTTGATGCCACATCCAGCACTCTCTACACTACAGTACATCTCCCTGGTCCCTGAATCTAAGCTTTCAGGTGATTTGCACCTGGTGCCATGGATGGCTTTCTTTAAAACCTCATCAGCGAGCAAGCTTCCTGGCCTGGGAGTTAAGTGTGTCCCTAGGTGGTGGCTCCCTTTCCCTCATCAAGGAAGGCCTGGCCCTCCAGAATGCAAGCCCCTTAAGGGAAGGACTATTTCCTTTTTGTCCTGTGTCCCTAGTGCCTAGCACAGTGCTGGGTGTGTTGAGAACATCAGGAAGAAACTGGGATGCCTAGCAGATGGCCTGTTGTGACCTACTTCTGAAATGTTTCTAAAAAGACATTTATAAATATATCATCTCAATGTCTATATATAATTAGAAACTGTCCTTATACCATAAGAGCACTTAGCTTAAACATGGCTTCTGCGAGAATTTGTTGTGTGGGTTTCCTTTCAAAAGAAGCATTTTTACTCCTTTTGGACCTTTCATCTGAGACCGACCTGGTGGTGGCTGTGAGCAGGGGTTTCTCCGGGCTCCAGAATTTCAGCAAATCCTTGGCATTCAATCTGTAGGAGAATGAGCCTCTGGAACAATGGGGGAGGAAGGTTGGGCATGAGAGGCTGGTGTCCCAGGATTGGAAGGGCTCTGCATTGGAGAGAGAGTGAGCCCTTGGATTCATCCAGTCCAGCCCCTTCCTTAGTGATTGCCTTGCCTCCATGGTGATCCCTTTCCATGGCTGTCTGGCCTCTTCTTGAACCCTTTCCAGTGGCAGAAGCTTTGGCTGCCCCGTGGGAATATTCCCATGGCTCTGGGATCTCTTCAATATAGGCATTCTCTTCAGTGATGGAGATCACAACCCATCTATGCCTGTAATCTTGAGCCACTATCTTCCATGTCATCTCACAAATTCTCAGAAGGGAATCTGGGGCCCACCATGAACACTAGTGGAGCCCATGGGCTGTCCAGTAGTTGTGCCTCCCTCCTGCCATTTGACGCACAGTAGGTCTGTAATATATGCTTATTCGCCCTTTATTTGTAGATGGTGTAGCCTGCTCCCATCCAGCCTACATCTCTAGTGCCCTCTGGGTGGTCTTCATCTTTCATTCTGGCCCACTGTTTCTATACCATTTTTACCCTGGCCTTCTCTCTCCACCAGTACAACCTCGAGCTTTGCCCCTGGGTCCCCTGGCTCTGATAAGGGAGTCATCCCATTATGTTGCTGAAGGCCAGGTCTCCACAGCCCATCCTAGCCATCATCATACCATGCTGCTGTGTGGATAGCACCCCATTCTGGCTTCCTTTAGGGGCTGTCTTCCCTCCTCATCAGAATGTCCTCAAAGACAGAGACTGTTTGCTTGCTTAGACTTGTATCCCCAGTGTTTAGCACCATGCGTGGTATGCAGTAGGTGCTAAATAAGTGCTTTATTTAACTCCTCAGAGCCTTCTGTGTTCCGTGGCTCACAGCCATTCAATACTACCAGTAGAATATCAGTATTAAAAAGATCAGCCTTTTTGGGGTCCCCCTCAGCCCTTGTTTAACTCTGGGTCAGGTTTGTGGACTTTGGGTGTTGGTTTCATACCTCTATATACACGTCTATGTGTATTTATGCACTCATGTGCACATGAGACCTTGGGGATAGCCTGTCTGTGTGATGGATGAAGTCTGTAGATCCTCCATCTGACTTGGAGGTGTAATCTGTCATTAGAGAAAAAGGAAGTGAGATGGTCACGTGGAAGGAGTGACAGGTATCTTTGCTAGGTCAGGAGAAAGTGAGAAAGGGACACAGAATGGAAGCCCCCACTGTCACAACCATTGGGAATTAGGCTCAAGGCTCTGATATCAGAGAGCACCTCACTCCCACGGTACTTTTGAGGACCTTCAGGCTCAGAGATGTCAAGGAATTTGCTTGAGGTCAGACAAGTAGTGGAGCTGGGATTTCAGTGAGAGTCCCATGACTTCAAGGTCAAGACTCCCAGCTCAGCACTCCTTCCTTGAATGGGGGAAGGGAAATGGGCAAGGGTCACCTAAGCTGGCAAGCAAGAAGGGGTGGCATTTTGCCTCACTGAAGGGAACACCCACATGCTGAGATCATGAGAGTATTATTTATGCTCGCCTTGGTTCGCTCCTCTGGCGTTATTCCTGGCCCTCCATCTTTGCTATAACTTCTCATCTTTGGCCCTCGTTTTGCCCCTGGAGAGGCATACACTAAGCCTAATCTTACTTCCCCTTGCCCGAAGGTCCCGTTGAGCTGTAATGAGCTAAACCCTGCTAATTCTTTTACACCAGAGCAGCTGCCTAAGCAAACCTCCCACGACCTCTTCTTAGTCAGCTCCTTTTCTTCCCCCACCTGAACTTCAGCTTTACATCTCACCTTGTTGGAACTGGCCCAGTCTGACCTTTGGAGATCTTATCTCTATGGCTGAGCACGTTAGCATCTCTCCCAGCTTCCTCTCATCTGCAGATTTGATAAGTGTGCCTCTGGTGGCTCCAGCCAAATCACAGACAAATGTTGAGCAGGAATGAGTGAAGGATCGGAGGCCACTGGAGACCACCTCCCCTCCTCGCCATGAATCAGTTAGACTGTTGGAGTCTAGTTGGCCAGTCAGTACAGTTAGATGCACTTGTCACTCTTGAGCTCATGTCTCTTAATCCTGTCCAGTAAGACGTTAGCAGAGGTTTGCTGAAATTTCTTCCTGGACTCAATGTATTATTCTAGGTCTAAGGTAGTGATTCTCAAATGTTTTGGTCTCAGGACCCTGTATACTTATAAATATTATTGAAACCTCCCCAAAGAGCATTTGTTTTTGTGACTTATTTATTAGGATTTACCATTTAGAAATGAAAACATCCAAGTATTATTATGAAAATCGTTTTGACCTCATGGTCAAAGAGTCTCAGAGACCCGTGGAGTCCTGCAACCACACTTTGAGAAACACTGGTCTATATAATATTACTCTAGCCTATGGTTCTAGTAACCTGGTCATAAAGGAAATAAGGTTGATGTAGCATGACTTCAGTCAATTAATAAGTATTTATTAAGCTCCTACTATGCACCAGGCACTGTACTAAGTCTTGGGGATACAACCACAGAGAATCCAACAGTTCTTGCCCTAAAAGAATTTATATTCTAATCTGTTCTAGAGCTTGGACCTAAATGGATGTTCACTAGCCTGTAATTTATGGATTTTAGATGGGGTCTTAGATCTCCAGCCATCTCATCCAACAACTCATTTTACAGAAGATGAAACTGAGGCACGAAAAGATTAAAGTGACATGCCTGAGGCCACCCAGGAAATAAGACAAATGAGGATTTGAACCTAAGTTCTCTGACTCAAGCCTCTCTCCACTGTACCACTCTGCTTTCGCTCTTCCCTCCTGAAGATGGGGCAGTGTTTTACCATCTCCTCTGTTCTGGCATCTCCTTAGCTCTGAGGGACTCTCCAGAAATGAAGGAGTTATCCCAGTGCCCTGTTGTGAAATTCACTTCACTCAGGGGAGCTGAGTCTCTTAGAGGTCCTGTTGAGCTCATAATATCTATCACCTTAGTTATTCTCAACTTTGCCTCCCTTTTAATAAGCATGCCTCCCTTTCCCTTTTCAGTCTGAACATTGTTCTCCTTGGCAGAGAAAAGGGGAGAAAGAGAAAAACTCAGCCCATTCTCTTCTTGTGCAAAGGCTTCTCTTCTGTGTGGCTCTCCCATAAGGCTGGTGGCTTTCCTTTCATACACGAACACTCCACCTCTTCGCTAATCATCTTGCTTGCTTCTGAACCACGTATTGGTGGCTGGGTTCTAGTTCTGTATCCCATCCTACTCCAATTCAGGGATTTGTATGAAATTAAACCAACCTTGTTATGTTAAAATCTCTATTCACTTTGTTTCATATGGTTTAAATAACCTTCTTAATAGTTTCCAATCTTCTTTCCAGCTGGTTATTTCTCCCTTTCTTTGTGGTATTGGAGTTTGTAATCCTCTCTGGACACTTTCCCCCCCGCCCCAACCCTCCATTTTCAGTATGAAGTTTTTGGATCAGATTGGCAATGCTCCTTCCAAATGCATCTGTTCTTGTGAGATCCACTTCATCCCTGGAGCAAGAGTCCATCTTTTTGATATCTTGAGTTGTGGTCCAGAAAGCCAGATCCTATTCTAGGCAGGTAGGTGGCACAGTGGATGGAGTGCGGGGCTTGGAGTCAGAAAGACTCATCTTCTTGAATTCAAATATAGCCTCAAACACTTACTAGCTGTGAGACTCTGGACAAGTCACTTCACCCTGTTTGCCTCAGTTTCTTCATCTGTAAAATGAGCTGGAGAAGGAAATGGCAAAACCACTCCAGTATTTCTGCCAAGAAAACCCCAAAAGGGGTCACCAAGAGTCAGACACAACTGAAATGACTGAACAAGAACATTCAACACCATCTTTGTAGCCAGTTGTTCACTTCTCCTATCTTCATTTCTCTATAAAGGTTCCAACCTTCAAGGGAAGGATGAAAGACCACCTGTGTCCCCACAAATGACCTTCATTTGTCTCCCCAGAACTCCAGAATCCCAGGAGAACTTGTCTAGATTTCTTTAAGCACTGTCATTTGTTCCCAAGGCGATCACAACACATGGGTAGAAGTTATTGTGTCTTCATGGTCCTGGCCAACTTCGTCTCCTGGTTTGAATGCACATTTCCCAGTTGACCGTGGCTGACCTGCCTCTGGCTCCCATCATACACTGCTGCAGTCACTGCCCACCACTACACAGGTCTTCCTTCCAGGGCCAGTTGTCCCTTTGACTCTTTTATTTCCATCTGATTTGGAAGCTCATCTTCCTTTCCAATAAGCTGTGCCATAAGCCTTTTTTCTTCCTGAAGGTGGAAGACTGACCTGCATTTAATACACAAATAGCTGGTGTTTGCCTCAGGCAGGAAGACAAAGAGCAGAATCTCTGCTCTTCATCAAGATAGAAAATGAACCAGTCAACAAACATTAATTAAGTCCACAACTTGGCTCCCTGACCCTGTGTCACCCAAGGGGAATGGTATGTTGCCTCTGATGAAAGTAGGTTACCATGCACCCAGATTAAAGCAGTAAATTCTATGTACGTGACCCCATCCTAGGTGCTAGGCAGATACAAAAATAGAGTCCAGTAGAGGAGATGAGGCATGTTTACCAATAACCATGATATAAGGTAGGATGTGTTGAAGGCCTGCAAGTTCTGAAGTCATAAGTTAGAGGAAGAAGATATTTCTTGGTTCTAGGGAATCTGTCAACCCTTGATAAAGGAGCTGGAACTGAAGCTGGGCCACAAAGGATGGGTCAGAATTGGAGAGTACCACTATCCTTCTAGTCACCCTCCATGTTGTCCTTAACTCTTCATTCTCTGCCTCATTGTCCACCTCCATTTAGCTGCCAAGTCTTATCATGTCGACACTGCCAGCATCTCTAGTATCCATCTCTCTCTACTTATATGGCCTCCATTCCAGTTCAGGCCCTTACCACACCCTCGTGGACTATTGCAGTAGATTCCTAGTTGGCCTCCCTACCTCAAGTCTCTCCCCACTCCAGCACTTCCTCCAAATGCCTGCCAAAGTGAGTTTCCTAAAGTACAAGTCTAGCTCTATCACTCTCTACTCAGCAACTCCAGTAGCTCCTTCATTATCTCTAGGATCAAATGTACCCTCCTCTGTTTGGCATTTTTCCAAACCTGGCAACCTGCCCCCCCCAACTTACCTTTCTAGCTTTTCTACAGATTATTCTCTCTCTCTCTCTCTCTCTCTCTCTCTCTCTCTCTCTCTCTCTCTCTCGGCAATCAGGGTTAAGTGACTTGCCCAGGGCCACACAGCTAGTAAGTGCCTGATATCAGATTTGAACTCGAGTCTTCCTGACTTCAAGGCCAGTGTTCTATTGCTCTGTCTGCTGCAGCGCCACCTAGCTGCCCCCACCATTATCTTTTGGGCAGTCTACACTCCAGCTAAGCTGATGTTCTTACTGTTCTTTACCCATGACACCTCTTCTATCTCCTTATCTTTGCACTACTTGTACCCCACACCTGGAATGTTCTCCTCCCCCACTTCTGCCTCTTGGAATCCACCATCTCTCTTCTAAGCTCAATTCAAGCACCACCTTCTGCATTGAGACCCTTCCTGATCACCCTCCACCCCCAGCTGCTAGTGACTTTCCTCCAGTGTGACCTGGTCTCTGTGTTGTCTCTGTGTATCTATGTACATCCTATCTCCTCTAGAAGGAAATAAAGTCTTGGAGGGAGAGTAGGACCTATTTACCCCTAGTACCTAAAACACAGCAGGTGCTTAATAAATGCTTGTTGATGCATTTACTGAGCACTGAGGTCACCTCCACGTGTTGGGCCGCATGGAGAATATTGTAAGGTAAACATGAAGAGGATTATGTGCATGCCTTTGGCCAGTGGATGCACAGAAAAGGAAAATATGACTCTGCTTCTGACATGATGGTGAGAAATCACAGTCCCAAGAGGCAATGCCAATAGATGATTTTTAATTATCCTGACATCTGTTAAGCATTAAACATATAATGTCTAATGATGACTCATCACCAGTGGTCTTAAATGATCAGGTCAGCTCCTTAGTGGCTCTTAATGATACAAACAGCAGAATGTGCTAAAGACATTATTCAGTCTTGTTCTTCATTAACTGCATGATGCCTGAGAAAAGAGGGGAGATAATTCAGGGCAGCTCAGAGAGTCACTCAGAGCCAGCAACCATAGTTTCATCCTTTTTTTAATATAAAACATTTCCATATTAGTCATTTTGTAGAAGACTCGCATAAAAGAAAAAAATTGAAAGAAAGTGAAAAATAGCCTGCTTCAGTCTGTATTCAATCAATATCGGTCCTTTCTCTGGAGGCGGATAATATGCTTCCTCATTAGTCTTTTGGGAGTGTCTTGGATCATTGTGGTGCTAAGAAGAGCTAAGTCATTTGCGGTTCTTCATTGAACAATATTGCTGTTACTGCCTACGATGTTCTCCTGGTCTCTGTTCACTTCATTATGCATCGGTTCATATAAAACTTTCCAGGTATTTCTGAAATCATCCTGCTTATCATTTCATGTAGCATAATAATATCCCATTATAATCATATACCACAGCTTCTTTAGCCATTCCCCAAGTGATGGGCACCCCTTGATTCTGATTCTTAGCCACCACAAAAAGAGCTGCTATGAATGTTTTTGTACAAATAGGTCCTTTCCCCTTTTTTGGATGTCTTTGGGAAATAGACCTAGCAATGGTATTGCTGGATCAAAGGGTATGCACAGTTTTATAGCCCTTTGGGCATAGTTCTAAATTGCTCTCCAGAATGGTTGGATCGGTTCACAACTCCACCAACTGTACATTAGTGTCCCAGTTTCCCCACATCCCCTCCAACACCCAACATTTTCCTTTTTTGTCATATTAGCCACTCTGATCAGTGTGAGGTGGTACCTCAAAGTTGTTTTTATTTGCCTTGCTCTGATCAATAGTGATTTAGAACATTTTTATATGACTATAGATAGCATTGATTTCTTTGTCTGCAAACTGCCTGTTCATTTCCCTTGACCATTTATCAATTGGGGAATGACTTATATTTTTAGAAATTTGACTTAGTTCTCTATATATTTAAGAAATGAAGCTTTTATCAGAGATATTCTTTGCAAACATTTCCCCCAGTTTTCTGCTTTCCTTATAATTTTGGTTGCATTGGTTTTGTTTGTTGCAAAAAATTCTTAATTTAATATAACCAAGATTATCTATCTTATATTTTGTAATGTTCTCTATATCTTCTTTGGTCCTAAATTCTTTCCTTAGCCATATAGCTGCCGGATAAACTATTCCATGCTCTCTTAATTTGCTTATGGTATCACCCTTTGTGTATAAATCATGTACCTATTTTGACCTTATCTTGGTATGCAGTGTGAGATGTTGGTCTACACCTAGTTTATGCCAGACTGTTTTCTAGTTTTCCCAGCAATTTTTGTCAAATAATGAGTTTTTGTCCCAAAAGTTTGGATATTTGAGTTTATTTTATACTAGATTACTATGGTCATTTACTATAATGTAATTTGTACCCAATCTATTCCACTGATCCACCACTTTATTTCTTAGCCAAAAGCAGATTGTTTTAATAATTACTGCTTTACAATACAGTTTGACATCTGGTATGGCTGGACCACCTTCTTTTGCATTTTTTTCATTGATTCCTTTAACATCCTTGAGCTTTTGTTCTTCCAGATGAATTTTCTTATTATTTTTTCTAGTCCTATAAAATAATTTTTGATAGTTCGATTGGTATGGCCCTGAAAATATAGATTAATTTAGGTAGAATTGTCATTATTATTATATTTGCTCAGCCTACCATGAGTAATTAATATTTTTCCAGTTGTTGAGATCTGATTTTATTTGCATGAAAAGTGTTTTATAGTTGTGTTCATATAATTCCTGGGTTTGTCTTATCAAGTAGACTCCCAAGGTAGTCCAGCTGTACCAGATCGCAAACTGTATTATCAAGTTATCTCTCCCAGTCTTAAGACTCTGGGGATTGAGGGACTCTTTTTAGAGGGCGTGTTCCTTATCTTTCAAAAGGAAGGCTTGACTTGGGAAGTATCTTTAGAGAGCTCACTCAGTAAGCACTTATTGTGTGCAGGGCACTGTGCTAGATGCCATGGGGGATACAGAAGTGGCAAAGACAGGGTTACCCACCCAAAGAGGAGCCCCACCTATAAGGTACCCAACAAGGGGACCTGCAACTCCTGCTTGAAAACCTTCTCTGGCAACAGCCTGTCACTGGCTCCATATCTGAAGCATTTTTGGCTTGAAAGGAGCTATCTAAGTTTGTTCCCCACTGGGCACAGCCTTCCAGGACTGGGGTCATCTCCTTGCCACAAGGAGGCTTCAGAGGTAAACTTCAGCAGAGGGTTATACAAGCTAGCAATACTAGCAGTACTAGCATACAACCTAGCAATGCTAAATGAGAGTCACAAAGAGCCTCTTGAATGGCTTGGAGAGTGAATGCTAATTCACAGAATATGGGTCAGCCTAAATGAGTATGTTTCCAGGATAAGAATTTAGCTCATGTGTGAATAATTGGAAGCAGGAGGCTGAGAAAGCCTCCCTGAATAGCGAGGCACATACTGGAAAAGAAAGACAGGGTAGGCATCAATTAATGGGTGCTGTGGCAAAAGCAGTCATCAAGAGCTGTGTTTGAGGCAATGACTTTGGGAGAAGGGCATGTCATGCCACACTGATCGAGTGTGTGGGGAATTGAATCCCTTTCCATAAGAAGGCTATCGATCATTTGGGAAACAGCCGGTTGAAAAACACAGGAAAAGTGATATGACAAACCATCGTGTGTATACAATGAGAAGTGCCCAGAAAAACTAAGATTTAAGATGAATAAGAATCTATAAATAGGTGCCAGAGAGGAGGCAGGATGTTTTTGAGCTGAGTGCCAGGATCATCCACCCATTCATCCACCCAGCCATCCACTCATCCATCCATCCACCCAACCAGCCATCTAGCCATCCAGCTATCCAGCCAGCCAGTGTTTCAACAATCTGGCTAGCAGCTTCTGTGGGGGTGTAAGATCCACCCATAGCCAGCACCCAGAAAGCTGCCAACAGCACAGGTTCTTTTGATCTGCTTAACTAAGGAAAGCAAGGTGAAGGGGTTGAGAAGCTTACTTTAATTCAGCATACAAATATCATTCACTTAGTTCAGGAGAAAAAGCCAGCACCCTGAACTTCAGAGCAAAATACAAACAAATTACAAACATCAACACACAGACCCAGTACAATTCATAGTTACCAACATCTAGGTTCACCCCGGGAGCTCAGAACAAGGGCTGGCCCAGAGTCATGAGCTCCACCACTACTGTGGCAAAGAGCTCCAAGGAAGAGGAAGAGGAAGCCAATCCCTGGTTTTCTATCTTTTTCAGCATCAGGAGTGAGTCACACATGAGACTCACCCACATGACCTAAAATCATCACAAAGAGGTGGACTTAAACCCACGTGGTCTAAGAGCCTCTGCTGTCCCAGACATGTAAACTAGGGCCTCCATGGAGTTAGCCCCACCTCGGGCCCCACCTTAGTTGCCAATCCACACCCACATAGGATTTACACCTAATAGGGGTTTGGGCCTGGGGCTTAACACCTAGTAAGGCTCAATAAAATACACTAAATTACTCAAAGCAAACAAAAGGCCAACTAAGTGCTAAGAGCCCATTTTGCTTACCAACACAGCCAGCCAGCCAGTTAATGAGCACTTCCAGTTGGATGCCTGCTGTCTTTCCGAGGTTCTCCTTCCCTTCTCACAAAAATATTGGAAAATCTGTGGCAGGTTCCTGGTCCAGCTCTAGCTCTGTTCTTTTTTTTTCTTTTATAGCATTTTACTGATGCTCTTCTCTTTATATCATTGTCATTTCCCAATGAACCTTCCTTATAACAATAAGTATAGTTAAGATGACTATGTCTGCAGACACATGCCCCATTCTGTACCCAAAGTCCACCACCTCTATCCCAGGAAGCCAGAGGCATGCTTCACCAAGTCTGCTAGAGTCACAGTTGGTCAGCCCAGTGGAATGATCAGTGGATCTGGAGTCTTAAGACCCTGGTTCAAATCCCACCTCAGTCACTCATACCTTAGACTGGTCTCTCAACCTCTCTGAGACTCATTTTCCTCATCTTTAAAGTGAAGGGGTTGGGGCTAGACTCAGTGGTTTTTAAGGTCCTTTCCAACTGTAAATCCTGTGATCCTATGATCCCGGGTCTAGCCCTTGAGTTGTTGTGATCCTGCTGGAAGAAGATGGTGCCATACTGTCCACTGCATACTTATGTTGAGAAGTCTGAGACTGAGCGCCGTGGAGGCAAAGAAGAACTCTAGATAGCGCGCTCTGGGAAAGTGTGAGCAGGGAAAGACCATATTTAGTTGGAGGGTTGAGAGGAAGTTTCATGGAAGACTTAAGGAAGAAAACACATTTAGTTTATTTTTTTCTCCATAAATCAATCAATAAGTGTTTATTATGTGCCTACTGTATACCAGGCACTTTGCTGGGTGCTTTGAGTATAAAGATGGAAATGAAATAGTCTCTGCCTTCAAGAGTTTAGATTCTATTGAGGCAGCAAGGACAACATGTACCTAATCAATTGACAAGCATTTATTAAGTGCCTACTGTGTGCTAAGTGCTAAGGGGTAGAGACAAAAATAAGATTGGCCCTGCCCTCAGAGGGCTTGGATTCTGTTGGGGGAGACAAATACGTACATATAGGAGTGTGTACAGAATAAGGCGGTTTGGGGTGGGGGGAAGGGAGGGAAGGAAGAGGGAGGAAAGGAAGGAGGAGTGGAGGGGATGGGCTGCAATCAAGGGAGGCTTCATTCAGAAGAGGTTTCACGGGGAGAAGTCAGAGAAAATTTAAAGTCAGGGAAGAAACGGTGAATATTTGACCATCCCAGTAGAGTGTAAGCTCCTATAGGGCAGGACCTGTTTCACTTTTGTCTTTTTCTCCTCAGGTCCTACCTAGCCCAGGAATAGTAAATGCTTAATGAATAATTTTTTCATTGAATAGAATGAACAGCCAGGATGGAGTCAGGGCTGGTTTACTGAGCAACGCATCCTTTGTTCTCAGCACAATACCAACACCGTAGCAGACATGGCCCTAGCCTTCTTGTATCTCACCATCTGATCACTGGGCAGAGGAGAGTGAAGGAGGGTCTTTGTCTCTATGCTCCATTTTAGGGGGAAAATGTAAAGGACCCAGCATATGGACTGTACCCTGGAGCTATAGAAAGGGCACAGGACTTGGGGTCAAAGGCTCTGGGTTCAAATCCTGCCTCTCATACTTACTTCCTCTGTGACCTGGGAAAAGTCATTATACTTTTCTGGGCCTCAATTTCCTCATCTGAAAACAAGCTGTTCCTTTCAGCTCCAAGTTTGTGATATTATGTTATATGGTTCATTTATTTTGGGCTTTTTTTCCTTTCCTGTTTTTCCTGGTATCCTGCTTAGCTTTTTAGATATTATAGGTTAGGACAAAGGTTGGCAGTTAAAGAGAGAAAAGCTACTTTAAAATAATTCTCAGAAGAGAATATTTTTAGAAGAGTTCCAATGTACTTTGCACATTTTTTAACCTGTGCCAGATAGATTTTTATACCAATTATGTGTATGTATGTATGTATGTATGTATATACATATACACACATATATCCTGAATTGTACATTTTTATTATTTAGTGTACAGAATGTACATGAATATACATCAAATCCCTCCTCTGCTCCAATTACCCCCAGCCTTGTCTCACATTTGTCTGTGTGTATTAGTGCACCTGTTTTCCCACATCCCCTCCAGCATCTGTCATTTTCTTCTTCGGTCATCTTAGCCAAACTGTTGGGTGTGAGATGGTGCCTTAGAGTTATTTTAGTTTGTATTATCTAATTATAAGTGAGGGAAGCTAGGTGGCGCTGCAGTGGATAGAGTGCCAGGCCTAGAGTCAGGAAGACTCATCTTCCTGGGTTCAAATCTGACTCAGACACTAGCTGTGTGACCTTGTTTGCCTCAGTTCCTCACTTGTAAAATGAGCTGGAGAAGGAAATGGCAAAACATTCCAGTATCTTTACCAAGAAAACCCAAAATGGAGTCATGAAGGATCAAACATAACTGAAATAACTGAACAACAAAAAATTATTAGTGATTTAAAGCATTTTTCTTATGGTTATTGATAGCTTTGATTTCTTCCTCTCAAAACTGCCCATTCAAATCCTTTAACTCATTATCAGTTGGGTAATGGCTCTTATTCTTGCAAATTTGACTCAATTTCCTATATATTTTAGAAATGAGACCTTGATCAGAGAAATTTGCTACAAAGATGCTTTTCTCAATTTCCCGTTTTTCTTCTAATTTTAGCTACATTGGTCTTGTTTGTGCAATTTTTTCATTTTATACAATCACAACTATCCATTTTACCTTTCTGTGCACCTCTGTATCTTTTGTTTGGTTATGTACTCTTCCCTTACCTATGGATGATGGATAATTTCTCCTCTGGTCCACTAATTTGCTTATGAAATCACCCTTTGTATTTAAATCATGAACCCGTTTTGAGCTTACTTTGGTACATGGTGTGAGATTTGGTCTGTGCCTTGCTTTTGCCAGACTACTTTCAAGTTTTCCCATCAGTTTTTGTCAAATAGTGAGTTCTTGCCCCAATAGCTGGTATCTTTGGGTTTGTCAAACACTAGGTTGCTGCACTCATCTGCTTCTCTATATTGTGAACCTAACCTGTTCCACTTATCAACAACTGTATTTCTTCTCCTGTACCAAATTGTTTTGTTGATTATAGCTTCGTAATATAATTTGAGACTTGATAATGCTAGACCCCTTTCCTTCCTATTTTCTCTCATTAATCCCCTTTACATTCTTCATATTTTGTTCCTTCAGATCAATTTTGTTATTTTTTTTCTAGTCCTATAAAGTAGTTCTTTGGTAGTTTGATTGGTATGATACTAATTATTCAGTCGCTTGCAATTGTGTCTGACTCTTTGTCACCCCATTTGGGGTTTTCTTGGCAGAGATACTGGAATGATTTGCCGTTTCCTTCTCCATCTTATTTTACAGATGAGGAAACTGAGACAAACAGGGTTAAGCAACTTGACTGAGGTCATACAGCTAGTAAGTGTCTGAGGCTGGATGTGAACTCAGCTCTTCCTGACTCCAGGCCTGGCATTCCATCCACTGTGCCACTTAGCTGCCTACATAAGTAAATTAGTTTAGGTGGTATTGTCATTTTCATTACATTGGTTTAGCCTACCCATGAGCAATTAATATTTCTCTAACTATTTGGTCCTGTCTTTATTGTGAAAATGTTCTTATAATTGTGTTCATACAGTTCCTGCTTGTGTCTCTTGGCAGGTAGACTTCCAAGTATTTGGTGTTTTCTGTAGTTATTT
The DNA here is from genome assembly GCA_028646595.1 of Phalanger gymnotis. Taxonomy (NCBI): domain Eukaryota; kingdom Metazoa; phylum Chordata; class Mammalia; order Diprotodontia; family Phalangeridae; genus Phalanger; species Phalanger gymnotis. Next base: position 390,448 of record CM053627.1, on the reverse strand, counting down.
TAATGGAATTTCTTTTTCTAGCTCTTCTTGCTGGGTTTTGTTGGTAATATGAAGAAATGCTGATGATTTGTGTGAGGTTTTTAGTTGACTTTCTAGGGTTCTTTGGGAAAACTATCATATCTGCAAAAAGTGATTGGGTTTTTTTCTTCATTGCTTATACTTATTCCTTCTATTTTTTTCCTTGTCTTATTGCTATCGCTAGCATTTCTATTGAATTCAACTGTTCTTTAAATATTTGGTAGATTTGCTTGTAAATCTTTTTGGTCTTAGGGGATTTTTTCTTAGTGAGTTCATTTATGGCTTGTTCAATTTCTTTTTCTGTGATAGAGCTGCTGAATTTCCTATTCTGATAAGCTGAACAATTAATATTTTCATAAATATTAATCCATTTCACTTAGAGTACCACTTTTATTAATATAATCATTGAGCAAAATAGCTCCTAATAATCACTTTTGTTTCCTCTTCATTGGTTGTGAATTTATCTTTTTTCATTTTTGATACTAGTAATTTGGTTTTGTTCTTTTTTTTTAAAATCAAATTAGCCAATCCTCTCCTCCCCAAAAATCTCCTTGTCATATTTATTAAGTCAATAGGTATTTTTTTAACTTCCAATTTTGTTAATCTGTCCTTTGATTTTCAGGATTTCTGTTTTGGTATTTAATTGAGGATTTTTAATTTATTGTTTTGTTTTGTTTTTTTACTTTCTGACCAATTGTTTGATCTACTCTTTCTCTCTTTTTATTTTTATTTTTTGGGAGGCAATCAGGATTAAGCAACTTGCCCAGGGTCACATAACTAGTTAAGTGTCTGAGGCCAAATTTGAACTCGGGTCTCCTTCCACTTCATAGAGTCTTCTTCCTTTAAGATACGTTTCAGGCACCATCTTCTGAATGAAACCTTTTCTAAACCACACCTTCCCAAAGGTTAGTGCCCTCCTTCCCAACTATCTTGTATATGACTACTCTCCGTATGCAGTTATCCCTTCTACATCACAACTTTCCTTATCACTGTTTCGATATATCTCAGGTTGGCATAAGAAATTAAACAGGAATTTGGGATGAGTTTGTGGAAGCCGCAGATGACACATCAAGGCCAGCAGACAACACAGAAAAAATTTAGAAACTCAGAAATGCATAAACTAAAATATGTGTAGTATGGTGTAATGTCAACATATTTTATCTTTAATGCCGTAATAATTCAGATTTCTTCTCTGGTATGAAGGGAGGGCCATTTGACTTGGATTTTCCAGATCATGGGGGCACCACACCCCTGCCTCCTGCGATGTGGAAGGGATAACTGCACTTTCACTTCTTGTTCCTACCCCGCCATTAGAAACCCTGTGACTAGAGATTGTTTAAGTACCTGCATCCCCAGCCCTAGCACAAGTGTCGCTCCCTGGCTGAGTATTGCTGTTGGCTGACTGACCCACTATTAAATGCCTACTACATGCCAGGCGTGATGCTAAGCTCTGGGAATACAAAGAAAGGAGAAGAGGGGGTTGGGAAACTAAGCCCCTACCCTCAAGGAGACTATATTCTAATGGTGGAGACCACAAGTAAACAACTGGGTGGGCACAAGATAGAGACCAAGTAGATGGAGGTGATCTGAAGGGCAAGCCTTTAGTACTTGTTGGTTGACTGATTGATTTCATAAAGCCATTCTGGGCTTTGTTCTGACTGCTTCCTTTTCTAGATGTTCACCAACCACCCCTCAAATAATATGTTCTGGAATTTTGCCAGGAACTGTGGTCAAGCTCACTGTCCAACAATCCATTCTTTTCCCTTTATTGAAAATTAGGAAAACATTTGCCCTCCTTCAGTCCTGACTTACCTTTCCCCTTCTCCACAAGCTTTCAAAGGGCATTGACTCTGCAGTCACACTGCTAGCCTACCAGGACCCTAGGAGGCTGAACCCTGGAAGGGCAGCCAGGAGCTCTCTTACAATCTCTTTTCTTACAATCTCCTTCTTTATCTTGGGCATGAGCTGTTTTTGTTCTGTCCTTTCTAGGACAAAGATTATTCTCCTTGAAGGAGCAAACAGAAACAAAACAAGAATCCAGCAGCTCTGCCCTCTCTATTTCTAATTAGTTGTTAACATCCAATTCCTGCTGAAGAAAACTTTTTCTTGGACCCTCTCCTTTTCCCCAAGGTGGCTAAAAATCCCCCTTTTTCTTGGCTGTAATTCCCTGTCAGCCTTTGCTCATTAATAGTGCTATCCCTGATGGTATTCTTACAGGAAAATGCTTTTTTGTTGTTATTATTTTCACCCTCTATCACCTGCCCTTGCTCCCATCTTCTGTATGTATCTTCGAAGACTTTAAGTCAGTGAGTTCCCTGGGCATCCATATCCGTCTCTTTGTCCCTTGTCCTTTCTCATCAAGCTTGTTTCTCCTTGTTTCTTCTTCTTCTTCTTCTTCTTTTTTTTTTTTTTTGGAGGGAGGAAGGAAGGGCAATTGGGGTTAAGTGACTTGCCCAAGGTCACACAGCTAGTAAGTGGGTGAAGTGTCTGAGGGCAGATTGGAACTCAGATCCTCCTGATTCCAGGACAGGTGCTCTACTCACTGCGCCACCCAGCTGCCCCATCTCTTTCAGGTTTCTTGCCATAAGATCACAGATTTAGACTGAAACGGACCATATCGCCACTGCGTCCAATCGCTTCATTTTACAAATGAGGAAACTCAATCGCTAAGGACTTGCCCAAGGTCACACAGACAGTGAGTGACTTCAAACCCTGGTCCTCTGAAGTTCATTCCTGGCCCTCCTGAGGTGATTTCCCCCATAGAACTTTAGTTTACGGTTTCCTATCTATCCTTTCTCTTTTTCCCTCACATCTCCTCTCTCCAAATCTGGAGTGTCTGCCAAACCATTCTCAACCGACTTCTGTGTTGTGAATGTGGATGCCTGGGGAGCTTATTGGCGCTCTTAGATTTTTAGTGACTTAGACAAAAGAAAGAAGCCGGGCAGCTCACAAAGTGGGGGCCGGTGCCTTAAGGAGAGTGTTTGGAGAGGCTCCTGCAGCACAACAAAAGGGACTTTTAAAGAGCTGTTTTGGGGGGAGAAGAGGGTTCAAGGAGGAAGATGATGGCCTCTGGGGTGGTTGGCATGATGATAGTAGGTGATATGGAAGGAAGATTGACACGCTCAGCTCTTCTTCCTGCTTTTGTTTTCTCTGTCAAGGAGTCCATTCCCCTTGGATCCCAAGAACAGAACAAGCGCAGCAAATAGAGGCTCAAAACCCCCACATAAGTAGGACATGGTAGAGAGCATTTAGCTGCCCTTGATGAGGTTAGGACGTGAGGCCTTGGCAAACTACATCCCCAGGTACTGGGAAAAAAACCCAAAATGTGATGGGGTCAGACCGTGTTAGTGGTCTTTGAAGTACTCAATACATATTTATTAAGTGCCTACCGTGCTGTGCTAAGCCCTGGGGATACAAATAAGTAAAAAGAGTCCCTGCCCTCTAGGACCTTACAGTCTATTGGGGGAAGATGATTTGCAAGAGGAAGTGGTAAAGGGGAAGGGGACCACAGGGCTAGTCTCCACCCCCTTGGAGAAGAGCAAACTCTGTCCGGATTTCCACAAAAGGGAACAGGGGCGTCTGTAAAGCAGACTCTCCCTCCCGGTGGTCTGTGGTTGATCAGGCTCCGATCCCGCCTCTGGCGCTTACTAGCTCTGTGGCCTTGGCCTAGCCCCTCATCTCCCTGTGCCTTGGCCCCCTTCTGTAAAATGAAGGCCTCTGGGCTCCCTACAGGGATAAGGCCCCTGAATTCTCCTCAGAGATGGGCCAGCTCCCCAGCTGCCCCCTCTCTACCGGATCCAAGGACAGGCCCATCTGCTTCCCTCTCTGCTGGTCCCACCTGATACTTCTGACTGGTTTCTCCCTCCCCTGCCCAGTAAGGAGGAGGATCCAGATCCCCAGCTTCCAGACTCTCTTCCTTCTGCTGAAATATGCCTTCCTGCTTTGACATTCCTGAGGCTTTGAACAGCTGATATCTCCCTGCAGACAGAAGGGAGGGCTGGAGATAGGGGAGCCCAGGGCCAGTTTCTCAAAGTCTCTGAGGTCTGAACAATGTTATCTGTCATGGGCTTTGCAAAGTCAAGTGTTCCACAGCCAAAGTGGCCCAATACCTTCACTCTCAGAGTTCCCTCCTTTCATTTGGGGGCAGGGGGGGAAGGGCTCTTCCTGCAGTCCTTCCTTTCTGTCCCTTTCGCCCAAGGGGAAAGACGAAAGGCACATGTAGGTGTGGGGGGTTTTGCTGTGAGGAATAAAATATCAGGGAATACCTGAATACTTTCTCATAGGCAGAGGTAAAATAGAGTGCTGACTCAGCAGTCAGAGGACCTGGGTTCAAGTCCTGTCTCTTATGACTTTTCACATCCCTTGAAATCAGTTTCCTACAATGATAAAACAAAAGGTTTAGACTAAAAGGCCCCCGAAGTACTTTCAGACAGGATTGGTCTAAACTCCCAGGGATCCTTCCCTCCACCTCCCCTCCCCCTTCCAGGTTCCTTTGGTTCACTGTCTTCCCCTGTTAGATTATAAGCTCCCTGAGGGCAGGGACTGTCTCTGTTTTTCTTATTTGCATCCCCAGTGCTTAGGCACTGAGTAATATGGCTGTGGACCAGTCTCTTTACTTGAGCCCCAGATTAATAAATTATTTAATTAATAAACATTTATTGAATTGAAATCGACTTTCCATCTCTAGTTCTATGAGCCTCTGAAGGTGACTTGGGGCATTTCATCCCTAGAGTTAAAACAGAGATTGTGGGTAGAGTTAAGAAATACCAGAGGAGCTTGAGAGATGATTGAGAGGAGTAAAGAGAAAGGGAGGGGAGGCCACAGGGTGGATCCATCCCCTTCCTCTACCCTTCTCCCCACCCCTGTCCTACCACTAGAGACCTGCCCTTGGACCCATCCTAAGCAGCCACTGTAGGGAGATGAGAAACCAGAACCAACACCCTCCTCCTCCCAAAGACATTTGTAGGGTGGAGGGAGCGGAGGAAGGAAGTCCCATGGGTGGCCTCAGCAGAATAACCGCAGACTCGTAGATCGAGCCCAATCAGGAGCAATTGCCATTAACAGTCTGGCCAAGGAGGGATGAGTTTCAGGAGAGGAGAAAGGGAGTCAGATTAAAGAGACAGAGACGCATTTAGGAATGATAAGACTTGGTCATTGATGGGGCAGGGAGGGGGGAAAGGAACTGGGATCTTAGAGGCCAGGAAGGCCCCAAGGTTAGGAATGGGAATAACTGGAAAGATGGGATTGCCCTGGACAGAAAAAGGAAAGGTCCCAAGAGGGCTGAGTTTTGGGGTAGCAGTGAGGAGGATGAAATCTAGAAAGGTCAATCATTACCAATGTTTTTGAAGAAATAATTCCCAAGGATCAGAACCATCTGTGCGCAGCTGGACTGTTGGGGGCCTTTGAAAAGAGGCTGAATGGCCACTTGTCCAGCAGGTTGTAGGAAGAAACTTTGGTTCAGGAGATGGCCCCTGAGGCCATCCCTGCTGGGATTTCAGAGGGTTAAAATTTAGTTTTGTTTATATGTAAGAATCCCAGCAGCTCAGAGCAGGCCAGAGTCTCGGGCCATCTAAGTATCTAGCCTCTACATGACCATGAAGCTGCTCTATGTCACACCAGACAAGGGAGTGGTCATTCAGCCCCTGTTTGAGCATATCCACTAAGGGGCAGCCCCCTGCCTCCCTAGGCAGCCTGTTCTGCTTATGAACAGCTCTGACTGCTGAGAAATCTCCCCTGGCCTCAGGCCTGCCTCTGCCTCTGCCTCTTTGCCCCTTCTGGCCACTGCTCCTAGTTCTGTCCTCTGGGGGCCAAGCTGAATGTGCAAGCTCCCCACTCAGGAGCGCAGATGCAGATGATGGGGCAGTGTTTCAACAATTTGGCTAGCAGCTGCAGTGGGGGTATAAAGCCAACAACAACCAGCTCACAGAATGCTGCAAGCCCAGGTTCTTTTGACTGCTTTTCTAAGGAAAGCAACGTTCAGGGGTTAACAAGCTTACCTTAATCCAGCATACAAATATCATTTACTTAGTTCAGGGGAAAAAGCCAGCACCTTGAACTTCAGAGCAAATACAAACAAACTATAAACATCAACAGAGAGACCTTATCTGATTCAAATCCCAATTCATAGTTACCAGAGTTTAACCAAGTCCAGACATCCAGGCAAGCTGGAGGGCTCTTAACTACAGCTGCCCAGAGTCTCCACATCAGCATACCACCAAGAGTGACAGCCCTAAGCAAATAGCTCTGTCTTCTCTTTTTATACAGTTTCAGATGTCATCAAGCATCATCTGAGCAACCAGAACTTAGGTTCCTTTTGATTGGCTCTGGTGTTAGCACCTCCCTTCATTGGCCCCACCTGGACCCCCACCTTAGTTACCAATTCACACTCACATAGGCTTAGCACCCAGTAAGATTCAATCAAAGACACTGAATTAATTAAAGGAAACAAAGGCCAAACTCTTCAAGGATCCCCAATACAGGCAGGTAGGCCCTCCGATGGGCAGGATGGAGAACATGTCTCTCTGACCCATCTTTGTCCGTTTTTATCTCCCCCAAACCAGGCCATGTTCGAACTGGTCACGTCTGAAGCCTCCTATTACAAGAGCTTAAGCCTGCTGGTGTCTCACTTTATGGACAACGAGCGACTCAAGAAGATTCTCCATCCTTCAGAGTCCCACATCCTCTTCTCCAACGTCCTGGACGTCATGGCTGTTAGCGAACGGTAAGAGATGGGCATCCTGGCCAATCTCCAGCCAGCCATCTTATAAAGACCTTAGCATAATGATATCACGTCGGTCATATGATCATTCAACGAGCAGTGATTAAGCACCTGCTGTATGCCAGGTAGAGAGAGCGAGATGTGAAGACAGAGCTGGCCTTGAAGTCAGGGAGACTTGGGCGGTATGGTCCTGATCAAGTCTTAGCATCTCTACAACAAGGCTTCTTAGTGTAGGGCCCACAGACCCCAAAGGGTTCCTTCCCCGGACTGCCAAAACACAGAAATCGCACACAGAAGTTAAGAATCCCTGGTTTAAGGAGGGAAGTTATACAATAGATACTGTTTATCTGCATTCGTAGAGGGAGCTTCCTCACCTGGGGACTGCCTGCACTGAGGAAATCATGGATCAAGGAGCCAATTCTCAGAGTAATTATTTTAAAAATTCCTAATTGAAGGAAATGCTACATTTCATTCAGAAGTTAGTGAAGATAAAGAAGGAATTGTTTTTCCCATTCAGGTTCACAGACCCAATGAAATCCGTTAGAACCCTTTGGGAAACTATCGCTCCCATTTCACAGATAAAACCAAGGCTGAGAGTGGCTCTCTCTCAGTGTATGGCAGAGCTAGAATTCGAATATGGTTGTCTTTCCCCTTCAGTAGTCCAAACTTGTGTTGCCTCCAAATGGATAAATCTGCACCAAACCAAAAAGCATTGTGATAGGCACAAACAGAGATGAGATTAAATCAAATCCGTCAACCAATATGTCTCCCAAGCATCTTCAGTGCAAAGTGTCACATTTTATCCTATTGCTCTTATCTCAAAGCACAACCAAGTTTAAAAATCTTTATGGCTTTTGTTCATTCACCCTCTACCCAGTTTCCAGAAGAGGAAGGGCGATGGGTTGGGTCTATAGGACCAGCCCTGGCAAAGATAAGCCTGGAGAGCGTGGCTGAGATTCCTTTGGAAGGCAGTGTTCACATCCCAATGTGGGCAGTTTTGCAGAAAACAAGGCTGTCATGCTCACGTGCCTGAGAACGGGAAGAGAACGCGACTCAAGGGTTAGTCCATCAAAGGCAGGAGGAGGTGAGAGGGGTGAGAACTTCAGGAAGTGTTTGTTAGGAATTTTTGCCCAAGTGTGCTCAACACCCCAGAGTTTAAGCCCAAGATGTGCCAGAAAGGTCTTCAGGACAGCTTCCTTCCCGTTTTTTGTGAAGAGACTCATTTCTTACAGTACATGATGAGGACCCAGAGCACCTGGATACTACTCGGTGTCTGTGGAATCTAGATTTGGGGGAGGAGGGATAGACATGTAGACTTGTGGACAGAGGGAGCTCCCAGAGAGAAAGTTTTTATCCACCTTGATCCATGCAGATGGGCCCTGAGTTACACAGGAGCACGTATCCGAAGTGGGATTCAAACTCGGGTCCCCCTGAATCAGAAGCTGGCCTTCTAGCTGCGATGCCTTGCTGCCCCTTATAGCATCCAGAATGTCCTTGAACTATGGACTGTTTCAGGATGGCGGCGATCTGTCCAGGAATTCCTTTGAGAGGAGGGTCAGAGCAGGAAAGAAGCAAGCTCACCAGAAGTCAGGAAACCTGGGATTCTTTACCTTGGTGTGCTTCCAGTCACACCAACTCCCCTTTATGTGGCATTTTAAGGTTTTTATGGCTCTTTTCTCAGAAGAATCCTGTATTTCTGAGGGAGATGCTATCATTATGCCTGTTCTACTGATGAGAAAACAGAGGTAAAGAAAGTCACTCAGTGTCTGAAGTGGGCTAGAGTACATGTTTATTCAGCTCTTTAAGATTTATTATGAATTAATATGGAGCTAGGTTTTGTGGGACTTCACAATGAATAGGGATCCTGTTGCTTGCCTTCACAATGAATGGGAGAGGGGCCGGAGGGAGGGAGAGAATTTGGAACTCAAAATTTTAAAAGTGAATGTTAAAAAAAAGGAAAAGAAATGCAGTTTTGCCATCCTGGCAAAAAAAATGAAAAATTTATTTTTCTTCATTTTTATCATCGAGAGTCCCGGGTAGTCATGGATGGGGGCCTGGCCTCCTAGTGGGGAGGCTCAACTCTGAAGCATCCTGCCTGGGTGATACTGGGCCAGTCCCACTTCTCGGTGCACTAGGCAACAGTATCAGGAATGCTTATCTGCATTAGTGGAGGGAGTTTCCTCACTGGGAGTTCCCTGTACCAATGAAATCACAGGGTCTGGTCCAGAACAGATCTACAAAATGCTTCCTCTCCTTAAATGGCAAAGGAGCCAGTGATAAGTATCATCATCTCCATTCTACAGTTGAGGAACCGGAGTCCCAGAGGCTTAGGGGACTTGCCCGAGGCCACCCAGGTAGCAAATGGTAGAACTGATTCAAGGAATCGTGGAACTTCAGAGCTGGGAGCATGTTCAGAGACTGTGGACCTTATCCAACTCTCATCCCCAGCTAGAAGATCCGGCAGGAGCGGGCATCTGGGCAACGTCTGTGAGCCTTCAGTGAGGGCCCCTCTCTGCCACAATGTGGCCTTGGGAAGGCAGCCCACAGCCCCAGCTGTGAGGAGCCCAGAGAGGCTGGCCGAGTTTGTCTTCATGTATTTATGCTTCCCGTCCAAAGCCCTCTCCAGCATGGGTGTACGTACACACACACAATGCCACTGCCATCACCAGATATGCAGATATAGATCTATCTATCTATAACATAAAACTATGTGTTCATGCGCACGTGAATGTGTGTGCATGTATGTGTGTGCATACATGGGTGCGGGTGTGTGTGTGCTTGTGTGTACGTACACACAGGAGAGGAAGCTAGAAAGCAAACAGGAGAACAGGAAGGAGGCGTTGTCAGGTCGGTTAGATTCACACGTGCACAGATTTAGAGAAGGAAGGGGCCTTAGAAGCCGTCTATTCTAACGCCATTATTTTTACAGATGGGGAGACTGAGGCCCCAGAGAGAGGAAGTTACTCAGACGTGCAAAGGGTCCTTGTGATCAGATGAGGAGATAGGACTTCGCTAAGGTCACGCGGCTTGCAGAGACCAGAGCCTGGATTCACACCGGACCTTGTGACTCCAAATCCTGCAGGCCCTCCTGCACCCACCTCCATCCAGCTTAGGGCTAATTATAATTCACACTCATGCGCATTAGGGAGCACCTCTCTTCCTCCATTGTCTTTGATATTAAATAGCAATTTTCTTCAGCACAATCCTCTCTAATTTTGCGCTTTCTGCCTTATTTTCATGCTGTGGGTTTTTTTAACTTTGTATTTTCCATTTTGCTGCATCTTGAGGGCCGGGGGTAGGGGGAAAGCGACAGAAGAAGGAACAAAAAAATCTGATTAGCAACTTCATGGGGAGGAAGAAATCACCTGTAATGCCACAGCTATTAATCACGGTGAGCATGCACCTTCTCATGCCTGTGGCCTGCCTTCCTCTCTGCCTGATCCTGATGGCATCTGTCAGCTGCCAGGCTCAGGATGAATCGCGCGAGTTCTCTGGGCTCCCTTAGCAAAGAGGGCAGTTGTCATTCGGCATCATCAGCTTGTTTTCCATAGAGTCTCTCACTCAATCGTCACAACAGCCCTGGCAGGCAGACGGTATTATTAGCACCATTTCACAGATGAGGAAAACGGGGATCCGAGAGAAGCGATTTGTCTGTGAGCACACCGCCAGTAAATTGAATCCAAGGGGCGATTTAAACCCAAGCTGCTCCTGACTTTTCTCACTGTTCCACATTGGACTCAAAGGATCTCAAACCTTTAAGTTGCTAAGAATTCCCAACCCACTCTGAGCAGGCTCTGAGTACTGGGTTCAAACCCTCCCTCTGATGCTTATTAGCCCCGTGACCTTGGGAGAGTCAGAGGCATTTAGGACAAGTCACTTTCCCCCAGAAGCCTCCATTTAAAAAGTGAAGGCTGGACCAGGAGAGCTCATAGAATGAACCTGGTTGTTGTAGAGAGCCTTTGTTTCTACACCTGATTTTTCTGAGAGCGAGGTGAGGGGAAGGAGGCAGAGTCCTCAGTGCGTGGATGGCCAGAGGGCCAGGACACGGTTAAACCCAGGCCCTGCTACTTAGCGCCATTGTGGGCCTTAGCTCCTTTGGCTCTTAGAAGAGGTAGGAGGCCAAGCTCACTCTGAGATCCTCTCCAGCACAAGGCCTATGATCCTATGACCCAGTGAGATCATATGTGTATGGTGCTCAGCAAGGCCCCTGCCACATAGCTGGTGTTTAATAAATGCTTGTTCCCTTCCCCCTTCCACTTCCATCACCTGCTTGTGTGATCCTGGCCAAGTCATCTAACTTCTCTGGGCCTCCGTTTCCTCGTCTATAAAATGAGGCCATTGGTAGCTGTCTGTATGATCCTCCGGCCCAGCTGTGTGACCCAGGGCAATTCACTCATCTATCTCAGCCTGTTCCCTCCTCTGTGAAAGGAGAGGGTTGGATTCCACAGACTCGGTTCTAGGTCTGTGATCCCCACAACAATAATGAGGAAAGAGAAGCCTCCTGGTCCTAACTGTGGCTTCTTGGTTGGTGATTTCAGGTTCCTGCTTGAGCTGGAGCATCGCATGGAAGAGAACATCGTCATCTCTGATGTGTGTGACATCGTCTACCAGCATGCAGCAAATCACTTCTCTGTCTATATCACCTATGTCTCCAACCAGACCTACCAGGAGAGGGCATACAAGCAGCTTCTGTGAGTTCTGGGGTGGGACTCAAGATACCTTGCCTTTAAAGAAACTGTGTGTGTGAGAGAGACAGAGATAGAAAGAGAGAGACAGAGAAAGGGGGAAGAGAGAAAGAGACAGAGACAGACAAAGACAGAGACAAGAATAGAGACAGACAGAGAGAGACAGAGGCAGACAGGGACACAGACAGACAGATGGAGACAGAAACACTGGAGGCGGCGAGGAGAAAGAGAAAGAAGGAGACAGACAGAGACAGAAACAGGGAGAGAGATAGAGAGACAGAGATAAGAGACAGACAGACAGAAACACAGAGAGACAGATAGAGAGAGACAGGGATAGAGATAAAGATAGACAGAAATAGAGAGAGACAGACAGACAGACAGACAGACAGACAGACAGACACAGAGAGGGAGGAGAGAGAAAGAGAGACAGAGACATGGGTAGAGATAGAGACAGACAGAGACAGGGACACAGACAGAGATAGAAACACAGAGAGACAGAGAGACGAGGGAGAGAGAAAGAGAAAGAGACAGGCAGAGACAGAGACAGGCATAGAGATAAAGACAGACAGAACCAGAGAGAGAGACGGACAGACAGAAACACAGAGACAGAGAGGGAGGAGAGAGAGAGAGACAAAGACAGGGATAGAGATAGAGACAGACAGAGACAGGGACACAGTCAGACAGACAGAGATAGAAACAGAGAGACAGAGAGATGAGGGAGAAAGAGAGAGACAGACAGCGACAGGATAGAGATAAAGATAGAAACAGAGAGAGATAGAGACAGACAGAGGCCAAAACACAGACAGAGAGAGGGGGGAGAGAGACAGAGAAAGAAAGAGACAGAGACAGAGAAAGGAATAGAGATAGAGAAAGACAGACCGACCAACCAGTGGTCATAGAGTGTTGCACAAAGTGGGTGAACTTAATTGTGGTTTTAAAAAAAAATCCTGTCCAGATGAGGGTGAGTTGGCTGGAGAGTGAAGTTGAAACCAGGCCAGATGAGTATGTCGTTGACAGAACTAGGAATGATTAGCTGTGATATTCCTGTTGTCTCCTGTGTCAAATACAAAATGCGGTTTGCATTCAAAGTCCTCCATCACGCAGCCCGCTCCTACCTAGTATTTTCACACTTTCCTCCTGCCACAAATTTTTCATCCAGTGCCCCCGGCCTCCTGCTGTTCCTGGAACAAGACACTCCTTGTCTTGGCCCCAGGCCTGGTCTCTGGCTGTCCCCCATGCCTGGAATGCCCCACCTCCTTGGCTCTGACCACTGAGCTCCTTGGCTTCCAAGTCCCAACCATCTACAGGAAGCTCTCTCCAAGTCCTCTTCACTGCAGCCTTCCCCCTGTTCTAATTACCCCCTGTTTATCCTGTCTAGAGCTCGCTTTGTCTCTTCCGTAAGATTGGGATCTCCTTGAGGGCAAGACTATTTTTTGCCTTGTTTCGTCAGTGCTTAACACACAGCCTGGCACATAGTAGGCACTTCATAAATGTTTGTCACTTGATTAATGGATCGAAGGGTTGACTGAAGGTGGAAGAGGGATTAGCTTTGTTCTGCTTGGCCCAAGAGGGCAGAGGGAGGAGGAGCGAGGGGAGGGAATCCCAGAGAAGCCTATCTGGACTCCTTAAAGCTAAGCCTTCCCTTCTGGGAAGGTTGTCCCACAGCTGCCTTAGGCTGCCTTGGCAGGGGCCGTTGCCTTCAGAAGGAACTGCCGTTGTCCCCTACCAGCTTTGTGGCCTCGAGAGTCACTCATCTTCTCTGGGCTCCAGTTTCCTCAATGATTAAATGGGAGTTTTCCCAACGGCCTCCAGGGTCTGTGACTCTGTGATCCCGGGAGCTTCCCCACCGTGGCCCAGGTGACCATTCGTTTAGAATGCTGTGGAGCAGATTTGAGCCAAAGCCAGCACCCGACCTCCGGAGTACTGGCCCTGGAGTCAGAGCCCTCGACGTTGATTTGTTTCAGTCTTTTCCACTCTCCGTGACCCCATCCGGGGTTTTCTTGGCAGAGACACTGGAGAGGTTGGCCTTTTCCTTCTCTAGCTCATTTGACAGATGAGGAAACTGATGCCAGCAGGGTAAAGAATTGGACTCAAAGATTTCTTCCCCCTCTAGAACTATAATGAAACACTGAGATGGAATATAGATTTATAGACTAAGAAATGGACAGGACCTTACAAGCCCTGGGTCCAACCTCCCCATTTACTGATAAGAAGACTGGAGCCCTATGAGCTTAAATGATTAGCCAGGATCGTGCAAATAGTGTCAGACGCAGGATTTGAATTCAAGTCTTCCTGATTACATGCCCAGCACTCTTTCTGCTAGGGGCTGTACCACTCAGAGGTCCAACAGGCAATTGGTGATACAGGATTGGAGGACACTAAAGGCAGGTCTACAGATCTAGGTGTCTTCTAAGATGAGGTGATTATGAAATCTTTCATAGCTCCTGAGGAAGTGAAGATAGAGAGGCAGAGACAGAGACAGAAAGATCAGAGACACAGAGAGGGAAGAGACAGAGAGGAAGACAGAAAGACAGAGACAGAGGAAGACAGCGACAAACAGAGACACAGAGAGACAGAGATCCGAGACAGAGAGACAGACAGAGACAGAGAGGAAGACAGAAAGACAGACAGAGACTGAAAGACAGAGACAAACAGAGACACAGAGAGAGATCAGAGACAGAGGAAGAGAGGAAGACAGAGACACAGAGACAGAGAAAGATCAGAGACAGGAAGAAGACAAAGAGGAAGACAGAGACAGAAAGACAGAGACAGAGAAGAAGACAGAGACGGAAAGACAGAGACACAGAGAGACAGACATCAGAGACAGAGAAGAGAGAGACAGAGAAGACAGACAGACACAGAGAGATAGAAAGACAGAGACAGAGAGAGAGAGAGAGAGAGAGAGAGAGGAAGACAGAGACAGAGAGACCAGAGACAGAGAGAGAAAAGAGACAGAGATTGAGAGATATGAAGAGAGGGAAGCCTAGAAGATACCCATGTTAAGAGGGCATCTGAAGGAGATAGCCCACCAAAGGAGACTGAGGAAAATCAGCCCTGGAGGCAGGAAAAGCAGGAAGGCCCAGGACTAGGCCCAGGGAAGAGCCTTTAGCAGAGAGGGTAGTCCAAGAGGATGAGGACTGAGCAGGGGAGGGGCTAAGGGGTCATTCCTCCCTGTCCCCAGAGCTTCAGCTGGCCTGACCAAGAGAGCAGGAGGCCAGACAAGAGCACTGCTGGTTTGGGGATGGAAGGGGCAGAAATAGCCCTGACTGGGCCTCTGTTCAGCTCCTAGACGCTCCTAGTGGCCACCACGAGGGCCTGGGTCCCCCCCATCCCCCAGCTGTGTTCTGGCCCTCCCCCATCAGGTCACTTCGGGTGAAGTGAGCTCTCAGTGGAGTCCCTTCTGAGCCCCATTGGAGGGACCTGCCCTGAAGCCCTGCCTTGGGCAGCCCCACCTTCCCAAACACTGAGACCTCTTTTTAAACACGAAGCTTCTTCAGGAAGTTTCTGACTGAGACATTAAGTGAATTTGTCACAAGCTCATTCTGGTCTTTGGAAGTTAGAATTTCTGGGAATGGGCGGGGCAGGCCCAGGAATCCAGACGTCTTGGCTTAAGCCCAGCCATGGTTCAGTAACATCATCCTATTAACGGATTGATAACTGTTGGAGTGAAACCGATGGGGTTCCCATCCTGGGGTAAAGGCAGGACTGGTGGCTCTCCGGTTTCCTCAGCACCGGGGCACCGCCTCGGCCCCGGGCTGGCTGTCACCTTGTCTCCTCCCTGCAGTCTGAGGTTGCTGCTCCCAAGTGACCTTTCCAGGGTCCCGCAGCCCAGCAGGGCAGAGAAGGGCTTGTGCCCAGGTCTTCCTGGCTCTGGGCTGGCTGTAGCCCCAGCCCCACCTAAAAATAAGAATGAGGAGGGGGGAAATGCCATAGCTGGATAGGGCCTCGGGAGATGAGAAGCTGGAAATTACAATGCAGGTGCAGGGGATTATGGACCGGTAGCTGGAAGGAGCCTAGGGGGTCATCAAGTCCTACCCATTGTTTGAAAGTTGAAGAATGTCAGGCTCAGTGAGAAGAGACTTGCTCAGGGTCACACGGCTAGGAGTTAGTGAGTCAGTCAACAAGCATTTATTAAGCCCCTGCTGTGTGCCAAGCATTAGGACAGAAAGAAAAGCAAAAGACAGTCCCTGCCCTCAAGGAGCTTCCAATCTACCATAGGAAAGAATGTGGAAGCAAATAAGTCCCAACGAGGTCTACTCAGGGGGTATTGGAAATACCCAACAGAGGGCAGGTGGGAATGGATTGGGGCTGGGGGAGGCTTCCTGTAGAAAGTGGTGGCCCAGGGGTCAGGGATGTGAGTGGCAGAGGCAGTGCATTCCAGGCCTGGGGCACAGCCAGACATGCCTGGAGTCCAGAGACTGGAGTGACTTGTGTGTGGAACGGCCAGGATGGGGGTGCCCTGGGGGTGGGAGAAAACTGGGGGGAAGAAGCCTGGAGAGGATGAGACATGAGGAGGGGCTTGGAACACCAAACAGAAGATTTCTGTTTGATCCTGGGAGCAATAGGGAGCCACTGGAAGCTGCTGATGAGAGTGGGAGGGGTGCCACGTTGGACCTGGGCTTTAGGAAAATCACATAGAGGGTGGGCTGAAGGGGCAGAGACTGGAGGCAGGCAGGACCCCCCCACACCCACCCCCAGGCTGCTGCAGTAATCAGGGTGTGAGATGATGAGGGCCTATACCACCAGGGCAGTCCAGAGGAGAGAAGGGGGTGTATGTGAAGGGTGTCTTAGGGGAGGTCAACAGGTATTGGCAGCATATTGGATAGGAGGAGCAAGAGAGATTAAAGTATGGTGAAAGTCATAGACAGTACATGCTAGAAGTTAGACTTGAACCGAAGCCTTTCTGACTGCAAGTACCGTAGCCATCCCATCATGCCGGCAGCATGTGGTTGTTCTGCCTTCGTTTGAATACCTTCAAAGATGGTGAGTTCACTACCTCCCAAGGCAGCCCATCCCTTTTTGAGATGGCTCTGATTTTTAAGAAGTGTTTCCTCATTTCTACCCAATCCCTCTCCCACGACGACCCCTCAAATGCTTGAAATCAGCCATTATTTCCCTTTTCAGCCTTTTCTTTTCCTCTTCTGTGGACTGGCCCCCATATGGCCTGTTTTTGAGGCCCTTCACCATTCCGGGTGCCCTCCTTGGGACAGACTCTGGTTTGCCTACTGCCAGAAATGAACACAACATGGCAGAAGGGATCTGGCCAGGGCCCGCGGTGCAGGATGACTGTCTCTCCCTTCCTGGAAGCTTCATACTCCCTAAGATGACGTCCAGTTTCTTTGCTATTGTATCATGCTTATATTGAACTTGTGGGCCCCTAAGACCCCCCAGCTCTTTTTCACAAACAAAATTCACAGCTGATGTAAAGACTTGTCCATACATTGACAGTGGCTTGGAATAAATAGCCTGGAGCTTGTGACATTTGAAAAGAATGTATAAATAGTTAATATTTTTTTTTAAATTACATGTCAAAACTTCTACCTAAACTGAAGAAATTGCTGGGAGAACCTGGGCTCAGTCCCTGGATCTGCTGCCTCCTACCTGTGTGACTTGGACAAGTCACTTACCTGCTCTAGGCCTCAGTTTCCTCATCTATAAAATGACAGAAGTAGAGAAGGTCAATCCATCAACCAACACTGATAAAGCTCCTCCTATGAGCCAGACACTGTGGACCTCTAAGGCAGGATGTTTGGTAGGGTCCTGGAACCCCTTGGCAGTCAGTCTGGTGAAGCCTAAACAGCCTTTCTCAGAATCCTGATTTTTCACTGCATAAAATAAAAAATACATGATCACAAAAGTAAACAATTATGTTGAAACACCAGTCTCCAAACCTTAATTAAAGAAAAGGTGAAAGATCCCAGGTTAAGAGCACCTAAACTGAGGTCTCAGGTCTCCATCTATGATGCTGTGAGATGTAGTTAGGGAAGTAAATCTTTTGGAGGGGGAGAAGAATGGAAAGTTGGTCTAAATGCGCTCTGGTAGGTGGGTAGGTCCCATCTGCTCTCAGCACAGCCTATATGCATGGTGGAATAAGCCAACCCTTCCCACCTCCTGCCCCATTATGTTCATTCATTGGTTCGGTGTTGGCGCCTTAGTCACCCCAGGAAGAGCCCCATCCCTGAGCCCTGGGCCCTGCGGGCCTTGCCAATGCCTCAGATATCTGTACACTGGCCCCCTGCAAGGACCGGATGTGCTGCCCTTCCCCCTGGCAGAAGCAGCTTGGACTGTCTTAGTCATTCTGGCCTTAGTCACTGCCCTGTTCCCAGGACTTTGGCCCGGCCTCACCTCGCTGCAGTGATCCTGTCCTGCCAGCTGTATAATTAAGCCTCTGACTCATGGCCTTGGGCTCACACCCGATTCTCAGCCACCCACACACGCAACACATGCTGCTGACATCTATACATGTTCACATGTGGATTTACTTTAGGAAGCAGACTCGTACGTTGAAAATTATTTTCCATTCTTCTCTCCATAAAAACCCATCTCCCTTTTAGTGGTAACACCCTCGAGGACTTCTCCATGGGGATGAGAGCTCCCCCGTCCTGTTTGCAAAAGGGCGAGATGGAGGATGTTCTGGCTCGGGTGGGTGAGGAGAGGGGGAATTCATAGCAGGCTGTGAGATCTTGTCAGGTCTGTGCCACGAGTTCTCCCTCTGTTCGTCCCCAGGCAGGAGAAGGCCGCTTTCCGGGAGGTGATCTCCCAGCTGGAGCTGGACCCCAAGTGCAAAGGCCTGCCCTTCTCCTCCTTCCTGATCCTGCCATTTCAAAGGATCACGCGACTGAAGTTACTGGTGCAGGTAACTGACTGACCCACCTCCTCCCCTGACTCTGTGTCCCCTTCCCCGGGGAATTGCTCTCTGTGATACACTCCAGGCAGCTCCTAGCTTCTACTTCAGTCTCTTTCCTAGCACTAAGAGGGTCCTCAGGGGCCATGTAGTCTGGCCTCTCGTTTTCCAGGCCTGGCAAAGTTCAGTGGCTTCCCCCAGGTCACACGAGTAGTAAGCCTCCAAGGTAGGATTTGAACCCAGGCCTTCTGACTTCGAAATTCCATCATCTTGGTCCCTTTCTTAGCTTACATGGGATCATCAATTCAGATCCAAGGAAGGGACCATCGAGTTCATCTGGCCCACCCCCTCAATCCCACAGTTAGGAAGTTCAAGTCACTAAGTCCTGGTCAAAATGAATCAACTTAGAAGTTGGGACAGAGACTGTGAGGTGCGCTGCTTTTGGATGAAGGAATGAACGAAGCATTTATTAAGCACTTATATGTGCTAAGCACAGAGAACTCAAGTAGAAAAGTAAGACATTCTCTGATCTCAACAAGCTCTCCTAATTCTTTTGAAATCTCAGGATCTGGGTTCAAATCCCAGAATTGCTGCTGACAGCTCTTGTGACCTCAAGAAAGTCACTTCCCCTCTCTGGGCCTCAGTTACTTTATCTGTTAAATGGGGACATTGGACCACATGTCCTCAGCGGTCCCAGCCCACGCCACTGCTCTATGATCCCATGAATGAACGAGGCTGTGTTCAGGAATCCAGCAGGTGGTCCTGATGAGCTAGGCACGTAGGAGTGGATAATTAGCGGGCTTGGACTGAGGGGGAGAATTGGGAGTCAAAGAGGAAGGAGAAGATCTGATTGAACGTGGGGGCCGAGGAGGGGCCTCAGGAAATGGAATGCATCCATCAGCAAAACTGTGATTAACGTGTTTGTCTCCCTCCTTTTCTTAGAAAAGTGTGCAGCAAATGAGACAATTCCACAGTAGAAAACACTCTCTCTTTCAGTACCCAAAATAAACAATTAGCTTCTCTCAAGAGAATGGCTTAGAACTGAGAATTCTCCAAGAGAGAGCATTCTTGCTCCTCTTCTCATCTGCTCCCCTCCTTCTCTTCCTTCTCCCTTTCCCCATAGCTCCCTCTCTTATCCCCCCTCCCTTCTCCTTTCTTCCTCTCTTCTTGTCCCTTCCTTTCTCTCTTCCCTCCTTTCCTTCCTCCTGTTTCTCTTCTTTCTCTCTCCTTTTCTCCTTCTCCCCCACCTCTTCTTCCTCTCTTTTTCTCTGTCCTCTCTCCAACCCTTTCTTTTCTCCCTCCCTCTCCCTTTCTGCTCCTCTTTCTTTTCCCTCCCTCTTTCTCCTACTGTCCCCCTCCCCTCTCTACTCCATCTCTCTGTCGTCGTGATCATGTATCATTATCTTTCTGTATTATATACCCTTTCCCTTACACCTCTTCTCCTTGGCTTTGCTTTTTAAATGTTTTTGCACCCCAGTTATTCTAGATGCCTCTTTCCCTTCCTTCCCCCTCCCTTCCTTCATCTCTTCCACCTTCCCTTCCCCTCTTCCTTCCCCCCTTCCCCACTCATTTCCCCCCCTTCCCCTTTCCTTTCCCTCTTCCCTTCCCTTCCCCCCTCCCTTCCCCCCTCCCCTCCCTTTCCCCTTTTCCCCCTTCCCTTCCCCCTCTTTCCTGGCATTGACACTGGCTCCACGGATCTTGCCTTGGCGCAATTGTTGCCTCATCCGTTTGAGGCTATGTGCTAACTCTGTTAGTGGTCAGAGCCCTTGCCTCCAGATGAGATGAAAAGGGGCCCATGGGAGTCCTGCTGAGGGAGGTGGGGGAGGGGGGTCTTTCTAATGTTCCACTCATCCCTAACTCCATCTCCATCTTTTCTCCTGCTCAGAATATTCTGAAGAGGGTGGAAGAGAGCTCTGAACGGGAATGCACAGCCCTGGACGCCCACAAGGAGCTAGAAATGGTAAATCTGTGCATGGGCTGCTCTGGGGCTCCCCGAGATCCCTTCTCCATTCTCTGCTTCCAGGCCAGACCCTTCCTCTTGCCCCTCAATTTGGGGCAACCCTAACCTTAACCCTGGCCCCAGGCCCCTCTCCTGGGACAGTGCTCCAGACCCTGAGTTGGAATCCTCCCAGAACCAGTTCTACAGATGGTATTGAGGGATCCTGGAGCTGTTCCTATCTGCTCCTGGCTGGGAGGACAGAGAGCCCTGGCATCATCGTCCAGAGGCCTCTATCTTTTTTGGAGCACACCCACAGTGCTCTGTGCTGGCACCCAGGCAGCCTCTCCACTTGCGAAGGTGGCTGCAGTAGAGAAGCTGCTCTTAGCTTAAAGGATTCCTGAGTCAGTCAGATTAAAATTCCTGAGTTGGAGGTGATTTCTCCTCTGGGGACTTCTTTGTTTTAGCTTCAGCTGAGAAGCTTCCTCTCATCCAAAATGGCTTGGGTGGATTGGGCTTTTCTTCCCCCCAGAATCGTTTTCTTAAGAAGCTCCTTCTGAGCTCTGCGCCTAGGAGGCCCTCCAGCATCTGTGAACAATCTCATTCCTGTCCAGATCTTGTCCTTGAAGCTGGGGAAGCAAGGGGTTCCTTGCCCAGGAGGTTGTTGGGTGGTGGGCCACTGAGGTTGTCCACCTCTCCTAGGATGGGGAGAGAGACGTTCCAGACCGGAAGCCTGGTGGACACGGGGGCAGTGGGACTAGCGGCCCCACTGGGGCGCCCTCAGCACCCTCACCCTCTCTCCAGCCTCAGAAAAGCAAGGAAGCAGCAACCTGAGGGTTGGGCCCCATCCCCTGCCACTCCCTAAGCCAAAAAAAAGTATCATTTCTAAGTATCCCTGGCCGCAAACACACCTCAGCATTGGGCCATCTAGGGAAGGGAAAAGGGTAGAAACCATTCCTGGCTGGCCTCTGCTGTTTGACAACTTAGGCAGCCAGTAATATTGGTGGGAAGAGAAAGGGTGTGACCTCCATACTGCCAATTCCACTTAATGTTGCGCCTCTCCCAGTTTTTCTTCTGGCATCTTGTTACAAAATTCCTGAATATAGCCGTGTGTGTGTGTGTGTGTGTGTATGTGCGCGCGCGCGTGCACACTCGCATTGATAGTCAGATATGAGTGCTCACTATGTGTGTGTACAATGTATATGTATATATGAATAAATACACATGTGTGTGCATAGATTGGTTTCCTATATAGCTTAGATAGGAGATGTCATGCTTAATGTACTATAGATGCATTTTAAGAAAATGTTCATGGAAATGCTCTACCTTTATTAGATCTTGAAACATTTTTTCTGACTTATACCTGGCGTCACATATGTACAAATTACTCACACCTTAATTGGCAGAGACTACAAAGAAAAGCAGAGCGCACGAGGGCGCAGCAGCAGGGCTGCCAGTAAGGCTATAGATGACAGGTCTGGGAGACCATAGGATGCGGAGGCAAAGCAGCTGTCAAGGCTTAATAGGCCCCTATCTCATCCAAAGGAACAGAGTTGTTGATTTCCTTCTCATCCAAGCAGGGTGAGCAGTCACATAGCAGAAGACAAGGGATTAGGGTATCTCCCAGGGAGTGTCTCCCTACTTCTTGCCAACCTAGGAGGACTTGGGGACAGGGACAGGAGAAGTGATAGAGAGGGAAGACAAGGGATGTACGTGTGTGTGTGTATGAATGGCTTATACATGTGTTTTGTGTGTATATGTGTTCCTGTAGACTATGTACGTGTGTGTTATGTATTAGTGTGTATATCCAGGTAGGCTATGCAGAGAGTATAGGTGTCAATGCATCTGTGGGTATGTGTTTATGTCCCTGTGTGTAAACACGCATCTATGATTGTCCAGCATTCTAATAATAGTAATTGTAATTAACATTTATCTAGCACTTTGTCATTTGCAAAGTACTTCACATATATTATCTCATTTGACCCTGACAAGAACCCAGTAAGGAAGCTAAGGCAGACAGAGGTAATGTGACTTTCCCACAGTCATACAGCTAGTCAGCATCTCAGGTGAGATTTGAAATCGGGTGGTCCGGGCTTCAAGTGCTATCTACCCACTACACCAAGGTGTGTGTATATTTTATATAAGGATATAGTATATGTATTCTTGGCATCTAGAGATAACTGGAGGAGGAGATTTGTTTAAGTTAACTACTAGGTCTGGAAATGCCTATTTGGCAAAAGCTTTCCAGAATCTTCTGATTTGTTGAAAGGGTGGTTGGCTGGTCGCCTCAGTCCTGGAAACTCTGGGAAGACCTTGGTGAAACATGGCCTCAGTTACCATCATCCCAGTCACAGTGGCTGCAGATCCTGTGAACCCCAGCTGACCCAGCCCATGCTGGAGTCCTCCATTGTCCAAATAAGACGTGTTCCCTACTGTTTGTGCTTAGCTTTTCTATCTTCCTAGGGAAAATGGAGAGCATTCTGTCTTCTCTTTAAAATCCTAGGATGTATGAGAATGGAAGTGAAGTTACATGTGGAGTATTTTATTCCTTGGTGTACTATCCTCACCTTTACCCACTCACTTAATCATCCATTGAGTTATCTGCTTGTCCATCCATCTATCCACTCATTCACTCATTCACTGGCCCATTCACCCAACAAACACAGCACAGTGCCTACTGTATATGCATGGTAGAAGGCTACATGGTATATTGGATAGAAAGCTGACCTTGGGGTCAGGAAGACCTGGGGTCAAGTCTTGCATTTGACACATAGTGGCTAGGTGATCCTAGAGAAATCCCTCAACACCTCAGGGGTGATCTTAACAATCATACTAGCTCAAAATCCTGTAGACTTTTAGCTGTAAAAGTGCTATGCCTGGAGTCTGGAAGACCCTAGTTCAAATGTTGCCTGTGTGACTCTGGGCAATTCACTAACCCTCTCTCAGCCCCAGTTTTCTCATCTGTAAAATAAAGATAATATTATCTTTTGCTATAGCTATGTAACTATAAAATATATCTTTTGAAATAACCTTAACTCACAGTGAGTATCAAAAGATATAACATATGTAAAGCACTGTGTAGACTTTAAAGCACCATAGAAAGGCCAGTTATTATGCAGCTCTCTAAAGACTAAATTACAGGGGAGGTGCTAACTGTATCAGTGGAGAGGATTTCTACTCCAGAGTACCCCAGCTGATGCAATCAGTTCTGAAGAAGAAACAGGAATAGCATTGTACCAGGTGCTGGAGTAGATACAAACATCCCCCCACTCCAATCCACCAGGGACTTGATTATGTGGTTGAAATGATAAGACATAAAATCATGCATGGAGAGGCCTGAGGCAAGCAGGACCCCCCTCCCCCACTCCAGCAGCTGTTGCAATAGTCCAGGGGTGAGGTAATGAAGGTCTTCACCAAGGTGGGGACAGTGTCAGAGGCAAGTGTATTACAGGGATGTTGCAGAGGCGAAATTAAGGAGAGATTCAGTAGAGGTGAAATTGACAAGAGATATTGTATAGATGAAATTGCCGATGAAATGTTGTGGATGTAAAATCCACTAGAGATGTTGTAGAGGTGAAATCGATGAGAAATGTTGCACAGGTAAAATCCACTAGAGATGAAATCAAGGAGAGATTTGTAGAGGTGAAATGGACAAGAGATGGTGCAGAGTTGAAATCTACAAGAGGTGTTACAGAGGTGAAAAAGAGTTATTGCAGAGGTGAAACTGACAGGCCTTAGCAACAACTTGGACATGGGGGAGGAGGCTGTGGTGAGAGAGATGAGGAGGCCAGGATGACTCCTAGGTTAGGAACCTGAGGGACTGAGAGGAGGATGGTGCCCTCTACGGGAATAGGGAAGATAGGGGGATGGGTTGGGGGAAGGATAGTGGATTCTGTTTTGGATATGCTGAATTTAAGATGTCTGCACGATCTCCAATTTGAGATGGCCAGAAGGCAGTTGGAGTTGGGAGACTGGAGGTCAGCAAAAGAGATAAGGGCAGAACGAGTAGATTTGAGAATCAGCACAAAGATGGTAATTAAATCCCTGGGGGCTAGTGAGATCACCAGAGAGCATAAAAGAAGAGAAGATAGCCCACGACAAACCTCTGTGGGATATCTACGGTTAGAGGGTATGATCTGGAAGAGGATCTAGCAAAGAAGTGGTCAGAGAGATGGGAGGAGAACCAAGAGGGGAGGTATGCCCCAAACTGCTAGTCATTTCACTTCTCTGGGCCTCATGTACTCCATCTATGACTTAAGGGCCCTGGCCTCTCTACAGCCATCAACATCACAGCCCTGACATTTTATCGGTCTAGGATTCAGGCCATAGTTTTACAAGGCTCTTGTTGCCTAGAACACATTTTCAATTCAGCAGATGTCTCTTGAGTACCTGCTGTATACAAAGCTCCATGCTAGGCACCAAGAATACAAAAGTGAAAACAAATCATTTTCTTTCCCCCAAAAGCTTACATTCTACTGGGGAGACAGGGAGGGAAAAACACAACCTACATGTAAATAAGAATGAAACGAGATGGGGGATGGTGAGAGCCCCAGCTACCAGGGAAGGGGCTGGGGATGTTCCAGAAATGACATGGAATTACACTTGGCTCTCACACTGGATCTGAGGCACAGGGTCCAAATTGCCTGCTTTGTTTTCATTGTCCTTGCTTGTCCTTCCAGTGAAACTTCTTATCCCAAGAAGGACAAATATTGACATTTGTGGTAATAACTCATAGGATTTTGTTTAGTTTTCTTTTTTATCATGAACTTAATTATCAACAAACACAAACATCTCAATATACGAAGGACGAAAGAGAAGATTGTTTATGAATGCATGGACTTCTGTGACATACAATTGGTTTTTTTTTTAATGTCTATTAAGTTTTAAAAGGTAGTGACAAAATTGCCATTTAATTCATAAGTTTTGTAGTCTATGTGTTACAGCAGTCATGGAAATGACTTCCAGTTCAATATCAGAGCCAACAGCTACTTCTAGTTGTTCGCACAGCTGTCAGGTGGTCTATTCTATCATGAAATGAATGGATTGAAATGTTGGAACCCAACTGGCTGAAGGTTGTTGTGACTCGTGACCCCTGTGGGCAATTTTTTCCAGGTGGTAAAAGCATGCAATGAAGGTGTCAGGAAAATGAGTCGGACAGAACAGATGATTAGTATTCAGAAGAAAATGGAATTTAAGATCAAGGTACGATTGCTTCCAATATCCCTCTCCCAAATGCTGCATAAATAATAAAATTTGCTTTGCATATATTTGCCTGTATATTGTTTCCCCTATTAGATCATAAGCCCTTTGAGGGCAGGGACTGTCTGTTGCTTCTTTTTGTATCCCCAGCACTTAGCACAGTGCCTGGCACATAGTAGGCACTTAATAAATGTTTATCGATTGATTAATAATACCTCCTAATTTAACCAGCCTTGCTCCCTGACTCTCAAGGCTATCCTAAGTGAATTCCATTCAACATCTTAAGTCATATCAGACTAAACTGAAGTTTAGAGTGCTAGTCAGAGTGCTAGCTTTGATGTGATGTCTTAAAGAACCCCTTGCTTCCCCTCCACTTCCCCAGTCCCCATTTACTGCTTCTCTTTTCATTCAGGCTGCAGTGATTATGTTTGTGCAAATGCTTTTTAATTTTGTAAAGCTTTTCATTTCATTTCACAGAAGTACTATAGGTAGCACTGTCCCCATTGTACAGGTGGAGGAAATTGAGCCCCAGAGATGTTCAGTGATTTTTCCATGTTCTCAAACCTAGTAGGTATCCCTGGTGGACTTCAAAGCCTAGTGTTCTTTCCTTGACATTTGAAAGCAGTGAGTAAGCATGGAGTCATAGAACCTGAGTTTTAATCTTGGTTGTGACATTTACTACCTTGTGACTGGATCAATTCACTTCATCTCTCTTAGGGCTCAGTTTCCTGACCTGTAAAATGGCCCCTAAGGTCCTTTCCAGGCCTAAGTCCATGATCCTTAGAGGTCGAGTCACTTTTTGTGAACCAGCCCCAGCTGACCTTACCAGAATGATGTCATCATCCCATGATGTATGGGGTTTGTGACATGACCCTTGACATATTCTTGTCCTTTGTCTCTTTCTCTCAGTCTGTACCCATTATCTCTCACTCTCGCTGGCTGCTGAAACAAGGAGAGCTACAGCAGATGTCGGGCCCCAAGACATCCCGGACCCTTCGGACCAAAAAACTTTTCAGAGAAATCTATCTCTTCCTTTTCAATGATCTGCTTGTGATCTGCAGGCAAATTCCCGGGTGAGTCTAGAATATGAAAAGAGGAAGAAGGCAGATCCTGAAAGCCTTAGGCTGGCAAGCCCAACATCCATCCCAAGAAAGCTGTATGACAGACGGTTAAACCAGTGACTTATGAGCACATAGAAAAAGGAGTGAGTGAGTGCTGGGAGCCACTCAGGGTTCACAAAGAAGAAATCACATCAGACTAAAACACATTTCCTTTTTGACAATCATTAAGTGTTTGTTAACCAGCTACTAAGCTGCATTGTGCTCAGTGCTGGGGGGTACAAAGGTTTTGAGCAAAGGGGCAAGTAAGGAGACATGACCAGGATGGAATGACTGGTACGCAGGACCCCACCCCACTAAAGCTGTCAGAAAGTTGAGCTGGGTTCCAGGCTCCACAGCAGCTGGGCCGAGGGGAGGCTAATGGGTGCTCAGCTAGCCAGTCATTAAGCACCTGCATCTCCATGTCAGGCACTGGGGATAGACAAAAGGGAAACGAGCCCCTCCCCCGAAGAGCCTGCATTCCAGTGGAGGAAATGTGCATGTGAATGTACATACAAGAGAATACAGGTAGTTAGGGAGGGAGTGCTCAGCAGGCAGGTGAGGACATCAGGAAAGGCCTCTCATGGAAGATGACTCTTGAGCTGAATCCTGAAGGAAGCTATGGATTCCAAGAGGCAGAGGTGAAGAGGAAGGGCATGCCAGGCAGGAGGTTCAGCTTATGCAAAGGCACTGCCACAGTGAATAATTGCTGTTATTTCCTGACTCCTTGTCCCCAGGGATAAGTACCAAGTGTTTGACTCGGCTCCCCGTGGCCTCCTTCGGGTGGAGGAGCTGGAGGACCAAGGGCAGACTCTGGCCAACGTCTTCATCTTGAGGCTACTTGAGAATGCAGATGACCGGGAAGCCACGTACATGCTGAAGGCCTCATCCCAGTGAGTACTAAGGCCTGTCGGCCTATCAGAAGCTCGCTATTCCCTGTGTGTCCGAACATCTTTCCTTTCAGAGATCTCGTCCCCCAGATAGGCCCCACAGTGACGCAGGAAAATGGCCCTGAGAAATGGGATTTGCCCAATTCAGGAGATGTTTCTGCTCACCTCTCTCTCTTTGGCTGTACCCTCCTCTCTTCCCATTCTCCCTGGCCCCTAAAGACCAGCAGAGCAGGTGGAAGGTTGTGCTCGAGGTTGAAAAAGTAGTTAGATAACTTTGGCATGGTGAGGGGATAGGGGTGCCCATTCAATGTCTTTCCCCCCCTCATTCCAACCCTACCCGAAGGTTATTCATCCTAGCACATGGATTCTTCAGAACCAATTTCCTGTTGAACTTCCGTCACACACTCTACATTCCAGCCAAACTGTCCCATTTGCTGCTCCTCGTAAGTATTGTTCCATTTCCAACCTCCTTGTCTTTGCATTGGCTGTACCTCATGCCAGAATGCCATCTCCCTTCAACTCTGTGGCTTAGGCTCACTTCCAAGCTCAATTTCTGTTCCACCTCACCTTTCATGATCAGCCCTCCCCCTCCACCCCCCACCCCAGCTAGTGCACTAGCTCTGCCCCCTCCCCATTACTTTGTAATTATCTCTATTTCCTCCAGGGGAAGCAAAGCTTCTTGAGCACAGGTGTTGTTTCATTCTTGTAGGAAATGAGGTAACACAGGGAAGGGAAAGCTGAGTCTGGGCTTGGGAAGACCTGAATTCAAAGCCTGCCTCAGGATGCGAAGCCAGTCAGTGCCGCTAACTAGCTTGTGTGACATGGAACAAGGCATTTAACCTCTTTTCACTTAGGGACTCAAGTCACTTAGCCTCAGTTTTCTCATCTGTAAAGTGCGGGCAATAGTAGCACCCACTTCCCAGGGGCCTTGAGACCAAATGAGATCTATGTGAAGTGCTTTGTAAACCTTAAAAACACTAGATGAGTGCTAGTTATGACTGTTTTGTTATCCCCAGTGCCTAAACAATGCCTAGCAAACAGTAGGTGCTTAATAAATGCTCATTGGACAGAATCAAACTGAACTGAATCAAACCTAGGTAAGAGCCCACCTGGTTCACTGGCCTTTCCTCTCAGTGTGGTGCAAAGAGCCCCAGATTTGGATTTGAATTCCAGCTTTGTCGCTTCCTACCTGTATGACTTTGAGTTAGTCTGGGCCTCAGTTTCTTCCTCTGTAAATAGCTAGATTGGGCTAGAGGCCTCGAAGACCTCTCCCAGCTTTCCT
This sequence comes from Phalanger gymnotis, assembly GCA_028646595.1. NCBI lineage: Eukaryota > Metazoa > Chordata > Mammalia > Diprotodontia > Phalangeridae > Phalanger > Phalanger gymnotis. The sequence continues at coordinate 361,779 of CM053627.1, read as the reverse complement.
CTCTCCAGTCCCCTCCCCCACCATCCTCATCACCTGCAGCCAGATGTGCATCTAGGGGGCAGGGAGGCACCGGGCTGGGCTCAGCTCCACCCACCAAGCCTTTGCCATCTTGAAGAGTCAGTCATTGTGGTAAAGCAGGACGCCTGGGTCAACTTTGCCCAGATGCCAGGGCACCCACACCCATGCTGGGAAGCCCAGGCCTGTTTTTACCACCCCCCCCATTCCACTTTCTCACGAATGTGATGACTGTGAGCCATGAGCACCAGTAGCAACCCTGGAGCAAAGTGTGGAACCTTGTTCTGGGATTCAGAGCTGGGAGAGGCTGAGAACACAAAATGACCAAGCTTGGAGGAATCTTAGAATAGAGAACGTCAGAACTGGAAGGGGCCTTAGAATAGAGGAGGCTGTAGCCAGGAGGAACCTTAAGAGGCAGAATACAGACTATTCAAGCTGGGAGGAACCTAGAACACAGAATGTGCAAGCTGGGAAGGACCTAGAACAGCGATGGCAAAGCTGAGAAGGAACCTAGAACACAAAATGTGCATGCTGGGAGGGACCTAGAACACAGAACTGCAAGCCCAGAGGAACCTAGAACAGCAATGGCGAAGCCGGGAGGGACCTAGGCTGCAGATCATGGAATATGCCCCCTCATGGGGACCTCAGAGGCCAGCTAGTCCAGTCCCCCCATTTTACAGAGATGGAAACTGAGGATCATAGAGATGGAGTGACCTCCTCAAGGTCTCACAGGGAGGAAGCAGCAGAGCCAGTGTTTGAACCCAGATCTTCCTTTGTCCCCACTCTTCTGAGGGCTGTTTCCTGGGCGGGCCATTAGCTGCAGCTCCTCGAGGGTTCTGTGGCTGACCGATCGCCGCAGGCAGAAGCTGAAGCGAGCATTGTGTGGGGCACCCATCTATGTCTCCAGTTATTTTTACACCCCATTACACACTGAAGAGGATGGGTCCCAATGCAGTGCAAGGCATAGATCCCTGGCCAGCCCCAGAAGGACAAAGCAAAGCCAGGCTTGGCCCTGGAGAGAAGGCTGCAGGGGCAGAGCCAGGGCAGAGGGCCAGCTGGTCCCTGTCCTCAGGTCTCCCCAGAGCTGGGGCATCCCGTGTAAACATGCTGGCCGTGGTGTGTCTCTCTGCCCTCAGGAGTGAGATGAAGCGCTGGATGACCTCCCTGGCCCCAAACCGGAGAACAAAGTTTGTTTCCTTCACATCAAGATTGCTTGGTGAGCATTCCCAGAAATCTCTCTGCTTCTGCTCCTCCCTGCATCCTTTCCATGGAAAGCTTGACTTACGGGTGCCATCTTGGAACTGAGTGTCTGTGGAGGGTTATAGGCCCTGAGGGTGCCCCAAGTTGTGCTGAAGCGCTTGGCTTTGGATGTATAGAGGGAGGCCTTTATATATTCATCACTTAAAGTTACATTGATGCCCCTAATTTTTACATTATAGATGTCCTTGGATACAGCTCGCCACCCTCTTCCTACCAAGTGTCTTCCCTCGGATCAAAGAGATATCGCCCCACAAAATGACAATGTCTAACAGTAATATGCAGCTTTCCACACCCATAGTCCCCCGCTTCAGATCAGGGTCACCTTTTTGTGTGGCGTGGACCCCTTTGGCAGCCTCGTCAAGTCGGCAGAACTCTTCCTGACTCATGCTAAAGTGTATAAATCAAAATAGATGGCATTACAAAGGAAATTAGTTATATTGAAATTCAGTTGTCAAAATACCGAAAGCCAAAATTTCATGGATGCTGGGTTAAGCGTCCCCAACTTAGCACAAGGCATTCTATGTGCTCTTGCTTGTCTGAGATTCAGACAATATTTCAGGAGATAAAGGGCTCCTAAAGCCTCTTTCTAGGATCAGGCTGTCTGGCCACATTCTGGAGCTTTGGTCTTGTGTCGCACTGAAGGCTTAGTCATGAGGCAGAACTGGCTTTAGGGGCAGAAGACCCGAGTTCGAGTGTTCCCACTAGAGTCTGAGCAGATCCTTTCCCCCTCAGTGACCCTGGCTGCTCTCTCAGGCCAGAAGGATCAGAGCAGGGGTCCGTCTGCACAGGTAGAGGAAGCTTCTTCCCCAGGAGGTACCTACACCATTTGAATGAAATCACTGGTCTGGACCATAAAAAAAAAAGTCTTAACATCCTTTTTAAGGCCTTGAACTAAAAATGCTTTCATAGATGTCTGGGCAAAAGAAGAAATAAATAAGAAATGTCCAATACCCGGAAGTCTCAAGGGATAAAATGTAGCTCTTGAACCTCAGTGGCAAAGAGCCGAGGTGGGGCCGAGTGGACCTCACCTGAGCCAGGATCAGGCTGGCTCTGGAGGCTGGCCTCCCACTTGGGTTGTCTGCTCTAGGGTCAAGGCCCTTCACGAAGTTCATGAAATGCATAAGAACCCAGAGAGTATGTGACCCTGGTAAGTCACTTTACCCCTGTTTGCCTTAATCCCCTGGAGAAGGAAGTTACAAACCACTCCAGTGTCTTTGCCAGTGCGGTCTTCAGGTTCGTGAAAAGCCAGACAGACCGAGCACCAACACCATAGAAACAGCTTTAAAATTAGAAATACCTCTGAGGTCATCTAAGAAGCTCGTTTTACAGATTGAGAAACTGAGGCTCAATCTGATCGTGGGGTGTAGATTTTGGGGGCTGCCTCATTCAACCTCCTCATGTTATCGATGAGTAAACGGAGGCCCAGGAAGTTTGAGCTGCCCAAGGTCATCGCGGAGGGGGTAAATAACAGATAGCATTTGAACCCAGAGCCTCTGACTCCAGAACCAGGGCTCATTCCCCAGGGCCTCACAGCCTGCTTGTTAAGGAGGGCCTGTGTTCACATCACCACTCTGTGGCTTTGGGGGAGAGGAGGTCCTTCAAACTGCCTCCGTAAGGGGCAGCTAGGTAGTGCATCGAGTGGAGCACAGGCCCTGGAGTCAGGAGGACCTGAGTTCAAATCCGGCCTCAGACACTTGACACACTTACTAGCTGTGTGACTTTGGGCAAGTCACTTAACCCCAATTGCCCTGCCTTCCTACCTAAACACACACACACGTGCGCACACACACACACACACACACACACAAAAACCACAAAACAAACTGCCTCCATAATCAACCCGAAGATAGCATTTCCCTTCATGCAGCAGCCGGAAGAACGCTCTTGGCTCAGCCTTTACCCACGACCAGAGTTTCCCATTTCTACCCATTTTACTGGGCTGGAGACTGTCCTTGACCTTCCCTCCACCTGTCCCTTCCCAGAAGCTGGCTCTGCTCGGGGCTTCAAAGGCCACCGCAAACATTCCAGATAAAAGCCTGTCTTCTCTCTGGCCTTCCCCCAACAGACTGTCCCCAGGTGCAGTGCGTCCACCCCTACGTGGCTCAGCAGCCGGACGAGCTGTCCCTGGAGCTGGCCGACATTCTGAACATCCTCGAAAAGACTGAAGACGGTGAGTGCTATGCCAGCCTGGAGACTGCCCCCAGGTCTGTCTATACCGCCAAATCACGTGTCTATATCACCCACACCACATCTATACCACCCATCCCCTTACCATCTGAAAGTGTTCCCTTGGCTGTCACCTCAGTGACTCAGATGACCCCACCCCTCTCTGAGTGACAGCGGGATACTGGGGCCGGGGGTCAGCCGTTGCCTAAAATAAAGACCCCAATGTTTCTCTAGCACCTACAGGTTACAGCCTTTCTCTCTTTTGAGCCTCACACTAGCCCCTGGGGGGCCAATGATCCCTGTTTTACATACGGAGGAAACTGAGACCTGGAGATGTTACAGGGCTTGCCCTGGGGTCACACTAGTGAACATCTGAGGGAGGATTTGAACGCATGTCTTCCCACCTCTAAGGCCAACGTTCTATCCACTCAGCAATACTGCTTCTTGGCATCATGCAAGACAGCGCTGGGTCTCCTAACTTGCCAGCCTCGTGTCCACAGATGACCCTGATCCCGGCCCCGGTGCATAGAGAGGCCACTTCCTCCTGCGTCTCCTGCTGCTTCACCTTCATGGGCTTGACTGGCTAATTTTTGTTTGAAATGAGGTCTGGGTCCTTGCTTCCATTGGTGTAGGGAACTTCTAGTGTGGTAATTCCCTTCCTCAATGCAGATTGGCCCCTGGTCTCAGAGAGCCGCCTGGGCCACTGAAGGGTCCAGTGCCTTTCCCAGGCTCAAAGAGCCAGGGTGTGTCAGAAGCAGGATTCAAACCCAGGTCTTCTGCCAGCGAAGCCAGCTGTCACATAGCCACTGTGCCATGAATTCTGGGGGGCACAATTTGTCTTCCATTTCTTTCTCTCCATGTTAGGGTCCGAGCTCGGGTTTGGGAAGACAAACATTTTAAAAATAAACCGTCTTTATAGGCAAGGAATTTATGTTCTTCTGGGAGAAAGGTGGAAATGAAGCAGACACAGATGAGGAGAGTGAGAGGGCTGTGGTGAGACAGAATCTCAGCCCCCTGAGGGCCGAAAGTGTTTCACGTTTGTCATTGTATCCTCAGTGGTCGGCACAGGCCTTGGTGTAGATGAAAAAGAAATCGGAAATGATCATATTTATATTATAAGGATAATGTATCATATGATATAATTATCATGTGTTATATATAAGATTACATACTAATTATATATTATAGAGAATTGCAAGTTAAATATTAGCGTGTTATTAATGCTTATTGATTAATTGATAGGAAAGTGCTCTAGGAGGCTTTAAGAAGAAAGAGAAGGAGGGATTTCAGCAGGGGACCAGGGAGTCACCAATTCTATCCGTAAGCATTTAGGTGCCTAGTGGGGGCTAAGTGCTGTGCTAGGCACTGAGAATACAAAATAAGCAAGACGGTGCCTTCCTCCCAGGAGCTGACATTCTATCTGAGGAGGTGACACATACATTTATAAATAGATAAGCTACATACAAATAGCCCTTGCTTTGGATAGTCAAATACCCTATAGTAATTCTGGAGGGGAAGGCATCGGGCAAGGCTTCCTGTGGAAGGTGGAGCCTGTGCTGTCTTTTTTTTTTTTAGGGGGGAAGGCGGGGCAATTGGGGTTAAGTGACTTGCCCAAGGTCACATAGCTAGTAAGTGTGTCAAGTGTCTGAGGCCGTGTTTGAACTCAGGTCCTCCTGACTCCAGGGCCAGTGCTCTACTCACTGCCACCTAGCTGCCCCTGTGCTAAGTCTTGAAGGAAGCCAAGGACTCCAAGAAATGGAGGTTAGGAAGGAGAATGTTCCAAATGGGAGGCAGGCATAGCCTGTGCTAAGTCCTGAAGGTGGGAGATGACAGAGTGCAGGTACAGGTAGGGCCCATTTGGTGGAAACTTTGAGTGCAGGAGGAGAGTGATTTATGATAAGGCTGAAAAAGGAGGCTGGAGTCCGAGGCTATATCTTTTGTAACCTCTCAGTCCAGTTTATACTGGCCCCACACGTCACCACCTCCACTGTCTCTCTGGCACCAGGGGGAGGTGACTTGTAGGAGGTGACACCCAGGCATGGTGTCAATTCAATTGTGTGGGGAAAGTAAGGAAGCTGCCTCTGAGGAAATGTGTGTGTGTGTGTGTGTGTGTGTGTGCGCGTGTCTTGGAGTACCTTCTTGCTTAGATTCCTTGACCAGCTTTGTCTGGGACTGACCCGGGCCCTGAACCCTTCCCGCTTGCTCTTCCCTGAACACCCTCCTCGCTTATCAACGTCCTTTCTAAAATGCGGCCCCAGAACTGACCCCCTACTCCGGGTGCGTTCTGCCCAGGACAGAGTGCCAGGGGAGGATCACTGCCCTACCCCTGGTTTCTCTCAGGGCAGCCCCAGGCCCGCCGGCTTTTGGGGGCTGTGCCACCTGCCCCTGACTCAGACTGAGGTCGACGTCCTCTGGGCTTTACGTAAAGCGGGGAGTTGATTTTGTCACTAACACCTATGTCGATGACATCCTACTCTGCTGCTTGCTGGCTGTGTATCCCCTGGCAAACTGGTCCCCTAGAAAACAAGGGTCTGAGTGGCTGCCTCTGAGCCCCCTCCAGCCCTGGGGCCACGAGTCTTTGAATAAATGCTTGTTGAATTAAATTACTCCTCCGTTTTTCAACAGGTAAGACTCTCCCCTCTTCCTCTTCCCTTCCTGCCATCTTTCTGCCTGGGCATGAGTGTGGGCTGAGTCTTGGGGAGATGTTGTTTTAAGCTCAGAGAACCATGGAGTGCTTTGTGACCTTGGCTGAGTCACTTTCCTCTGAGCCTCGGTTTTCCCATCTGTAAAATGACAGGGTTGGGCTGGACGGTCTCTAACATCCCTTCTGGGTGTGATGTTTTCGGGAGAAAGCGGGCACCCCGTCCAGATGTCTTCTGTCGAAGTCCCAAATGTCACAGAGGGGATATTTGGTCAGGGATGTTGTCCGACAGCCATTCCCATGTGGAATGGGCCACCCTGGTAGACAGTGAGCTTCCCATGTCTGGAGGTCTCCAAGCAGAGACCAGTGATCATTTGCAGCTTGGTCTCACAGCCTCTGAGGTCTTTCCCACTCTTTCCCAGCCTGCCCTGTGGCTGGTATTTCTTGGTCAGCAGCACCCTCTGCTGGCCACCTCATGCAATAGCATAAAACCATCATCACGACGGTCGCCTATGAGAGACCCCATAGGATTTGACTCGTTTGTTTTACTCTTTGCACTGCTTTTATCCCTTGGCTTTTCTGCTTTTATTTTCATTGTTAATTAAGGTTATGAAGAGTTTCTACTGTGGGGCCTGGAGATCACTGAATCCTAATTTTATAAATGAGGAAGTTTGGGCAGGAAAGCCCAGATTGGGAGGGAGCTGACTCAAAAGACCTCTCAGGCAAATCTCATTTTACAGATGAGGAAACTGAGGCCCATGGGACTCTCCCATGGTCACACATGTACTAAATGTCAGAGGCCAGATTTGAACCCAGGTCCTTAGAGTTCAGGGCTCCTTTGACTTACAAAACACTAACTCCTCCTGGGGTGTTTGCTGCCCACATTGGGAGTGCAA
>CM053627.1:273007-354301 GCA_028646595.1 Phalanger gymnotis | reverse complement strand
GGGGGGGGGGGGGGGGGGGGGGGGGGGGGGGGGGGGGGGGTGGATTTCCAACAAAGGGAACATCATAAGGACAGATCCTGAAGGAGAAGGGTGAGGACCTTGTAAAGCAGATGATGAGTCTACTGTCCCTGCATCTGGAAGGTTCTGCAGGACCTTCTGGTCTCGCCTGGCCCTGAGCAAGACTCTGTTTGCTGCACCCTCCAGAAGGGTCGTCTGGTCTCTCCTGGAAGATTTCCGGGGCCTGGGGGCACCACCACCAGCCGAGAGTGCCCCCCTCACTGTCCACCCCTTGTGTCTAATTAGGAACACTCTACCCCCTCCCCACCTCACATCTTTCATCTCTAGGCTAAATGCTTCCAATTCCCTCCGTGAGTTTTTACAAGGCTTGGTCTCTTGGCTTCTTCCTGCCTGCTCCCTTCTGGATGTCTTCCCACCTTGTTCTTGTCTGTCCTACTACTCAGTATTCTGGTCTCCTGATTTATCATAGTGATAATATCTAATTAGTAACAGGACCCTTACTTCCTACATTCTGGATGCTAATGCAGCCGAAGGTCTCACAAATTGACCAATGAATACGCATTTATTAAGCACTTTCTATTTGCTTCTTGCTAAGCACGAAAGACTCAAAAAAGACAAGAACCAAAACCAATCCCTGCCCACAAGGGGCTTACATTCTAACGGACTCCCATTGGCACCTTCTGGATACATACTGAGCTTGTAGTCCACTAACCCTCCCAGATCTTTGTCAGATGAACTCTTCTCTAGCCCCATCTCAGGCATTTTGGGTTTGTTTGTTTTTTAACTTAAGTGCAGAAATTTACATTTATCCATATTAAATGTCATCTTCTTCTATTCAGCCCTTCATTCTAGCCCATCAAAGTTTTCCTGGATCTCAATTCTGCCAGCAATAGTAGTAGTAATAATAGCTAACAATTATGGAACTCCTTAAGCCTTGTGAAGCACGTTACACATACACAGGTGTACATATGTCCCAAACACAAACACGTGTCCCCAATACATGCATGTGTCCCTAATACATACACACATGTGTGCCCCAGTACATACACACAGATGTGTCCCCAATACATGCATGTGTCTCAAATACATACACACACGTGTGCCCCAGTACATACACACAGATGTGTCCCCAATACATACACACAAACGTTCCAAAGACTTAGGACAGTGTTTGCCATTAGAGTTTCTGAGACACTCATCTCCTCTCGCTTGGTCACCACTGTCACCCACTGTTAGGGGTTCTTGCTTTCTGTTATCTACAATGGTGACATTCATGATCCCTGCCTTCATCCAGTTTGGCTGGAGCCAAGAGAATAAGGATGGGAAGATTGAGGGGGCTAGATGGTGGAGAGCTGGCCCTGGATGGCAAGCCAAGGAGTACAGACTTTTCACCACAAGCATAATGGTGTTTATAACAATATTGTTATACTTGGGGCGGGGGGGGGGGTTACTTAACAGCAGTTTTCAAGAAGGTCCATAAAGCAGCCTGGAAGAAGCATCCAGGAGCACCAAGAGCGCGTCCCAGCCGGCGGGGGGGCGGGGTGGACACCTGTGTGTACATGTGCTTGTAGAAAAAGGAGCTGGGGTGGGGGAGTCAAAAGGACACCTTGCCTCCTAGAACACTGTAATATGCAATATTTGCCTGCATTTGTGTTGCAGTTCCCATCAGGGGCTTCTTCAGGGAATGAAAAAAACGTAGAATCCACTCTGTGGGGAAAAGTAGGGTATGGGTGTATTTGCTGCTGTTTTAATACTGGTTTTAGAAAGTCCTGTCCCAGTTTGTTAATTCAGTTAAACAATTCAAAAGACATTTATTAAAGTCCTGCTATGTGCACTGTGTGCTCAGCTATGTGGCGGACACAAAGCCCTTGCCCTCAAGGAGCTTCCATTCTAGCTGTGAGGGGAAGTGCTGATCAGCCTTAACAATACACCAAAAGATGAGAAAGGGACGTTCAGAACGCCTTAGGGAAGCTTTAGGGACAGCCTGGGCCTCTTCCCCGGTGGGATTAAAGAAGGCTTCCGGAAGAGGAGGCCCCAGGGCTGAGACTTATGAAAGGGGAGGGAAGGGCTCAGCAAATTTGGGGAACAGCTCCCTGTCCCTCTGAACTGGGATATAGAGGGTGTGAACAGGTGGGAAAGGGAGGTCCGGCCGAGTGATGGAGGACTGTGCTTTATCCAAGAGAGCCTGGGGAGGTTTTGTTAGCTCCGCAGAGGTTTTCAATCTGCGTAGGAATCTGGACAAGGGGGCATTTGGGCTCCTTTGCTCCATGGCCTCGGAATCTCTTGGCCCTGTTCATTGCTCCAGCCGGGACCAGCCCCCTCGGGGTCTGCATTGAAAGGAGAAGCTCCCTCCCCAAAAGTCTCTGTGGCACATGGGGAGGGGGGCGCTGTGGGAGTTCCTCTTCTCAATAAACACACTAGCCCCCCATCATTTTTCAGCCATGGAGGGTGACAGTTTGCCGATGAAACTGAAGTTTGGGGTTTCACTGATTTCCCTTTTCTTCCTAACTTAGGCTTTGATTCGTTTGTGTAAGGATTTTCACCTGTGGTCTGCCTCACAATCCTGTGAAATGTGACTTCAGAGATGCTGGCACCCCCAGCCACAAATCTCTGTGGCTCCTGGAATGCCACAATTAGATAGCCATTCCTTTGGATAGTCAAGGCTCTGGCTTCTTTAGGGGTCCCTGTGAAAACCCAGCTGTCTAACGTAGAAAGCCTTGATTCCCCGCCCCCCCCCACTATGTCATGGGGGAGAGGGGCCACTATTTGAGACCAGGGCTATGGGGTAGAGACTTGGTCCCCTCCATGTCACAGGGGCGGGGGGGCACTATTTAGGGGAGCTTAGTTGCTGGGGGTAGGAGAGGGAGGAGGGAGAAGGAAAAGTTTGGTCCAGTTTCGAACCTCTCTCAGCACAGCTCATTGCACCTGGGACAGGAAACTTTTCAGGGAAGGATCTAAGACACACAAGAAGAGCTCTGGTTTGGGAGTCCAAGCACTTGGAAAATCGGGGCTGTGCCGCTCACTACCTGTGGGATCTTGGCTAGTGATTTCCCCTCTCTGGGCCTCTATTTTCTCATTTGTAAAGTGGAAGGGTTGGGCCAGATGGCCCTAAGCCAGTCCAGCCCTCATCTAGGGTCCCATGATGCCTCCATCTGCCATTCCAGAAGGTCCTAGACCCAGAGTCCAGAGGGATTTTAGAGGTCATCTTGTCCAAACACCTTATTTTACAGATAAAGAAACTGAGGCCGAGGGTATCGAAGTGACTTGCCCAAGATCACACTGATAGTATGTGACAGAGCCAGGATTTGAACCCGGGTCCTCCACCACGCTGTTATATGCTCCTGAGCTCAAAGGGGGTGTTCCCAGGTCTTTTAAAAAGGCAGCTACCTGAGGTAAATCAAGAAAACAGAGCCCAATTCTGAAAAGCAAAAGCAAAACTCCCCTTTTTGCTGTCATTACACCTGGATCGAAGGGGTGGCAGGTGAGTCACCCACTCATCAGTTTGTTTGCCCCGCTCGCCACTGATTCAGAATTAGAGTTTTCAAACCTAGCCCTGGGACAAGGACCAGCAACGGCAGAGGCCTGAGGAGAGAGTAGGATTTGGGCTCAGCCTGAAGGCCTCCTGGGATTTGTGTTCTTCCTAGTGGGGGACAGAGGGACATGGCAGAAGTAGAGAGTCAGGGAGCCAGATGGTGCCTGTGGAGGCATGGAGGCTTCGTTTCCAAAGTGAACAAGAGGACCAGATGACCTCCAAGGATGCTTCTAGCTCAGACATTCTTTTTGAGGGTAGGTACCTCCAAGAATCATGGACTCTCAGAGTTGGTAAGACCTATCAGGTCTTACCCCAGACCCGAAAAAAAGCCCTTTATGACCCCCTCAACAAATCCTCACCTACTCTTGGCTTGAATATCCCCAGTGAGAGGGTATCCACCTCCTCTGACTTTCCATTTGGGACAGGATTTTTTTTCCCCCACAGCAAGCCAAAATTAGAATTGTTGCTTGGGAGACAGTGGAAATGGCTGACAGTAGACAGGTAACGAGCGCAGAAAGCAGGGCTTCACCCCAAGGTTTAAAATTTAGAGGGCTGAAGGAATGGAGGGACAATTGAGCTTAGAACCTATCCGACAAACATTGAGAATGATCAGAATTCGTTTGGACATGGGTGATTCTGGGAAACATTCCTGGCAGTCGAGATTACGAGTTATGGCTCTGCCTGGAGGAACGGAGTGGAGATGACCAGGCCTTCTTACCTTGGAGTCTGTGACATTTTTAAAAAATGTTGCTATAACTGTCTTTCCATAGATGGGTCTCCTCTGTCATCCCGTGCATTTTAAAACACTGAAGTGAGAAGGGAGTCCATTGACTGCCAAAGGAGTTGGGGATACCAGAAGGGTAAAACCATAACCCTCAGTTTAGACCAGGGTGGGGAACCTGTGGCCTCAAGGCCACATGTGGCCCTCTAGGTCCTCAAGTGTGGCCCTTTGACTTCAGTCACATGGGGCCTCAAGGCTGCAGGTTCCTCACCCCTGGTTTACACTTCAGCTCATAAAAAGCAGGTTTCCCTCGGTTCTTGTCCCAGATTTCAGTCTCACAGGAGGGGCGTGGCTGGCGAAACAGGACTTACTTTTTGCTAGGTCAGTCCAACAACTGTGTGTTAGCCCGCATTAATGAGCACACAGTCTGGGGCTAATGGGAGGCAAGAGTAGGGTTATTGAGAATGGCCATACACTCCACCTCACCTTTCTGTTCCCTTCTTAAAGGGGCGTTTGGAGGAAAATCTGAGGTCGCATCCTCTGAGCTGAGCGCAACAGGAACCTGGATGGGGCAGAACAAGTGGCCTTCTGGGCAGCTGAAAGATTAATGCAAAGCTTCTGCCCCCTAACTAAAGTCCATCCTTCTGCCCACGGCTTCGTGACTTTTTTGTGTCCATGACCCCTTGGACGATCAGTCTAGGGAAGCCCATGGGCCCCTTCTCAGAAAAAGGTTTTTAGATAACTGAAGGCAATGCTAACTTTCAGTTGGAGATTGGTGAAAGATGCAATTTTTTCCCCATCCAAGTTCAAGGAGCCCCCTGAACTCTCCAGGTTAAGGACTCTTATTCTAGGCCAAAGACAAGAAGAGCCAAGTGTAAGAAACATAACCTAACCAGCAAAGGGTCGACTGTTCTGAGCTCACCCTTTACCCTACCTTGAGGACCCCCGAATGCTCCAGGTGCCGACCTCTCACCCTGTGACTGTTGGGATAGAAACACCAAGGCCAGCAGGGAGCAAATAAGAATCTTGGTAAAGGCTTTAGGGTCTATCTCAGGTTACAGGGGAAGAAAAGAGGGTGCCAAGGAGAAGGTTATATGCAGAAGATCGGGTTGTGCCGAGAGAGCTTAGCCAAATCCAGATGGTAGGAAAAATGAGACCCTTTTTATTTCATTCAGGAAGTGGAGAATTTTCGCAGCGTGATGACAATCAGCGCCAGGACTACGGAGGTGCCCAGCAGGGCGGCGATCACGATGGCAGCGATAGCTCCGGGGCCCAAGGACCCTAGGAAAGGCAGAGGGAGATGTGAGAGGCAGAGAACCCATGCCGAAGCACCGAATTCAGAATAGGCACTTCCTTGGCCCAAAGGCCTGGTATTTGGAGGGTGCCAGCACCATGACCCACAGCATACCAAGCTGGATAGGACCTTAGAGGTCATCCACGGCCATCCGTTCCCAAATCAGGATTATCATCCATAACGTCTTCACCAAGCCATCACCCAGAGCAAAATGAAAGGGAGAAATGCTGATTGAAGCATAAAATGAATACATTTGGTGTTTCTGTCATTAATTCATTCACCAATCATTTATGGAGGGTTTGTCATGTGTACAAGTATACACTACGTGCTGTCTTCCTTGGTCTATATCCTTCTAAGACACTAGATTGAAAAGCCCACGTCACTTTGGCCATGCAACTACCATCAGCCATCTCCCACAGTTCTGAGACAGAGGGGCCTACCTGGTTCATAGGACACAGGATCAGAGATGCAGAGCTGGAAGGGGCCTGAAGGGTTAACTAGTCCGACTTCCAAATTTTAGAGATATGGAAACTGAGGTTCAGAGAATTGAAGTGATTTGCCTAAAGTCCCACAGGCAGTAAAGATCAGAGGTGGAATTTACACTCGGTTCCTCTGACTCAAGAGCTGAGCCTTCCCACCGTACCACTGTACTGTTAGATCCCCCATGAAGACACTGTGTCTGGCTAGCTCAATGCTTCGGATGCCACCTCATCAATGCTGATTGGATGAAGGAGGAGGCAGGTGGTTGCACTAGAAATTCTGGATTTGAAGTCAAAGGAGGTGAGTTTGAATCTGTGCCCTCCTGTGTGACATTGGGCAAGTGACTTTCCCATTTGGGCCTCAGTTTCCTTATTTGTAGATTAGATTAAGTGATCTTTGGGGTGGAAACTTGGTGCTGCCTGTGTGACCTGAAGTCTCCAGCTCTTAAAATGGGGTGTAATGAGTAAATGGGTTCATGAGGAGCGCTCTGGGGACAGCTTCATACCTCCTCCCACAGACCCTTCCCTCCCTCCAGCCAGGAGAGCATTGCTTAAGGTGTGTTAGGGGAAGTGCTGGTTTTGTGGGGAGAGAGAAGCCTCTCTTAGCTCCTCCCCCCATCCACGGGCCCCTAAAAAGAATCAAGTCTTCCCAAACCAGTTCCATCATCCAGCCGATGCAGATGGGTGGTGTCCTCTGGCTCATATTCTGAGGTGTAGAGGGGGAGGTCTGTAGCATCAGAGGCATGGGTGTGGGTGGTGCTTTCGAAGGGGCCCATTCCCGACGGCAGCTCCCCTGGGTCGTTCCACAGTGTAGGAACAGGGCCTTGGGGATACTCTGCTGGAAAATAAAACAGAGAGATGACAGGAACCACTCCTGTACTAAAGCCAGGCATCGACCACCACCATCGACCCCAACGCCTAGTGATTTTCTGGAGGAGTCACTAATCGCCCTCATCAGAAAGTCCATTCTTAAGGCTAGTATGGCAGGATGAATTGACGCCAGTTTGGCAAAGGAAAGATAGATACTGCGCAACCTATCACTGCAGGCTGCTATGAATTTGGCACCTACCGAATCCCAAACAAGTACCCAGAATTATAGACCAGAATGCTTGTCATCCTTCAAAAACTCACACATGATAAATCCTCATACTCCATTGCACATACTACAGTCAAGCCAACAAGCATTTATTAAGCACCCACTGTGTGCCAGGCCCTGTCATAAGTACTGAGCAAACACAAAAAAACCCCAAAAAACAGCCCCTTAAGGAGCCCGTATTTTCATGGTGGAAACAACATGCAAACTACTACATACAAATGAGACACAGAGAGGGAAACTTGGAGACAATCTCAGAGGGAAGGCATTGACATGAAGGAGGACTGGGTCAGGCATCATGCAGTAGGCAGGACTGTGGCTAAGACTCAAAGAAAACAAAGGCAGATCCCATAATATCCTCTAGAATTCAACAAATGGGCTATCCTGGAACTGGGCCATCTCATAGATAACTGTTGCCCACAATTGCCTGGACACACCATAGATTCAGCATAATCAGTGAATTGAGAACACTGGTCCCACAGGACCAACTGAAGCACGTGCTTCCCTCCTTTCAGCCAATAATGCCAGGATTTTTTAAAATCCAGCACTTGAGATGCTGTGATCACTCTTCTCTCCACCCGCCACCCCAGGGAATCTCTCCAGGAAATGTGGAAGGGTTTACTCTCTCAGAAAGCTTGCACAGGGCAACATCACCATCACGCCCAGCACTGTCGGGTGCTACGGGGGTCCTTGTGACACGCTACCCCCTTTAAACGGCTCCGGTCCCATCAAACCCGCCCGTCTCCATCTCCACATATGCCAGGGTAAGAGCCGTCCGGTCTCTCCAGAGCTCCGCATACGTATGGCGCCCTCCCCCCGGTAAAGGCACTCATTTGGTCTCTGAGCAGGACTGTTCCTTGTGGGTGGCTGTCTTCGTGGATGATCGCAGGGTGACCTGGGTCGTTCTCCAGTCACAGATGCACAAAACCTCCTTTCAGGTTCAGACGGGCCGTCTGGCAGCCACCTGGCTAAACCTTGGCCTGAGCTGGAATTCTCTCCAACGTCAGCCTGTTTCCTCATCTGTGAAACGAAGGGATTGGGTCTCTCCAAGCTTGGCGTCTATATCCCTGGGACGTTCTTGGGGAGTGGCCGCCCAGCCTTTGCTGGAGGCCTCACTGGGCAGCCTCACCCGGCTGCTGCCCGAGGATCCTCGTCCGTGACCCGAACACAGACCCTAAGATCTCATTAGCAACTTGGACGACTACATCATGCTACCGACCCCTGCTGAACATGCTGCCGTTTGGCTGTTCTTCAGTCGCGGCCTGCTCTTTATGACCCCATTTGGGGTTTTTCTGGCAAAAATATTGGAGTGCTTTGCCATTTCCTTTTCCAGCTCACTTTACGGATGAGGAAATTGAAACAAACAGGGTTAAGTGACTTGCCTAAGGTCACACAGCTAGTGTCTGAGGTTAAATTTGAACTCAGGTCTTCCTGATTCCAGGCCTGGTGCTCTGTGCACCATGGTGCCATCTAATTGCCCTCCTATTGAGCGCACTGTGTCTCCAAAATCCCTGGATCTTTTTCGACCCGTTTCTTCCACCCTATATCTGGGAAGTCGCTTTTTTTGGATCCCAAGCGGAAGATGTTACGTTTGTCCCAATTAAATGTCATCTTACTGGGATCCAGAAAGACCCTGACAGGCTGGAATGATAGGCCAAGTCTGTCATCCAATATGATACATTTCTTTCCATGTCTGCATCCGCTATCCCTTTATTCAAGTAATTGATAAAAAGTCAAGGACACCCTCCCTGGGACCCTCTACTACAGACTTCTTTCCTTGCTGACATCAATATTTATTAACGACTAATCTCTGGGTTCAGCCATTCAGCCATTTCCAAAGCTACCCAGCAGGGTTTTGGTCCAGAGCTTTAAAAGTTAGGGCAGATTGAGAGAGGGTAGGCTGGTTTTAACTAATCTGTTAATTATCTGAATAACACCACCATTACCTATGCTTCTCTCAACCAACCTGCTCTGTGCCTGCCCCCATCCTGGATGGGAGTAATGCAAAGACAAAAGGGAGATGAGCCCTGCCCTCAAGCAGTTTACAGCCTACTGTGGCCAGTCAACAAACATTTCTTTTTTGAGTACAGAAACATTCATAGTCTTATATATATATATATATATATATATATATATATATATATATATATATATATATATATATATATATATATATATATATATATATATGTCTGGCCCCGGTCAACGAACATTCCTTAAGTGCCAGGCACTGATAATGGGCAGGCAGGGGATAAGGAAAGGCCTCTGGTAGGAGGTAGCATTTGGGCTGAGCCTTGATGGGAGCTGGGCAGGAGCCAGTGAGGAAGGAGACAGAGAAAAGCTCTCTGTTAAACAGCAAAGACACGTAGGCCTCTGAGGTTGCTTCCAGCTCACAGTCGATCATAAGATCAAAAGCCTCTCCCAGGTATCAGACTCTTCCCAGGCCCCTGCTCAGAGCCTGGCCGGTTGGGGCTGTTTGCCCAAGGAGGAGCCGCCTGTCGGGGTCTATCAATGCTTCTGTTGTGTGACTGGGACGAGTGAGAGGCCTCAGCGAAAACGGGAGACATTCCACAAGTCCCCACTGAAACCACTGGCAATGTCACCCAAGGATGGAAAATCCTTGTGTATTCAAGGCCAAAGACCCCAGGACTCAAGCATCTGGCCTCCTGGGTGGGTCTGGGGCCTTAAGAAGGGGAGGATGTCGGCTTGGACATTCAGGGCCCCGTCCTGCTCTAAGAGCTAGGACTCAAAACTAGACAAATTTCCAGGTCCCCCCTCTTGGAGATTTTATGATTCTTCCTATAGAGGGGAGGGTGAAAATGTTGGGGAAAACAGGGCTGTGCTAACCGTCTTGAGTCATCTGTCCCTAAGCAAGCAGTGAGGACTATCCCGTAGTGACAATTCTGCTCAAAGCAACTGGAGAACTGGAAGCAGTCAGCATCTGCCCGCTCTTTGGGATGGCGATATAATGGAAGATTACGGCCAACCTCGGGGACCCCCAAGTCCAACCCCCTCATTTTATAGATGTGTAAACCAAGGCCCCAAGCTTCTCAGGAGATCACAGACTTTACGCAGGAAGGAACCCCAGAGACCTCATCCAACCCTCTTTTACAGATGAGAGATTAATGCTCAGAGAGAAGTGATGGCCCAAGGCCACAGAGGGAGGTGGCAGAGGCAGATTTGAACCCAGCTCTCCTGCCTCCAAGTCTCCTTCCATCGGGTCACTAGCCACCTCTTTTCTGACCCTCAGTTTCTCCTTTTTGCTGTTGGTCATCATCTCTATGATGGAGACAATATGCTGATCTCAGCCCACCTAACAGTGCAGCATCAATGGGAAGGAATGATCTGTGGGGGAGGCTGGGAGGGAAAGGGACCTTGTTGTCCTGGAGTAGGTGGGTGGACAGAGGGAGGCTAAATATAGGGCCCAAACACAAACATGTGGTCGAGGGGAAGGAGCGCCAGGCACCTTTCCAGCTGTCCCCACCTTGGACCAATATTTACCCCCTCCCACAACCACTTGGCCTGGAAGGGCCACACGAGGACAGTGGTCCCTGTCTTGGCCCCCTAGCACACACTCCTCTGGGAGGACTCCAGATCTGGGAGGACCCTGGGGAGGAGGAAGGGGCGTCTTCTGGGCTGTCAGGGCTGGAGAACATGTACTGCTCCGCCAGGCTCCCAGCCCCTGGCTGTCAGGCTCCCTCAGACAGGCCCTCCTCTGGGTGGGGTTCAGGGCGTCACAGCAGGGAGCACTTCCCAGGTTCTTAGCAGGTGCTTCATGCTCAGAGACACAAAGAAAGGGTAAAGCTGCACCTGCCCTCAAGGTGTTTACATTCCACAAATCACTGTGCACATACAAGATGGAGGGAGGTGAGGCTGAGCCTGGGAAGGGCCTCCTGCAGGAGGAAGAGGAAGCCAGGGGCTCAGAGCCAAGGAGCAGAGGGAAGAGCCTCATCTTGTGCTTGGTGCCCCTGGGGGTTGGGGTGAGGGAGTAAGGGCTGAAGCTGGGGAGGGCTAGACAGTTCTACCCCCCCCCCCAAAAAAAAAACCAGCCTCCTTTCCACTGGGGCTGAGTGATGTCCCAGGGCCTTCAGGCCAGCCTGGGGCCTAGAGAAAAGGGAGGGCAGGTAGACCCAAGGATTGGCCCACAGTGTCTTATCTTAAAAACATAGTTTACTTTTTTGCAAACTTAGGGGGCTTGGCCAGGTCCCAGACTCACAGAGGTAAAGGGACTCCCAGAGCGTGTCCCCAGGGCGACTCAGGTAACTATAACATCGACAAGGGGCCTTTGCCTGGATGCCTCCAGAGGGGAAGCCCTCCACCCCAGGGGCAGGCTGCCCCACTTGGGCACTGCAAGGAAGGTTAGGAAAATGTTCCTCATATCAACCCTCTACCTCCTTCCTTTCAGAAATGGTCTCAGATAACCTAGGTGCAAGTCCTGTCCGTCATTTACTCTGTGTGTGATTGCCAGCATCATTTCACTGCTCAGGACCTCGTCTGTAAAACAAGAAGCTGGACTTGATGGACTCTCTGCTCTGGCGTTGGCCATTCCAAAGGCTGGCTAGTGCCCCCTTCGTCCCTTCAGGCCGTGGCTCAGGCGCCTTCAACACGAAGCCCTTCCTGGTACGCCTGGCTGCCAGGCCGCCCTCTCTGCCTCCCTGGTACTCAGACCTCCTCTGATTCCACAAGTGCCTTAAGCAATGCTGTTTGACCTTCAGTCTGAATTACTGCACTGGCCTGGCTTAGGCCTGCTTCACAACAAGAGAACACTAGAGACCTAGGTCAGTCGGTATCAATGCTCTTCCTCCAATGAGCTTTTTGGGTTTTGATCTCAGTAAGGTCCAAGACTTTTTTCCACATCTTTCATCTCTTCTCCCCAAAACCTCGCACAGGGGCTGGTATACAGCAGGCACTCAATATGTGCTTGATTGAGAAGATGGACATCGTAGAATTATAAAGAACAAGGTTGGCCCCAAAGAAGTGACAAGAGAAGGCGCTTTCCCCAACTCCTTCATTCGTGTACATGCGTGCGTGTGCGTGTGCGTGTGCGTGTGTGTGTAGGCCCCCACAGCTGTGGAGCATTCCAGGTTATGTCAGGTTTTTTTTTTTGGATAATAGGTTTTATGCATTTTTTTCTCTTCTTTTTCCTTTTTTTCTTTGTTATAAGGGATGGCCCTTTGGGAGGTAGCGGGAGGGATACAGGGGCTCAGACCAAAACAGAAGATACCTATAAAATCTTTCAAAAAGAAACATTGGGTTGGTTTTAGCTCTAAACCTATGGCCCTGCGCAGCCTCCCTGCATTGCCTGCATTTAGCTGACCTCCCAAACGTAATGATCATGGCATCACTGAGGTCACTTGCTCCAGTTTTCAGGCTGCTGGCACTGCAAATCTGGGGGTGGCGGGGGTGAGCTGCAGAGGCACCAGGCCTGGGTCATCAGGAAGAATTGGACTGTCTTCTCCAGGTGGCCACGAGCCTTGATGCAAAGCTTGTGGAGATGCAATGGTCCAACAAACATGGTAAAACCCTCTGGACTATTATAAAAACTAAAAGAGGAAAGAAACCCTCTGGATTGAAATAAGGTTGGATAAAACGAGGATCTGATTTATTCAGGTTTGTCCTGTGGAGAAGTATGACTCTGCCCTTGTGGGGACACTGGCAGGCAGCACCTAGGGCCTGGGAGGGTGTGGCTGCCACTCTGATCCATGGAGGTCAGGCTGAACCCATTTAAGGAACAGGGCAGACTCTGGCACCCACCTCACCCCCTGCCTCCGGACAAGCTAGCCTTTGGAGACGGGCTGAAGGCAGTACCCAACGGTTTAATTTTATCTCACGGAGAAAAAGCTTTTGCTCCTCTTAGGAGACAAGGCCTGAGTGTACTCCACAGGAATGTTCGGCCAGAACAGACCTCAGCCACCGAAAATAAACAAACAGCCCCATCCTCCAGCTCTGTTCAGAGAGCCCCAGACAGAGGGACAGATTCACTGCTCCCTCATCGCCGTCCCAGCGAGGGCCGGGCTCGTCTTCATCCCCCTTCGGCACCACGAGGAGCGGGAGGCTGGCCAGTCTGAGGACACGGCTGTGGCCGAGACTCCTTCTGACGGCTGCTGGGGGATGCAGGGAAGAGGACGGCGGCTCTCAAAGCGCTGCAGAGGGTCAGGGAGGCTTTGCTTCTCTAGAGCTGTGTGAGCGAGGTGCCGTCTGGTGTCACGTCCCAGGCCTCGGGACTGGAAAGCTCTCTCTGGGCTTTCCTTTAGTGCTCACCTCACCGAAATTGTCCAAAGGCGACAGCAGGGGAAGCCTGGCACACCTCTAAGTGCTCTGGGGCGCTCTACCACTCCCCGTGTCGCTGTTTCTTAGGATCGCAGATGAAGGGACCAGAGAGGTCAAGCTCAGCACTCCCATAAAAGTAAATTGAGGCCCAGATGGCAGATGCAGAGCTGGAAGGAGCTTAGACCAATCCCCTCATTTTGTAGCTGAGGAAACTCAGGCCCACAGAGGACAAGTGACCTCAAGCCACACCAATGGTTAAGTAGCAGAGGCTGGATTTGAATCCAGAGCACAGCTTTTCCCAGCATGCTACACTCTCCCTTTCTATAATCTCTGCACCAACGGCATCTCCCCCCGGCTCCCCCTCTGTAAACAAGGGGTTGGCCCAAGGTGAGCTGGATCTCAGGGTCTGGGGCCAGCCGGAACAGCAAAGCAGGAAGGCCTGGGTTCCAACCCCACCTACCCTGACTGGCTGTGTGACCTTGGCCAAGTCGATTCAGGGCTCTGGGCCTTGATTTATTCATCTGTAAAATGGACAACAGCTGCACCACCTACCTCTCAGATTGCTCTCACAAGGATGACTCTCCCCCTCCCTCTTTACAGTACTTCAGCAAACACCGCCTGGCAGGTCGCTCTACGTGCTGTCTCTGCCTAGGCTATCAGCTCCTTGAGGGCAGGCCCTGTTTCTGCATACAGATGGAGACAGATGGAAGGCAAAAAGGGACCTGGGGCCACCTCGACCAACTCCTTCATTCTACAGAGCAGCAGAGGGAGGGATTTGCCCAGGATCCTGAGGAGGTGGGATTAGAACCCAGGCCTTTCCGACTTCAGAGCTGGGGCTCTTTCCATCTGCTGCCTCCCTAGTCCCAGCACTAGTTTGCCAGACTCAGAAAAGGTTAGAGCCGGGAGAGACTTTCTGTGGATGGCCACCATGTCGAGTGGCTTTTGTGCCTCCCTGCACCTGACCCCTAGTGGGCTGAAATGACGCCCCGAGCCTGCTCCAGGGAGCTGGATGGAGGAAAATCTCAGAAGCTTCTCTGTAGGGCCTTGAAAGGAGGCCCAATACCCAGAGGTTCAGCCCCTGCGCACAAGGCCGAGGGGAGAGGTCAGAGGTATACCCAGAAGCCTCGTATAACTCTGCTAAGGAGGCAGAAAAGATCTCTGGCTCCAGTTTCCTCTTTCCAGCCTGGCTCATGGCCTTGGGCCTCCGGCCAGACACAGATCTGTCAGGAAAATGACAACCCCATTTTAGTAGACCGTGATAAGCTGGAGGCTTGTCCAAGGGGCAGGGGAAGCAGGGCAGTAAAAGAAATGCCTGCAGAGCAAACCAGGGGAGGGGAGACTCGTGCTGTCCCCAAGTCTGTGCAGGGCTGGCTGTCCCTGGGACATGGCAGTCAGGGCACGGGCCTTGAGGGTGCGGAGGAGCCAAGGCAGCGCTTCTCGTTGCCTTTCAGACCGATATTTCACATCTCTCTGGCCCCATTTTGTTTAGAAGATAACATAAAGTTAACTTGCATTCCCTGCACGTTAGCTGATAGAGTAGAGAGAGAAGGAAGTTACAGGGGGGCTTGGGGTGTGGGAAGTCAGCTTAGGATCCAGACTGCGCTCCCAACCAGCCACAGCAGGTATAATCCACCAACAATCAATTAATCAGGGACTAATTATTCCATTCCAACTGCATCCTACCCTGTTACTTCTTCCTACTCCATCCAGGGACCAAAACCAAAGAAAAACCTAGATACTTGAATGTTGTCCTAGAGGATTTTGCGAAAATGTCCATTTGTGGACCCAAGGGGGAACTAGAATGAACTAAACAGAGAGACTGTAAATCTTTATTCATTTAAAAGACCAACTACTGCATAAGGACAAGACTGGCGAGGCATGGCTTGTTCTTCTGAAAAAAATCCGGGGGGTCAGAGTGGACCACAAACTTGACAGTGTGTCACAGCAGCCCAATTGTTCCTGTCCTCTCAATCTACAGCCATTCACAAGGTCTCTTCCAGGGACTGAGTTCTGGGAGTCGTGTTTTAGCCACAGATAAGAATCTATTGGAGGTCAGCTTTATGAGGGTCAGTGGAAGAAATGGGACACTCTGCAAGACTTTCTGAGTGGAGGAAGGGTAGTGGAGAAGAGGAGTGCTGTCTTCAAGCCCTGAAGGACTCTCATGGGGGGAGAGGGGCTCGCTTTGTTCTGATTGCCAAGGGTCGGCGAAAACTTCCCAATGATGAGGCTGCCCTGGAGGGGGCCGGGATGCCAGGGAGGTAGTGGGCTCTTCCAGCAGAGACCGAATGACCCCCCGTTCGAGCTGTCGTAGGGGGGATCCTTGTTCAGGTATGGGTTGCGGCTGCTCAGGGCCCTCCCAGAGCTGTGACCAGGGGAAGCAAGAAGGACCACCCAAGTTCATTCCCTAAAATGGACATGGGCTGGCTTCCTCACTCCCGTAGCCCCATCTCCTCCCTCCTGTGCCCATTATTTCTGGGGAGCAGGGACCAAGTGAACTCAGGAGGCAAGGAGCAGGCTGTCTGGCCCCAGGTGGGCGAGCAGCCAGGGCAGGGATGAAAGCACCCTTCATGGCCAGCACAAAGGACCCTCTGTGAGGCCCGAGTGTGAAGGGGCATGGAGCACCGTGGTCAGGCTAAACGTTAAACAAGCCTGTTTACCAAAAGAAGAGGGGCTGGGTGTGTGTGTGTGTGCATGACTGTGTATGTGCGTGTGTGTGTGTGTGTGTGTGTGTGTGTGTGTGTGTGTGTGTGTGCGTGTGCGTGTGTGAGCACTCCCCCTCGCAGCCAGAGAAATGCCACCAGCTCCTCACTTGCTCCGGCCTGCTTGGATCTGAGTGTGAGGTAAGGCACAAAGTTTCCTTCTTTGGCCAGCGAAGCTGAGATCCTGCTGCAGCCAAGGGCCCGGGGCACCATCGCCCTCGTCCTCACCTGCCCTGACCTCTCTCCTCCTCCACCTCCTTGTCACCCTCCAATTCGGGAAGGAGGGAGTGCCCGATGTGGCCCTGCCCTCCAGCCCACCTCCAAGTCCTCAGGGCCTCCAGGCCTTACCACCCACCCCAGGTCTCCTCCTTCAGACTGAGCACCTTGAGGGCACAGCCTGTATGGACTTTCTCTTTGGGCCCCCTGAGCTGAGCTCAGGACCGGACTCCTAGCAAGGGCTTAATCTTGACTTGTTCAGTCATTCCTAAACCACAAAGCTAGCCCCTTCTCAGAACAATGTCATTAAAAGCATAAAGTAAAACACACAGCATTAAAAACCGATCCTAGTGAAAGAACTATTCAACTATACAAAGAAACAAATTCTTAGACCCCAAGGTAAGACCTCCTGAGTGGGTCCGGCCCTCTCATTTTGCAGGTGAAGGAAACAAGCCCCAGAACAGCAAACTGACTCGCCCCACGTCTGCCAGGCAGCTGGGACGTGAACCCACATTTTCTGATTCCAAATCCGGCTCTCTGTCCACTGAAAGGGTACAGGAGGAAAGTCCAGAAAACCAGCAGCAGCAGGGCAAGTGAGGGCTTCCAGCTACACGGGAAGAAGGGGGAAGAGTATGAATTCTCAGTCGGCTACCTAGGAAGCATTCACAAGGATCTATGGAGCGTTCTTGTGGAGGGAGCCGTCGGCCCAGATTCTCCAGTTATCACCAGCCCTGGAAAGCCCGGTGGGAGGACAGGGTCTAAATATGCCCAAATGGACTCTTAGAAATAATTCCTTTATTTGGCTTTGCCCAGAACCTCACGCGTACCCCAAGGCAGAACCACAAACCTCGGGACACTCAACCCCATGCTGTGGGCTCACCCTATCAGCAAGGCTGGGCCTGGCTGGTTGATGTGAGTTAGGGGTCCCAGCAAGAACCGACCAGGGACAATCAGAGCCTGGGCCAAGCCCAGAAGGAGGAGAAGCCTGGGAGCGCAGGGGCAAGGCAGCTGAATGTGGAGAAGGGACTTTGTCGACTAAATCTGCCTGGACAGTGGCTTCCCCTGGGGGGCCTCCAGCCCTTCATCTGGCCAGATGTGCCTGTTCGCTCAGTCACTTGGGATGCTGAGGGCAGCTCCACAGGGATTTAAGCCAGTGGACCAGGTACTTTTCTTTCTGGGTATTCCACTGATAGACGCCCTCAACCCTGGCCAAAGATCTGCCACATGTGGGTCGCTAGTCAGGTCAAATCTATTCCGGCCCCTGGAAAAATAACCCAAAGCATATGTCATAAGATCAAGAGGACACTGAAAAAAGGAAGCAACTCAATAGAAGTAAATCCACCCACCTTTATCTCTATCAGTAAAACATACACTATTTATGTAGGGGAGACAAGTGAGGGGTCAGCGGGTGATCTCACAGGGGCTGGAGCTAGCCTCGAAGGCAGGATGACCCGAGGGTCAAAGAATCCTCTGACACCTGCTGAGTGCATGACTGTCGATGCTCTAGCAAATCCCTGAAGGCTCTAAGTTGTACAAAAAGTGTCAACTTGCACAGACGCAGGGAGTTTTCTTCACCTGGAGGGCCTGCATCCTAATGAAATCACATGACCAGCCCCCATCCCCACATGCAAAAATAGGGAGTGTGCCCTAGTGGTCGAAGGGTCAGGTCAGCCAAATCAGAAAGACTGGCCCTATGACTGACTTGGAGTTGGGAAGATCTGAGTTCAGATCCTGCCTTAGACACTTCACTGGCTGGGCGATCTCAGCCTCAACACTCTGATCTGCAAAATGAAGGAGGTGTTAATAGCAATCAGCCTCCCAGGGCTGTTGTCAGAACCGAAGGAGACAAATTATGGAGAGCCCTTTACAAACAAATGTGAGTCGTTGTTGTTATTAATAATAATGATAAGCATTGCCAATCTGTAGCAGTAGTTTTCCTACCAGAAATTCCTCAAGCCAGTGAAACCACAGGCCCAGAAACACCAAAAAAAAAACGATAAAATACAGACAGCATTTAGAAGGCTGTCCTATAACAACAGTCAGAGAGGATGCTGACCTAACACTTTAACACTGGCAAAGCATGGGCCCAGCTCCCCTGCAGAGGTGGGGGAGTATAGACACAAAACATTGCATACGTTGTCAAAATTCACCAATACATGGGTTTCTTTTGGTAAACTGTCCCCCCCCCTCCTTTTTTTATTCTAGATTATAAGAGCTTGCTGTCTGGTAGAGGGAGAGAGGTGGGATAAAAACAAAAGATGTTAATGAAATTTATTTTTTAAGATGAGCAAAGAGCTTTGTAGAAGTTATTATCTCATTTGAGCCTCACAAAAGCTCTGGGAGGTGGATGCTCAAAATTTTATCATCCTCATTTCACAGATGAGGAAACAGGCTGAGGAAAGATTACAGTGACCCACGGGCACCAACGTCCTCAGCTACAAATATTTCCAGCTGCACGCACTCGGGGGTTGGTTTGGTGGTGACCGTGTCCCCACTTTGGTTCCGATCCTGACTAAAGAGTAGTGGCTGGTCCCTGAACACAGTGGGGTGCTGGCTGGATAACTGGGAAATACTCAAAGCTGTACCAGAGAAAGCAAATGTGCACTTAACTGACATTAGCTATAGTCCCAGCTATTTACTCTGGCCCTCTCAAGGTCCTGGGATCTTCACGAGCTACGTCCAAAGCCCAGGTGCATGATCTTGGGCAAACTTATTGTCCTTTCTGGGGCTCAGGTAGCTGGAGAAGGCTGTCTCCAGGGTCCCTTCTAGCTCTGCCATTTTGGGACCTTTTTTCCCAAAGAAAGATGTTCCCAGTGAAATGCTATGATTGTCAGACTGCAGCACCGAGGCCACCATCAGCACCGACTCACCATCACTGACGTGCCATGGTGCTTTGTAGAGGTGGGCCCAAACTGACCTCCAAGAGGTCAGGGTCCTGCCCTCCAGAAGTCAATGACAAACTGATCAGTGATGGAGAGAAGGGACCAAGAGGGAAGCACCACTCGTGGGCACAGGCATATTTATAACAGGGACAAACTCAGACAGACAGAAGTGCAACACGTACATGAAGCATTGCCTTTAAACAATACTTCTGCTCTCAAGTTTTTCCAAAGTAACGTCAACAAAATTAAAAGCATGTTCTCTCATCATCTCATTAATGGTCTTGTGACACAGGGTCAGGTAATGTACTCATTATTAACAGAAATTTCAGGATGAGGATAGCCTTCTTTCAGCAAATCTGTTTTCTGTTTCTGCCTAGAAAGTTGCCCAGCTCCCTCTTCTTGCATGAGCGCTTCAGTGACTGAGATTAGAACCAGGTGTCTGTGAACTCATTGCCCCCTCCCATGTTACCACTACTCCTCCTTCCAGATCATCACCCCCCTTTCAGCCAGCTGAGAGCAACAGAACAAGGCCAGACCTCTACTGATCACCCAGAGTCACACATTGGCCATTCACCTCTCTCTTTCTGCAGCTGTTCTTCCTTCCCTGAAATGGTTAATAATAAAAATAGCAGCTATTGTTTACAGAGAGTTTTAACACGTGTAAAGCGCTTTACATAGCTTATCTCTATGGCTATGATGATGCTACTAACAGATCCGATTCCCAGGGACCTGGTAAAGATGGAACAGTCAACAAACATATTAGGAGATGCTGTCAGCTCCCCCAAAAGAAGTTGTTGCTCAACTTTTCCCAGACAGCCACCCCCAGCAGAGATATCTTGGTCCATTTTTATACTTCATAATATCACTGTGAAATTCCCAACAGACATCCACGCCCCTGCCTTTCGTATTGACATCCAGCATGGGAGACATCAATCTTCAATTCGAGGGCCATGAGAAAAATGGCTCCTGGAGGATTGGCTGTCCCTTGGAGGGCAGTAAAAGATTGGAAATCAAAGTTCATTCTTACCTGTAAGAACAGCAGGGACAAGGGCTCCTGACAGTATGAAGAGAACCAGGCAGGCGATCCTGGAATGAGCCATCCTTTCCTTCTTCTGCAGGAGACAGCTCTGGCTTAGACTTCAGGGCAGGGGGAAGAAAGTGTCAGAAAGCTTGAAGAGTTTGCTTCAATGCTAACCCTGTCCAATTGGCTGACAAATCCCTTCCTCAGAGAACACACACGCGCATGCGCGCGCGCGCACACACACAGCCAGCACAGATACCCTGAACAGACCAGCTCACTGACTGACTGACCAAAAAAAACAGCTTTCTTGGAGTCAGGGAGCAGCTCCACCCTTGGGATAGTAAAAGGAGGGGAGGGAGGGAGGGAGGAAACACACACACACACACACACACACACACACACACACACACATACACACATACCTCATGCCAGTTTAGTTATTTTGATGAAAAACTCTCACAAAGTGATCAGGCAGCTTGAGGGAAGTCCTGGGCTCTGAGGAAAGGTGGGGGGTGGGGGGGTGGGGAGAGAGACTATTACCAAGTCTATTCCTCTACCTCCAGGTAGGGCCCTTGCTAATCCCATCAAAGAGATGAGAACCTCTGACTTTCCCCATCTTTGTGGTTCCATCTCAGAAGCCTGAGGAGGTAGTCAGATGGGGAGGACCAATGCCCTGGGCTAAAAATCCTCACTCTGGCGATTCACAGCTGTGTGACCTTAGCACAACTTAACCTCATCCTGTTTCCTTCTGTAAAAAAAAGATGAATCTGGATCAGTTTCTAGGATGTCTTTTTTCTTCCAACAAGCATTTATTTCAGCCCTACTACCCACTAATCCTAGACGTTAAGCTGGAAGGGGCCTCAGAACTCATTTGTCCCAAATCCCTCCTTTTACAGATGGAGGCCCAGAAGAGGGAAAGCACTTGGCCATGGTCACACATGTGTAGTTTAATCTAGATCCACCCATTCCATGGTGCCACACTGACACCCTCTGACATTCCTATACCAAAATTGAGTAAGATGTCAGGGAACCAGGGAACCAGTGCTAAAAACCTAAGAGAGGGGAGCTGTGGGCGAGAGAAAAGTAACACATGCAAAGGGCACCGACTTGCTTCAACCTGTCCAAAGGTCTGCCCCATCTCAGCATTCAGGCTGAAAAGCTGAGATGGGGATGAGAAGGTCAGCTTCATCAGACCTGCCAGAGCTCTTGGCGTCTGCCACCTCTGGAGGAGGAGAAACTGAAGCCAAGAGGGGGAGGAACAATCATGCAGGAAGGCAGGAGTATTAGGAGCTGATGGGAAAGAACTTCCTGGACATACAAAGCACACGATGATTCTGGAGACGGGGATAAGAACACTCCTGCCCTACCTGACTTCTGGAACAGCTTTCAGTCACATCAGGCAGAGCTTCTCTCTAACACCTGAACATGGGGCCAACATCCTGAACCCTTCCTCAGTCTGGCTGCTTCCTGCTGATGTTGACTACAATCTAGAAGTGAGGCTACTCCAGCCTCCACTTTTCCATACATAGTTCCAGATAAAGCCTTCCTGTTTCTTAGAAAGATGACATCTCTATGCCCCACTGCTCACAAAAATAGGTTGGACTTTACAAGCCAAACCTTAGGCAGAAGCTCTTGGATAGAGAAGTGAGCTGGAAATCCATACTGTCTTGTTGATGAAAACAGGAACAGGTGCTCCATCCTGTCAGGACAAAGAGGAAGCTCTCCATTCTGCACCACTCATGAACTCTGCTGGAGAACAAGCGCCTCCCACAGCCAGATCCAATGTTGAATCACCTGCATTTCTTGGTGACAAATTGTTGGCATTTCTAAAAAATTACATCCACGGTGAACATACATCATCTCCTTTCCATGTATTTCCCTTTCTAATCCAATTGCTGCTACTCCCCTTAACATTCCCTATGTTGCATCAATTTACTTACGTATGAAAGACAATGTGGCTTTCTGGATAGAGATGGCCCTCGAGTCAGGAAGACCCAGGCTCATGTCCCACCTGATACCTCCTGCTTGTGTGACCCTGGATAAATCACACAGAAGGTGCTATCTACACTGGCAGAAGGGCCTTTCTCCACCCAAGAGCTCCCCATACCAGCAAAATCACAGGTCTGTAGTTTTCCCAACACTTGCAAGACTTACTGTCCAACAGTTGAGTTAAACTGAAGTGAATCATAGAGGAGCCAACAGACTAGAGCTTCCATTCAACTGATCAGTCTCATCTTAATGTCAGAAAAAACTCTGACAATTCCCGGCTAACAGAGATTTTTTTTTCCTAAATTTTCTAACAATGCATCATTCCTTAGCTTTTCTAAGCCTGTGGTTACTCAGGCAGCCTGGTGAGAGAAGAGGCAGAATGAAGTGTGCCTTGGATCTCGTGCGGCTTTGACTACTGCTACAAACGGCGTCCATAACCCTGGACAGCTACTCTGAAAACAAGGAGTATAAGGTGGAGACAGGGAAGGGGAGGGGACAAGCACTTCACAAATACTATGTCATGTGATCTTTACAACACCATTCTCACCTGAGAGGGGAGGCAGAGGTTAAATTATGCCCAAAGTCACACGGCCAGTAAGTGTTTGAGGTTAGATTTCAGCTCAGGCCTCCTGACCCCGGGCCCAGTACTCTTCCATACTACCAAGAGAGTTATTGCTGAGGCTGTACAAACCCATCACTGCTACTAGAAAGTGGAAGGCGATCCATGATAGTGGGTCTGCAGTGACACTGCCACCAAGGGTAACAGGGCACATTACTGGGATGCCATGGCTCAGCAGCCTGGGCCAGTTACAGAGAAAATAAGAACACAATCCTGGCTTGTAGTACCTATTACATGATTCCCAGAAAAGCGCTCCTTCGTCTAGCCCAAAAGTTACCAAATGGCTGAACAGGGTTATGACTCAGTTGAGATACTCTTACCCCTTGGTACATTCAGAGAGGAAGAATTACTTTTGCAATTTTTAGGAGAGAGTGGGGAGAGCTCTGTCAGTGGGTGGGGGCCATCCCGCTACCCTTTGTGGAGACCTCCAACAACGGCATCCACAGCACACAGTGACTTTGTTCAAGTCTTGAGATGCCCCTAGGCCTTCACCACTTCCTCCAGGAAGGTCCCAAATTTCGAAAATGACCTCGACCCCATTCCTATGAACTTTAAGACATTTGAAAACTGCTCCCCCCAAGTCCCCAACTAAATCTCACCTCTGTTATTACGTACTGCACCTGGAACAAGCAAGCTGCTCATCCCTTTCGGAGCAATCTCAGTGACTCCTGGGGGGACATCTCTAGAAACACACTGGGGCTCGAGGGGAGTGGAGCTCGTCTCACTACAGATTCCACACACAGTGGGTTTTGTACTTTTATTAACTCAACAGCAGAGAGGCGCTTTGTACAAAAATAAATATGTCCATTTCTCACCAGGTTAGAATACATTGCAAGGTAGGTCAAACTTGATGCATAAATTAACAATGATTTCCTTGAAATGAAAACAAATTGTAAAAACAACCCTGAAACATCCCTAACTGTACTGAAGTAGAAAACTCACTTAGCTTACAGTGAATGAAGTTCCTTGACTGGACTGTGAGCAGAGTAAACTCATTCCCACCCATCTTCTGATCATCTTCTGGTCACCTGGCAGAGGCAGCATGGTGTGTAGTAAGTAGAGAGCTGGGCTTGGAGTCCGAGGATCCAGGTTCGAATCCTGGGCCTCTCGTTTAGTCTCTAATGTGACACTGAGCCAGTTACAGGACCTCTCTGATCCTGTTTCTTCTTCCACAAAGGGCTGGACTCAATGGTCCCCTGAGGTGCCTTCTAGCGCACATCTTAGGATTTTGAGCGCTGCACAGAAAGTTTTTCCATAAAAACACCCTGCGACAAACAGCAAGGAAGACGACAGAGTAGAAGATGGAAACATTTGAGCTCACACAGCGAGTGTCCCCCAGGAGAGCACGATTACACAAGCTGGAAGCTGGAGGGCAGGTGGGTTGTTCCAGACAAAACAGACAGACAGACGTGAGCGGACGAAAGGCTGAAGAACCCAAGGTCAGAGTGGTCTTTCTCCAGTGTCTGCTGGATGGCTGTTCGGGTACAAGGGAGTTCACTTGTTTTCAAAAGTGGAAACAGTGTCTGATGAGCTGTGACTCATCACTGAAGAACAACCTTGGTTTTCTAATTTTTCATCTGTTACAAAAAGGGGAGATGGGGGAGTCAAGTTTCGGACTTTCTTGGGTGAGGACACGTCTGGAAAGAGGAGAGGCTAGAGGTAGGGGTGCACTCACAGGAGCGAAGGTGTTTGCTCACATGTTTCCGATCTCACTTACCGGTGTTTGTTTCGAGCTCTCAATCTGCAAACAGAAAAACCACCAACATTCCCCAGAGAGGTAGTGAGTGGCAGCTGTCTCCGGGTGCTGAGTGTGGTTGGTGGCTTCTCCATGAAGCTGAGAGGAGAAAGGGCCTTTTGGATGGACTTTACTCTTGGAAGTGATTGATTGCAAAAGTCAGCCTCAACAAAAGCAAGCACAAAATGCCCTGTTAGATATAATACAACTGTTTTTATTTATTTCTCTTTTTTTCCTCCACACTGGCAAAGTTCCGAGGGAGCTTAAAGTTTTGTAAACATTTTAACTATCCCTCTTTCCCCCTTTATGAATTTACAAAGCAAAGGAGAGCAGGAGCCCAACTGTGGATGGTGCCCTGTCTCCCCATGCCACTGGATCCAAAAACTATATACACGTTTGCAGCAGTCTCTGTAGAATTAACTGTACATGTTCAGGAGGGGACAGGGACAAGAGGGGTGGTGTTCTCAAAGAATAAAAATAAAATAAACCAAATTAAATCTTTCAAAGCCAAACTGCTCTCAGAGCAGCTCTAGCCTCTTCTTCAGGCAATGATGGCAGGAAGGGGAGAGTAGAAGGGATGAGAGAGGAGAGACAGGAGAGGAGAGAAAAGAGATGGGAGGGGAGGGGAGAAGGTGCCATCTTCCCACAGAGTCACCCCAGCAGCTGCGGCACTTTCTCCCACAGGCACACTCCAACCGTTCCCAAAACATGGAAGGAGAAAGGAGAGGTCAGAAACTAAGTGCAATGGGCAATTTCAGGGGGTGGAGTTTGTTCTGGGGGGAGAGGGCTCGTTGAACTCTTGGCAGAAGCAAAGTAAGTCCAAGGGTTCCTTTACCAAGTGAAGCCGATTACATCTCAGTCTGAAGTGAAGGACCATAAGGGAACCCCAACCAGCCAGGCTTTCCTTCTGCCCCCACCTCTCCATTTTCCCGCCTCTCAGTGGTCTCCAGGAACAGAAGTACTGCAGGTGGTCAAGGTAGGACAAAATGCCAGTTCAGAATCTTTAACATACCCTTTTCAGGGCATGATTGCAAGCAGACAGGCGCGCACATTGTCATGAATAAGCAGCTACAGTTCCGGGCTTGCGTATTCAGGGGCCAAGGTTCATCCCCACCCAAAATGAAATTAGACAAATACATATATATGGTAAAGATCCTAGTTGCCTCTTAAACGAGACAAATTCTCAGCAGAAGGGCCCAAAACAAACTGGTCCTATTCCTCTGAAGTAAAAATATTTACGGGAAAAATCAGTTTTTAATAAGAAAGAAAAATTAAGGAAAAAAGTCCCTCTCCCAGATCATAGGTTCCTTTGTCCAAGAAGGAAGGAGTGTGCCAGAGGGAGAATTCGGCGTGCTTTGATGTCACTGCCTGATGAAGAAAGACTTGAACTTTCCCTCCAAAAGAATGCTCAGAGGAGGCAGGCCAGGGGTGTGCAACTTCAAACCAATCCAAGCTAATCCCCATCCAAGCCCTTGCTGACGTTATCCAAAAGTTAAGCTTTACTGATGCCACTCCCGGCTCGGGAGGGCACCACTGGCTCTGCCCTGAAGGAACATGAAGTCACAATCCATGGGGTGTGTTGTTATTGACCGACATCTGTTAACCATAAACTCTCTCCACGATTGCACAAGTTAGATTCCCCCCTTGCCCTAGCAAAAAAAGAATGGGGGAGAAGGGGGAGGGGGACAGAAGAGGAAGCTGCTGTTGGCAGATCCCAACGGGCTTTCCAGGAAACAGCAGATGGAATCACGGCCCAGTGAACACCTGCTGTCTACAGTTATCCTTGTTGGGGAGGAATCCCGACTACCACCCACCCAATAGACAGAGTTCGGTCCACTTGTCTATTGTCCGAGAGGCTTGCCAACAAGGACCACTCCAGAGTCCTGGACAGAAAGGGCTAGAAGATAAAGCCTGAGATGATAGGTTCTGTGATGGTTGCAAGATGATAAAAAGTAAATGGTAAAGTATGATGTCCAAAGATGGAGAATCCATGGTTAACAGACGTGGAAACGGCCAGACGGTGTGTAGAAGCTCAGTAGTCATCCAAAGTCTCTATTTCTCCCATATTAAGTCGCTCCGATGATGCGTTTACTGAAAAACCTGCAGAGAGAAACCATCAGTGATCAGTAAGCGAACCAAAACCAAATGGATCCACTTTATATCATACAAGTCTATTTAAGGAAAGATAAAGTGATGCTATTCCTGAGAGAATCCCCGTGAGGGGCTGTCCTCAATGGGTTTGTATGCATTTGTTTAAAATAGCTGAAGGCCATCTCGTAGAATAAATGATAAAGGACCCCCGACCCCTAGCAGGGGTCAGCTTATACCAGTCAGTCAATAAACATTGATGACAAGCTTATTATGTGCCAGCCATTGGGCAAAGCTAGCATAGACTCTTCACAACGTCCCAGAATAATGGGGTGGGGAGAAGTTGTTTTCAGCAGCTTAGTCTTAAGAAAGTGTGTATATGGTGCTAGGGCTACCTATCCCTTCTAATCCTCTTTCCCCCCTTCTGTACCATTCAGTTCTTTAGAAGTATAGGAATGCAGAGGAGTAGCCCTCAGGAACAGCAGAAAGAATTGATGCTAACTAATGCCCCAGGCCACAGCTTACTGACAAACCTCTTCCTCTGAATCCTCGAACAAGACTCCTTATTGCTTGTGAGCTAAAGAGAAGACTCTGAGCAAGGTTTCTGAAAAATCGTCTGAAACAATATCACACCATCTTTTCTATCCCACCGCATAAAAACAACCAAAAAGCATTAAATACATCCTAGTGACCACTGCTCTCTTTAGCCCTCACTTGGAGTAAAGACCAGCCTCAGGACCAACATCAGGTAGCTTTTTTTTTTAAAGAAGCTCAATGGCATCTAAATAAGACCCCAAGTCAAGGCAACCTGCTCTAGAAGGAGAGGTACAAGATCTGGAGTCAAAAGGGCTCAGAAGCCGGGCTTCGGGGCTTGTGGTGTTACACACCCACCTCCAGCGACCTCAGGCAACTAGTCTGGGGGATCAATGTCCTCATCTACAAAGGGAAGGATAAGCCTAGGTTACCTCTAAGACCCTGACAAGCTATGAAGGTCATGAACCTATACACAACAGTTCAGTTCATTCTTAGCTCATGTTTAAAGTTACTATTCGTATTTTCAAATAAATGTGTACACAATTAGCACAGACCTTCAAACATAACTGCGGCTAACACAGTTTGAATATGGTCACTCATTTAGAAAACAGAATGGTTTTCAAAATAAACATGTCTGCTTAGGAATTGTGGCATGAGTCTCTGTTACACAGGCCGGGTGGGTGGATTCTGGAACACGACTCCAGGACTCCAAATTCTCCATTTTGCAAGAGGACAAATTCAGTAGGCCTCTGAGAGTAGAGATCTTTTCTCTTGCAATGAGATGACTAACAGGCTACAGTGGACATAGTAGGTGCCCCCTTGAATCAGTTTGGCTGGCAAATAAGGAGCAGGATGCATAGACTAAACAGACTATGAAAAATGAAACTGTCTTACTTTCTCCTGGGAAGACAGATACATCTCTATGCTTTATATAGGGTTTCTTAAATATTTTCCACTTGTGACCCCTTACGCTTCTTAAACCATAGTTTAAGAAGTGCTTCAGTCTAATAGGACAGGAACACATTTTGAATACATTAATGCCTCATGAAATTCTGCATCGATTAAAGCATGTTCAAACTACCTAAATTGTAATTTTAGAAAATCATATATTACATTACATCACACATATACACAAGTTATACCAAAAATGGGTTGTTCTTATGCTATCAACCAGGAGACATATGAGGTGAAATAAAGTGGGGCCAGTAACAACTGGGGAGGAGAGATGGCAGCTAGGTAGCCTGGTAATCATATTATTTTCAAAGACCTCAAAGTAGGCCTTCAGCGCACTGGGTTAAGCCCATGGATGAGTTAGTTTCCCAGGAGAAGAAGGTGGGAGAGGGCTACAGTCAATTACCATGGGGAGAGAACTTCTATCAATGATGTCATGGCTCAGTTCAAATCTAGGAATAAAAATCTGCTAGAATTTGGCTGCCACAGCCCGCTCAAGCATGAAGGTGACTCATGGTGATGTCATGCGGTGGCAGTGATGTGATCCAGTCACTTGTGTTCCCAGTGGTTCATCACCAAAAGGCTGAGCACTATGTCATACTATTTTTCCCCCTGGTCTGTGCAACTCACAAAACTTTATTTTTTTTGAGGGGGGAAGGCAGGGCAACTGGGGTTAAGTGACTTGCCCAAGGTCACACAGCTAGTACATGTGTCAAGTGTCTGAGGCCAGATCTGAACTCAGGTCCTCCTGACTCCAGGGGCAGTGCTCTACTCACTGTGCCACCTAGCTGCCCCACTCACAAAAATTTTTAAAAGCAGGCTAGAAAAGGAACAAGTGGAATGGTTGGTAATCGCCTTTCTTCTGAATGACAAAGACAACAGATACACATTGGAAGGAAAATGGGCTTTAAAGCTGCAGCAATCTAGCAACCTGATTTTAGAGATATGCAAACTGGTCCCCATAGTGAAAGGACCAGGATTTAAACCTGGTCTTGGGCTTTCCTCCATTATAGCATACTGCCTTCTAGGAAAAACACACACACACACTCACTCATTATGCATGCTGTCTGGATAAAAGCAAACATGTGGGCTAAGAGTAGACATGTGATAAGAGAATTTGTAGAAACAGAAGAATGGATTACGTTGGAAATCAGACCAAGTTTCCATTTCTAAAATTGCAAGGACTCCCTTGGGGACTACTTTTATTTTTTAAAAATCTACAGTCCACTCAGCCAGTGCTAATTCATTGTTGAGGGGGCCATATCTTTAGAGTGAAGGTTTTCTGTCTTATACTCTATCAATTTTTCTTGTTCTTCATCACAGAACTCAGTCAAGGAGGGGATTTGTTTTTTAAAAAGCTCCACATGTGTCTCAATGAGAAATGGAAGAAAAGGAAATAGAGGTCCTACAGGCCCCTGGCCTCTGAGGTGCAGCTGACACCAGGGCCCAGGGAGCCAGAAAGGGTCCCTCACCTGAGCACCTCAGCAAATGCCCATGTGCTCAATGGATTACAGGGTTAGGGTTAGGGTAGTAGCTGTGATGACCTTCTAGGATTCAGAGATGGCAGGGAGCTGGGTGGGAGGCTAAAGGATCGGCCTCAGTCACACAGCTAGCATGGGGCAGAAGCAGGGCTGGAACTGATGAATTCCTGACCCTGAGGTCAGCTAAAAATGAGTAACTTATAAAAATGAGCAAAATGGCTTAAAAGAAAAGTTGTTTAATTTTTTCAGTCACGTCTCACTCCATAACCCCATGTGGGATTTTTGTGGCAAAGATACCAGAGCCATCTGCCATTTCCTTCTCCAGCTCATTTTACAGATGAGGAAACTGAGGCAAACAGGGTAAAGTGACTTGCCCAGAGCACAGAACTAAGAAGTGTCTGAGGCTGGATTTGAACTCAGGGAGATGAGTCTTCCGGGCTCCAGGGCCAGTGCTCTGTGCACTATGGCACCAACTACAAGAAAAGTTACAAATTTTAAAGCTCACTTTTATTGACACAATCAACCTTCTTGGCAACATCCCTCCAGTATTTTCCCTTCTCTCCTTTGACCCTTGTGAGACATGGGAGTTACTGGCACATAGCTGCCCAGCATGGTGTGCTGGCACTAAAGAGGGTTGCTATGCTCTATGAGCAAAGCAGAACTGTAGCAGCTCAAAAGAATTGTGAGACGGGCAAACGTAGAGCCATCTCCATCCCAAACATTCACGTGGATTACTTGTGCCTGATCTGTGGGAGCTTCTGAGCACATACTGGTCTGATCAGCTGTACACTGACCCCAACACGGTGAACAAACGACAACAACCAATTAGGCCTTCCAATAACACCACCCTAAGGCATAAACTTTCAAAATACAGAATACGTATATCACAGCTTCAGTTTGCAAGGCCAGTACATACACCTAAACAGAACTCTCCACCCTTACCCTTACCTCTTTTTATCCTATAGAATTACTGTAGTATTCTGCTGCTATCTAGTTAGTGTCAATGAGCCAATCTGATTTTTATTTTATTGGGGGGGTGGGGGCGGGGGTGGGCATGGTACAGGACAGGAGTAACATGACACTCTGAAAATGCAAAGCAATCTACAAAAATATGCATTTACATTTATATATTCCCAAGAGCCATGGTCTGTAAAGACTGCTTAGCTGGTTTACTGTACATAGTAAGTATCAATTGGGCACAGTGCATTTTTCTCTTCTTGAAAAATTGGGACCCCTTCTCTGATCTCTGGTCTGCCACTAGCAAAATACTCACCTAATAAACTGGGGTCTGCTCGGACCATCTTCTGCTTCTTCTTCTTCTTGCCACTTTGCACAGCCTCAAAGTTCGTTTGCTGGTTGTTGCTCTGGTTGGTCTGAAACACGGAGTGAAGCGTGCTGTGGTTCACAGCCCACACAGAGTCCTGCAAAAGGAGAAGATGTGCCTGGGGTCACAGCATGGCACAAGCCCATGCTCCACAGGGCAAGCTCAGCTAAGTGCTTTTGGGCAGGGAGAGCCACACAGCCCCCAACTATCCGCCTGCATGATGGCTTTGGGTCTGCTCAGGGACCCGACTTCAGTGGCAGACATGCCCACAGAAGTACTTTCCACACTGATGGTAGGCCCCAGGCAAAGCTGGGTTTGCCGTGCTTTCCTGACAGAGCTCACAAACTGCTGATCTGACTGTCACTCTAAATCTTATTCTCGTTTAACTCTGAGATAACATCTTCTCTCCCCAACAAGACTCTGCTTTTAGAAGACAGGGACCATGTCTTTGTAATTCAGTACTGAATAATAATTGTTATTGTAACAGCAAGAATGATGACAGTAATAACTGATATAAATCTAGCCCTCACTATGTGCTTTGCAATTATCACATCTGATCCTCCATTTTACACATAAGGAAACAGGCAAGTAGAGGTGAAGTGGCTTGGCCAGCATCCCAGTCACTGTCTGAGGTAGGATCTGAAAGCCTGTCTTCCTCACTCTAGCCCTGGTTCTCTATCCACTGGGCCACCAAGGTGCCCTGCAGAGCAAATATTCAATATATCCTCCACTGATCTGATAGAAAAGGTAACACAAGGGTGAAGAGATATCAACTGGCTTTTCCCTAAAACCAAGAAAGGCCTGAAAACTGCTCCCGTCCACCCACGTGGGCTTCACTTTGTCTCTTACCTCATAGAGTTCCACTCTCAAGCTCTCCTTACTGTGGGGAGGGAACAAATATCTCCGATAAAATCTCCCCCCTTCAATCCACTCCTCCCACCTTTCTAAAAGACAAGGTCATGTTACTCCGCTGGGAAAAAAGCAAATGGCTGCCTATGAATTCAATTCAATGAACCAAAAGCAAATTCCTGCTCCCGGAGCTCATTCTATTGGATGACATAGCACAGACATGGAAAATAATGAGTAATTTCAAGAGGGAGACAATACTACCAATGAAAGCAAAGGGACAGGCACTGGAATCAGGAAAGGCCTTCTGGGAAAGCAGGTGGGAGCAGACCAGAGAAGACTTTAAATGCCACTCTCATGAATTTTAGAGTAGAGGCCACTGAAGGAATATTCATTTGACAGCTACGTGGATAATAGGATCAGAAAAGAGAAACTCCAGCAGCAGAGAAAAATGCAGAAGTTTTTCCCTCAATCTGGGCGAGCAGTAACAGAAACTTTTACTAATGCTGGGGTTATCGGAGAGATGATGGAGAGGGAGAATCCAGAAGACCTGTCAACTGACTATGGGGGCTAGGAGGGTGGAGGAGAGCCAAAGGTCAAGAGGGATGACTCAGAGGCAAAGGACCTGGATGGCTGGAAGTCCCAGGATTCTCTGCAGCCTGAAGTTCCAAGCCTTCTGGCTGGTCCTCAAGTTCCTCCAGAAGCTGGTGCCAGCCTACCTGGCTGTCCTTAGTCCAGATAATCTGACTCCCTCCAAGCCCTTTAAGGTCCAACCCAAAGGACCATTCTCAGCCCGCTGAGCACTGCCTGAGCTCCCCCTTTTCTAGGCCTTTATCTGCACCATTTCCCCTGGCTAAAATGCCTACCCTTCCCCTTTCCATCCTTTAAAGACGACTCAGACAAAAGAACCAACGCATCTAAAGAGGAAGTGCCCTTTCCTCTTAGACTGGTCATATAGGATTCAACTTGAATATTACCACAAACAAACATCCTTAGCAAGTGACAGGCCCCATACCGGCTGCTGCTGTTGCCGCTGCTGGTTTGCTTTCTGTTTGGCACGGCGTTCAAGAAACTGCTTGGCAAACTCCTTGGCCTCGGAGGTGTCTCCTAAGTAGGCCCTGATGTAATCGTGTACCTCATAAGGAGATTCCACTTCCTTCAGGAAAGAAACAAATGTGGGAACTGCAACACAAAGAGTAAAAATGACTGATGAGCCAAGGGACTGTGCACAGGAGAGGGAATGGAAGCGAAGATAGACTTAAATAAAAATGTCCTCGGTAATTTAAAAAAAAAAGTTCTATGTCATTACTGAAATGTTTAAAAGTGTGCGAATTAACAAAATGCCAAATTACGGAAATCCTTGCTATACCCTAAGATGAAACCTAGAGCCTTAGTCACTTAGGGAAAAGCTGGATCTCACGTTGTCTCAGGACTCTCTGTGGATTTTCTAGCATCTGTGTTGCTAATGCATAGACTACACAGCAATGACTCTGTTCTCCCTGCTTTATTTTCCAAAGGAGGCATCCCTCGCCTGCCTATGGTGTCCTGGCCCCCAGCACAACACTCCTTCCCTCCCTCATTCCCAATGCCTCCACCACCGCTGCTCCTTACCATCTAAGTTGTTGGCCGTGTTCAGTGCATGAAGCATCTGCTCACACCATTGGGTGAATCCATCTTGGGCCTTATTAACTCCCTGGAAGAGCTTCAGAAGCTTCTCTTCTTCCTCTACCTTCTTATTCTGCCTGCTAGAAACACCTATGGACTTACTAAAGCAAAGCAAAGAAAAATTTGGTGTTACATTCTCAGAAAGAGACCACGAAGTGAAGACAACAAAAGCCGGCTGGCTTGGATGGAGGGCCATGGGGACGAGCTGAATGACAGCCTCGTTAGGCTGAGTATGCAGAGGGGGTCCTCCTCACAAACAGCAGTCCTGAAGGCTTCAATTCTGAGGCAGCTCTTTATGTCCCTTTAAGGTCTAGCTAGCAGATTCAGATTTCTCAAGGAAAAATCTTTCTAAATAAAACAAGATTCCAATCAGTCCTTCACCCAGACACCATTTTAACTGGTACAAGACAACTGAATAGCATTGACAAATGTAGTCACTTAATCCACATCCAAGTTGGAGAGAGTCTGTGTAAGTCATAGATCTGCTATGGAAAAAAAGGGGAAAAGAAGCATGACACCAATGATATGCCACTACAGAGAACAGTGCTGGGCAAAAGTGAGCACAGACTTGTTCATCCTGGACAGAACCATCCTTTGACATTTAAGGAACTTGTTACTTTCAAAGGTGAAACAGGATGGATATATATATATATAGAGAGAGAGAGAGAGATAGATAGACAGCAAGACAGCCAGACAGGAAGGAAGGAAGGAAGAAGTTTATCTATAGATCTATATGGATATACACAGATACACACACACACACACACACACACACACACACACACACACACACACACACACACACACACAAAATGTAGCAGCAAAAATTTCCACAAATTCCTTAATAAAGGGCCTGCAGATGGGTGGTGAAGCAGATAAGAGTGCTGGGTCTGGAGCTGGGAAGATCTGAATTCAGACACGTACTGGTTGTATGACCCTGGGCAAGTCACTTAAACCTATTTTATTCCGTTTCTCCTCTGTAAAATGGGGACACACTGAAGAAGGAAATAGCAAACCAGTATCTTTTGCCAAAAAAACCTCATGGTCATGTCCATGAAATCATACAGAGTTGAACACGACTGAATGACTGAACAATAAGAACTTCTTAATAAGAGAAATCAGTGTAGTGAACACCTGGAACATTCTGAGACTCACGTGGGAGAAGAGCTGGTTATTGTTTCACAGTGGGCAACACCTTAAGGACACCCTTTGACCCAAGACCAGATGAGTCACAGGAATAACAAGGTACAGTGATGTTTTTAGCCATAGGATTTAAAAATTCTAAAGCATTCATATTTTTAAGGATAACAAAGATCTCTAGTATAATGGCTTGAAGCCTGGAATAAGCCAATGAGCCTGTGATTTTTTTCTTCAAATGCTGCTCAACGAGTTAAAACCCCACCCTGACAAATCACATGGTGACCATGGATTTCTAATTCACTTGAAAAATGGAGAGGGAAGTGATGCTCTGATAAGGCACACAGTGATGAAGAGTTGTAGAACCAACAGCGAACCACTGCAGAACCTTTTCTGCAATCTACCACTAAAGGCCTATTTTTTTTTTTTTTGATAGAAAAGCTTAAACTAATTTGCCATAAAGAAATAGGAATTTCTGGTTAGGCCAAGAGACCGCCTCTGGACAAGACAGCCGGGGGGGGGGGGGGGGGGGGCGGGCAGACGCTTACTTCTGAGGTCTGCAGAGCAATGATCACAACAAAGACAATGCCACAGCAAGAACACAAAGTGGCCTTCAGCCACCACCTACCTGAGGCTGGCGTTGCTTTTGTTCTTACTGGAATTTCTCGGTCCCATTTCCTTCACAGCATCATCCCAGAATCCCATGTTGGAGTTTTTGGTGTCAGCATTGCTCCAGATACTGCTAACGAGATCTGACGCCCACTGGCTGGGGGGGCTAGTGTTTAGAGAGCCCCAGACAGAATTCCCGATGCTGGTGTGCAGGTTAGAGTGCTAGGGAGAAACGAGAACAAATAGGTCTGACAATATGACGAGGGGAGAGAGGGGCCCAGAAGACAGATAAAATGGAAAGACAACAGAACAGCCTTCTGTGGGGGGAGTGCTGAGGAAAGAGGGCTCACCGGGGGATTTCGGACCCTGTTGGGCTGCTGGTGCTGCTGCTGCTGCTGCTGTTGCTGCTGCTGCTTCTGCATCTGCCGAGCCTCCTCCTGCTGGATTTCTAACAGGGACTTAGCAGTGCCCGCCGGTTTGCTGATATTGCCCCAACCAGACAGTTTCTGCTGCTGCTGCTGCTGTTGCTGCTGCTGGAGGGCTTTCATCAATTCCCGCTGCTGTCGCCTTTGCTGTTTCAAACAGAAAGACAACTCCTTTGGAAATCTGTTTTTTTTTTTCCTAAGAAACTCCCCTCCCTTCAAAGGCAGAAATTTTTACCTCGGGCCACTCGTTCATAGGTCATAAAATGGAAACATCACTTTACTAACTAGAAAAAATGTTCTCTGGACAGAAGTGGTCAAAGAGGAAGATGGGCCTAATACGGAAATTTAAATTTGTTTACAATGTTCACTGAAGAGCTGAAGTCACAACTTCACCGACTAAATTTTTAAACAGTTTTCACTTTTGCCACAACTTATGTACATTTGTTACAAATGTTAAAAGCTGGGAAGCTTTAAGGTATGAAGGACAGGAAGTAGGCTCTTACAGGATAACGAAGGTGACAACACGCTGCTTGGGTTTCACAACGCATCAATCACAGTTCCAGTCAGATACCAGAAAACAATTTCAGAACTTGCCCAGGAAAAACTGGAAAAATAAAATGTCCCTGAAGAGGGAGGTCCATTTCTCTTGAACTCTGAATGGGGAATGCTTCTTCTGATGCTTTATCCGTTATTGTCATATTTTTTGAAAACTGACAGTTTGTATTCTACTAATACTTATGTGACCATCAAGAACCCTGAATCACAGAACCAGAGACTTCTCATCCAAGCCACATACAAATCTCCACTAGAAGGTCTCCAACGAGGGGCCACGTACCCTCAGCATGAAGGGCAACCCATCCCACTATGGGATGACTCTCTTTGGTAGGAAGAAGACATGGGCATCCTCTTTCTTTGCAGCCTCCCCTCTGGGTCAGGCACAGCATGTTTAATCCCTTTTCCTCAAATACTTGCAAGCAGCCACCATGATCCCTAAACTCTTCTCTTTTAGAGGCTAAATAACTGGTTCAGCTGATGTCGATGTAACATTGAGTCAAGGCCCTTCCCAATTCTGGAGACTGCTCTGGGATGTTCTCTAGCTCATCGAAGCCCTTCTTTACATATGGCATCAGCACTTAACACAACACTTCAGTGGTGGTCTGACTGGGGCAGATGACAGAGAGAGAATCACCCTCACTTGTTCCTACAAGCTGTGCTATGCTTCATGGCAGTGCTTGAGCACACCAGCTTTTTGGGGACCACTGCTGACTGATGCTGAGTCTGAAGTCTAACACCTCCCTATCTTTTCCAAGTTGCTGTCTGACCGTGCCCTCTTCTGTGAGTCCAAGTATAAAGCTTTTACCTCTAATGAGTTCATCTTAGGCTATCGATAACCATACCAATAACCAGAATCCTCCAGTTGCTAAAAATTATTTCAAATTTTTAATAATCAGAGGTCCCGCTTCATCCTCAGACTAGCAAATCTGAGAAAATGGCAAATGAAATTGTTGGAGGGGCTGTGGTAGGATGGGCACTGATCCGAAGTTGGTGGGCCTGTGAATTAGTCTAATTCCCTGGATTGTATGCCAGTGACTGACACTCTTAGGCACAGACCTCAGATAAACAAACTTTTTACAGCATTATTTTGTTGTAGCAAAGAACCAGAAAGAAGGTGAGTATCCATGAACCAGGAAATAGCTGAATGATGGCTGAAGATACCCATCTTCATGCAATGTCACCTATATTCTAGCCTCTACCTTCATCGTGGAATGAATACTCTGAGTCTAAATATTCAATTAGTTTTGATGCTGGACAAAGGCAAAACACAAATGGTCCCAACTCTCAAGGAGCTCACATTCTAATGGAAGAGACAACGTGTAAACAACTAGGGAGAAATCAGATATAGACAAAATAAAATAGGAAGTAACCTCAGAAGAAAGGCGCTAAGATT
Organism: Phalanger gymnotis; assembly: GCA_028646595.1. Lineage (NCBI taxonomy): Eukaryota > Metazoa > Chordata > Mammalia > Diprotodontia > Phalangeridae > Phalanger > Phalanger gymnotis. The sequence goes on along the minus strand of CM053627.1, from coordinate 316,725 downwards.
AGGAAGGACTAGGAAAGGCTTTTTGTAGAAGATGGGATTTTATTTGAGACTTGAAGGAAGCCAGGAGGTCAAGGGGAAGCAGAGTGTTCCAGGTATGGGAGATAGCTAGTGAAAAAGCTCGGACTTGGGAGATGAAACAGCAGGACACCAGCATCACTGGATGGCAGAAGACATGAAAGGGAATAAGGTGTAAGGAGGCTAGAAAAGTAGAAAGAGGCCAAGTTAGGCAAGGCTCTGAAAGTTACAAAGAGGATTGCATTTGACTCTGAAGCTGATAGGGAGCTGTTAGAATTTACTGGATTGGGACGGGGGTGGGGGGAGTGGAGGGCCCACCAGGATCAAGACAGTCAGGCCTATATTTTAAAAAGAACAGTTGATGGCTGGGTGGTGAGACTGAATGGACTGGAGGGAGGGAGATTAATCAGCAGGCTATGATAAGAGGCTAGGTGTGAAGTGACCAGGACCCGCACCACAGGTGTGCTATGTGCTTCGAAAATCTAGGTAAAATCTATCTGAAGCACTGACGAACCAATTTAGTAACCTTGTCAAAAACAGACACAAGTTAGTTCGGCATGACCTGTTCCTTTTATGGGGTTTTCCCATCTCACCCAGGCTGGAAAGGCAGTAGCCACTCACAGGTTTGATCCCACCAATGATCAGCAGAGCACAGAAACTGATTTATGTCTCTAATCTGGGTCAGTTTACTTCTCCCTAAGCAGCCCAGATGTCCCCAAACATTCCAATGAAGCTCTAATGCCTGAAAAAGCATAATGATGAAGAAAGCCAAGACCAAATAGCTATAAAGTCTCCTATCCAGTCTAGAATTGCACAGAAATATTGCCTGAATCACATGAAAGATCAGAATTGAAACAAGTTAAGGCAGAAGAACAGCAAAGAGATAAGTCCCACAGCAGGATTGAGGGCCAGAATAGTGCCAGCAACCAAAGTAGACAGACCCCACCTCAAGGTTTCTAATGAAACAAGGCCAGACCAGTGCATGGAAAAGCACCTTCTCAACCAGGTAGCCCATTCCCAACCAAGAGCCCAAGTAGCCTAATCTGAAGCACAAGAGGAGAAAAAGTAAAACCAGTGACTGCTGGGCCCTTGCCCGAGCCACAGAAGAACGGGCCAGGCAGCTCAGCACCTGGGATTTTGTGAGAGGCCCACCAGCATGATCAACAACATTTTACTGGGGCCTGTCAAGGACATTGCAAGACACAAAGCCAACTTTAGCTTCAGGGCTTTATGAGGACACAAAGAAGGCTAACCCTAACCCTAAATGCCTAAGCCAAATTCTAAGTTGAGTCACTAGGAAACTCAGCCATAATCCGGGCGTTCCTATAGAAGGTGGGGCCTAACCTTGGGCTCTGCATCCAGATCCAAGCAGGGCCTGACCACACCATCCAAGAGGAGAGAAAGGAACAGAGTTTGACCTAAACACAAAACCCCAATTCAGAAACTGTGGGTGGACACATGAGTAACATAAGACAATGCCCAATACAATGAAGAAATACCTTGGACTGAGAGAAGTCCAAGAGGTAAACTCAGAAGAAAAGACTAACTTCACAAGTCCAAAGAGATGTTCACAGAAAAGAAGATCCTGTCCACAAGGACTATAAGAGTATCTGGAAGAAATGAAACAAGAAATACAAAATGTAATGTTAAAGAAAACAGCCAAGAAGGAAAGAATGACAAGGAGAATGAATAACTTAGAAGAGATGGTAGTAAATCTTACCCAAGATTGAATTCCTTGAAAATGAGAATGAGACAAACAGAAAGTAATGAATCCAAAAAAAGAAAAGAAGTAACTAAAAACACATAAAATGATCAAAAAGTAAAAACTAAAGAAAACATAAAGCATCTATCTACTCTAAAACAATATACCTGGAAAACAAGTCAAGGAGAAATAACCCAAGAATTAAAAGACCACTAGAAATTCTTGATTTTTTAAAAAAATGAAATGTCCAGGAACACTATGACAAAAACTAGAGCTTTCAGGTCAAATAAAAAAAAATATGACCAGCAGCTCCAAAAAGAAAGCATTCAAATACCAAGGAGCTACAGCCAGAAACACACAGGATGTGGCAGCTGCCACTATAAAGGAGGGAGATCTGGGAATATGATATTCTAAAAAGCAAAAGATAAAGGTTTACAACCAAGAGGCCCTGAGGCAGCTTAGCTGGTACAATGGCTGGAGGGCCAGACCTGGAGTCAGAAAGACCTGAACTGAAATCTGGCTTCAGGCATTATCGAGCTGGGGTGAGTCACTCTGTGTGCGTGTCTGTGTGTAACTCAGTCTCCTCATCTGTATGAGGACAATAATAACAATATCTGCCAACCAGGATTGCTGTGAGGATATAATGAGGTGATATTTGCAAAGAGCTCTCTACACACTCTGAAGTTTTACAGAAAGGTTACCTGTTATTGTTTCCACATCATTGCCACGGTCATTATCATCGTTATCTAGAACAATCTATTTGACAAAAGTTAGTATAACCAAATAAAAGAGAAAATGAACTTAAGGAAAGAGAGGACTTCCAAGTACTCCCGATGAAAAAGGCTGAAACTGAGTAGAAACTTTGAAATGCAAACAGAGTCAAGACACAAAAAAATATTAAAACATTTGATTAACTTCAAGGGACTGTATGATGACAAATTGTTTACAGTCCAATATTAAGGTAAAGAGGAAGCAACTGACTGCTCAGAATCCTAAAAATAAAGGTCACAGAGAAAGTTAGGACAGTCTGGAGGGGGGAGGGGCTAATGGACAGTTACACGCTATTTCATGGTCTCAGAAAAAGAAGGAAATGAAAGGGAAAGAGAAATTTTACTGGGAAGGAAACCTGCTGTCTCATGCAGTAGGGTACATGACATAAAGAAAACATAACCATGAAGAAAAGGAGAGGAAATGAGCATTCCATGAACCTCACTTTCATATGAATCGGATAAAGGAAGACAGAACATACAGAATTTGTTGTAGAAAAACATGATATTCAACAGGGAAACAGAGAAAGAGGAAGTAAAACAAACTCCTGTGTGCCATTTGCGAACTAAGGTTTAAAAAGAAACAATGAGGAAAGTCAGGGGGCGGGAGGAGAGGAGAAATAGACAGCTTCAATTATAGATCACTGGTGTTAAATAAACCTGACTTAAACCACAAGAGGAGATAAACCTTTTCTTTCATCACCTTCTCTTTAAAGAGTAGAGCAGGGGGCCAAGAGAGAAAAAAAGTACAAGAAGACAGAATGGAGGGAAACACGATTAATACTCATCATCGTGAATGTGATGAATTCACCTATAAGACAGAAAAGGATAGCAGAATGAATTAGAAAAAAGACAAAAATATGTTGTTTCCAAGAAACACTTCAAAGATTCAAGTGGCAAGGAACAAAACCTAATACGCTTCAGGTGAACTCAAATGAGAGAGAAACCATTCATGACTTCATAAAAGGATTCAGTAAAAACGACATGATAAAAGAAGATAAATGGGGAAACTATATCATGCTTCAAGGCACTAGAGATAACAAATTCATTTACCTTTCCAGTCTTCTAACAATTTATTACCCTTCATGCTGTGATCCAGTGACACTGTTCTTACACATGACACTCCATCTCTTGACTGACCGTTTTTTGTCTCCTATTCCTGGAACTCTCTCTCTTCTCTGGATCTCCAGCCTAGATGCCTAGATATCCTGTCTGCCTTCAGTCTCAGCCAAAAATATATAACTATAAGCTCCCTGAGAATGGGAGTTGTCTTTTTGCTTTTCTTTGTATCCTCAAGTACTTCTTAGCAGAGTACCTAGCACATAGTAGGTGCTTAATAATGCTAATATTCTCTCTCTCTGTTTCTCTCTGTCTCTGTCTCTTTGTCTCTGTCTCTGTCTCTCTCTCTCTCACACACACACACACACACACACGCATGTGCACACATGAAAAAAAAAACCAGTAAAACTATAATAGTACGAAATCCTAATGTATCCCCTTTCAAACGTAAACATCTAACCAAAAGATACGTGCAAGAAGTGATGGAACTGAATAGAACTTTTAAAATGTTAGATATGATAGACCTCTAGAGATTACTAAATAGGAAGAAAAGAGTTTAGGTGTATATCAGATGGGCATTGTACCTTTAACAACTGACAATAGTACATAAAAACCTCAGGCAGAAAAGTAGAAATGTTAAATATACACTTTACTGATAACAATGCAATAAAAATTATGTTCAGTAAGGGGCCTTTAAAGAAAGGATTAAAACTGGAGACTAAATTAATCTTAAAGGACTGCTGGTAAAAGAACAAATCATAGTCTCAAAAGAAAATTTCAAAGAAAGTAACAACAATGAGATAATACATGAAAACATTGGGGATATGTAAGGGACGAGTTAGAGCCGACCCCAAAACATCACTGGACCTCTGCGCCCAGAACCAGCTGAGATAACCTCAGGGCTCTGAGGTATGGGAGGAACAAGATGGAGTTTGGAGGAAGGGTCTCGCCCTTGTTGGCAACGTGGTGCAGGATTCTTTTCCGGGTTTACCTGTGCACAGGTGAATCATGGGGAGAGCGCAGGAAAGAAAGGGGAGGAGAATAGGAGGAGAGTAGGCAGACCAAGGCAGTCCTAGTACTACGTAATAAAGGCTATAAAAATCTGTTCACTGACTTAATTAAACGGAGCTGCTTACCACCTTGGCTTCCGGCCTCATTCATTGCCCGCGAGATCAGGCCTTTGCTGGACAAAGGCCTGGGAGTATGGGGTAAGCAAGTTCCCCAACAGGGATACAGCTAAAGATATCATTTATAAAAATGTGATTACCTAAGCCTATTTATCAATAAGAACAATGAATTGCAAATGGAAGAAAAATTTTTTTAAAAAAATCCAATAGACATCAAAAACCCCAACCAAGTTAAAAATCCTGGAAAATCAAAGCAATTAAAAAGATGTCAAGGGGGTGGGGGGAATGAACTGAAAAATAAAAGCAGAAGTTTTTTTAAAAAAGAAAGTGAGTAAAATAAACATCTAGTTTGATGAGAGGAAAGCCAAATTATATATAACAAAACTGATAACTTACATGAAATTAATATTTACAAAAATATAAAATACCCAGATTAGCGGAAGAGATAGATTATGAAAACAACACAACATTTCACATAAACTCTAGGAGGGAATGATTGCTTCCCTTTCTCTACTCCACAAAAAGCTACCTAAGCAACCAGTTCCTCCTCCTTTGTTGTTTCCTTTTGAAATATGAAATTAGTATAAAGCAAGTCAAAAAGTTATTAGCTTTTGTGGCTCTAGAATACAGCTGGATAATTCAAGTCCCCCTTCACTACTGTATCATGTCTCTTTGCCAAGCTTGGGATCTATTTCCCAGACTCCGCTGTATTTCCTTTTTCTGACAAGGTGGTCTGTAATATGCGCTGACAAAATCACGTGCTCTCCACCATGTTTCCCCACCTTCATTCCTGAATTTCTTCAAGAGAAGACATTTTTAATCTGGAATGCTTTCCCATGCCCATTTTTATCTATCCTATTTCTTTCGAATCTAGAATTGTACTGTATTCCAGTCATGGATTTCATCCCAAGTTTCAGCGATATCTAGGTCAAATTTGCCTCCCTTTATTTTGGCCCTCTGGCCTCTCGTTTACTGCTAAATCTTTTGACATTTCTGCATAGATATTTGAGGTCACAGGCTTAACTACTGGTTCCTTTCATAGTTTTTTGTCTCCTCTGAACTTCTGAGTGTTTCAACCACGATTCTTTCTTTGTAGCTACTCTATATGGTTTCTAGCTTGGTTGGTTGCTGTCCTTTGTTCTCAAAGAGGACCGAAATGACATCACTATGTTGGGGTCATAGTACAGTGTGTCCGCTGTGACTGATCAGACCAGTACAAGCTCAGAAGGCTCTATCACAGATCAGGCACAAATAGTCCACATGAACATTTACAGTGGAGAGGTCTCTAAATTTATGCATCTCAAGTTTCTTTTGAGCTGCTGCAATTCTGCTTTGTTAAAAATATTCGTTGATGTGGGCATTCCATGCTATGCGATCAATTCCAAAGTTATTCAGAAAGACCTAGAGAGTGTCCTTGTATTGCTTCTTCTGATCACCATGTAAGTGGCTACTTTGTATGCCAAACATATGTTTGGCATTTGAACAACACGGCCAGACCATCAGAGCTGTGCCCTCTGCATTAAGAGTTTGAATGCCTGGCAGTTCAGCCTGAGTGAGGACCTCAGCGTCCAGTACCATATCCCATCAGGTGGTCTTGAGAATCTTCTTAAGACAATTCAAATCCAAGTGATTCAGTTTCCTGACCTGGCACTGGTAGAACTGTCCACTTTTCATAGGCATACAACAATGAGGTCAGCACAACAGCTCTGTAGACCTTCAGTTTGGTTGACAGTCTAATAACTCTTCTCTCCCACGGTTTCGTTCAGAGCTTCCCAAACTCTAGAGCTTATGTATCAACCTCATCATCCATGTGGACATTCTGGCACAGTATACTGCCAAGGTAAGTGAACTTATCCACAGCATTCTAAATTTCTCCATTTGCTGTAACCAATGGTGCCACATATAGATGGTGTGCTGTTGGCTGCTGGAACATTTGTGGTTTGTTTTGGTGTTAATTATTAAGTCAAAATTAGCACAAATGGCAGAGAACTGACCCATAATCTGTTGCATCTCAGCCTCAAAGGCTGCACTGAGTGCACAATCACCTGTGAACAAAAAATCAGGTGCCCATTTTCCTTCCACTTTAGTTTCAGCTTGTAGCCTTTTCAAGTCAAATAATTTACCATCAGTGTGGCAGCTAACATTGCAGGAGTCTGACAAAATCGCTGAAAACGTCATGCTAAGAAGCATGGAAGCAAGCCTACAGCCTTGCTGCACTCCACTGGTGACTGGGAAAGTGTGAGAACACTGTCCATTATCCAGAACCCAGGAAAGCATGCCATCATGAAACTAAAGTATAATACTGCTGAACTTCTCCAGGAAATCAAATTTTTATCTAATTTCCCACAAGCCCTCACAAATGACAATATCTAAGGCCTGGTCAGATCCATGAACATTGTGTACAGACCTCTGTTTTGCTCCTGGCATTTCTCCTGGAGTTGTCAGGCAGCAAATACCATATCAACTGTTCCTCGGCCCTTTCTGAAGCCAAAGTGGCTCAAATGGATGACCATCTTACAGGTAAAGGATGAGTCTATTAAGGAGGACTCTGGCAAGAATCTTGCCTGACTATGACTATGAGAGCAATGACTATGAGAGACACCTTCCCTCCTCCGTTGTCACAAAGCAATCAATTTTCTTTACCTTTATGGAGATGGAAAATGGAGGAATCCTTAAACTCCTGGGGGATAACCTCCTCTTGCCTTACAACCCAGAAAGTTTCAGTCAGCTTTTGTATGAGTAGTAGACTCCCTTTTCCTTGTAAATCTCAGCTGGAATAGAAAAAGCACCAGGCCCTTTGCCACACGAGAGGAGCCTAATGGCATTCAAAGCCCTCTTTAGTTGGAAATTTGGCTACAAAGGGAATGATTTCAGCCTAAGATATACAGTCAGTGGTTTTAGCATTGACTGATGACGGTCTGTTGAGAACATGTGTTCAGCTGATCTCTCCAGGATCATGCCCTTATCAATAATCAGTGTGGCACAATCAGCACTGAGTAGCCGAGATGCACCACACATCTTTGGTCCATAAATAGCCTCCAAGGCATCATAAAAGCTCTTTGATTGTTACTTACAGCATAAAGCCAAATTTCATCTACCTTCTTCCTGAGCCAAGAATCCTGAATCTCTCTAAGCTTCGTATGTACTTTACCTTTGATGGAGTTAAATGCTGCCTTCTTAGAGACAGATGAACTATTCTGCTGATAAACTCTGTAGAGTTCTTGTTTTTCATTTAGCAACTTCTGAACTTCCCCATCATTTTCATCAAACCAATCCTGATGGTTGTGAGTCTCTTGGTCTGGATGCATAAATGCGGTGCCGTATCACAAATCTCTGAAAGCTTCCCACTCCTCTTCTGCTCCTCTCTTGTCGACTTTGTGTTGGCTCAGCCTTCCCTTCAAGTTAGCAACAAACTGTTCCCCCTCAGAGAAGTGCTCTAATCTGTTGACAGGAAGTCTTCTGTTAGTCATCTTGCCTTGGGGCCACTGCTTTTGTTGGATGTGAATATTTAGCTTCGAGTGGATAAGTCTATGACTGGTCCAGCACTGTGTGCCACACACTGCCTTCATCACTCATATACTGTCTCTTCTCCTTACAAAGACATAGTCTATTAAATGCCAATGTTTGCTACAAAGGTGCAACCAATGAAGTTTTATTGCATTTAGGTAAACAGAAGGCAGTTTTGGGTGATGAGAAGGTCATGAGACGTACAAGTCTTCAGAAATAAGTGGCCAACGCAGTTGCTGTTTTCAAATCCATTTTCCTCCAAAGGACTTCCTGCCCCATCTGGTAGTCTGTGCCACTCTTGGATTAAAGTCACCCAAAATTAGAAGCTTTTGGCACACTATTGATGAAGGTCTTCATAAAATTTTTCTTTGACCTCATCAGAATTTGTCATGGTGGGAGGATGGGCACTTATGATGATGCCATGGCTCTTTCCTGCAAGTGGTAATCATATTGTTGTGAAGTTGTCAGTCCCTCCTTTTGGAACGCAAACTTGCTTGCCAGCCTCATAGTGCTCCTGTTCACTGAGGCCAGTCCAGAAAAATGTGAATCCTGCTCTGACTTTGGTAAGCTGACCTTCATTCACCAGCCTTGTTTTACTCGGGGCTGCTATTTGGATGAATTCTCTAGCAACAAGAGTTGGTCAACGTTCAGGTCTACTGGATTTCATGTTGTCCATTCTACGTAGCTGATGGTGAGGGGGATCATCTTTGCAGAAGTTTTTGTACCTCTTTTGTGTGCTTCAACCACAGGGTGGGATCTCTGCAGGCTGGGGTTAGATGAAGCAGACAATTTTAAGGGCACCTTTTCTAGCCATTTCCTCTAGCCAAAAAGGCTGCTCAGACACCCCTGGAGCCATTCGATTCCACTGCTGCTTCAGTACACTGAGAAGACCCTATGGTCTGGGCCGTATACAGGGTTGTGACAACAGCTCCCAGTGTCTCCTCACCTGCTGCTTCACCATTTGCCTGATGCCACAGGACTTAAAAATGGCAAAATGGTATGGGTTTTACTTTTTGATTCATGCATAAACTGGATTTAAGTGAGACAGAGTTCAGGCCTCGCTCTCTCTTCCAGAGTCATCAAAGACCAGCAGTGAGACAAAATCAAGACAACTGGTGATGGCTCAGGATGCAGTAATAGTAATAGTAATCTTCATGTCATCCAAGCTCTAAGTATTCCAGAGCACCTGCTTCAGCCACCTTTCTAGCCACTGGAACAAACCATTCTCAATTGCCCATTCTGCTGGGGGAAATCTTCACATGCTTGGGGTAGACACTCCCCTAACTCACCAAAAGGGTTTGAAACTCTCTGGGTTACCCTCAACCTGGCTTAGCCCATCTGCCAAAATGGTTTATCAAGATGTGGCCACTGCACATGTTACAGTTTCTTGGAGCCATAAGCGAGAGTTGAGTGAATTAGGTAGACACCAAAAACCTGAAAAGGCCTTGGCAGCCCTCACACCAGAGGTACCAATCTTTTCTGAACACACCATACACTCCAGTCTCTAGTTTATGGGACAGATAGAGGCAGCTTCATTAGAAAAGAGGGGCAGCTAGGTGGCACAGTGGATAGAGTGCTGGGTCTGGAGGCATGAAGATTCATCTTCCTGAGTTCAAATCTGGCCTCAGACACTTACTTAAAGCTGTTTGCTTCAGTTTCCTCATCTGTAAAATGAGTTGGAGAAGGAAACGGCAAACCACTGAAAGATCTCTGGAAAAAAAAAAACAACCCAACCCAAATGGGGTCACGGAAGAGACAGACACAACTGAACAAACTGTAAAACACTTGGCCCAATGCCTTGCACACGGTGATATGTAAACTCTTAATTCCCTCTGGTATGAAGAGGAAAGTGCTGGTTCTGGAGTCAGAAAACTGGGGGCCAAACCCAAGTGCTTTGTTGTCTCTCTTCAGCGCAAAGGAACTAAAGATGGTTGATACTGCAAAGAGTATCAGATGTATTAGTATTTTCCATTGCAAAGATTTTTAGAAATAATATGGGAAGGTTATGAAAGGTTTGGTATTAACTTATTAGCAACATACCTTAAAAATGTTACCATTTCTTCTAAAACTATAAATTTAAAGTGTAAAAAAAGAAATGTATTAAAATAAAAGACTTTCCCTTCCCTGCACATACAGCTTTTTTGTTTTAGGGAAATGTCTCTCGAGGTCCAAACAGCCAAGTCCCAAATGCACTTGAAGAACATAACCAGCCTAGAAGATCCCTCTGGTACCCACATTATACATTAATAGTGCATAAAATTGTCTGAGGAACTCTGTCCATGCCACATCATAGATGGAGGTATATAAAGTAACTATAAATGACCCTAAGCTACAGCCAATAAAAGAGAAGTTTTGAAATTACGTAACAATTTGGGACAACTATGACAATCCAGCATATGGCACGGTACCGGGCTGAGCAATAAACACTTTCCATTTGGAGGACTTACCTCTTCTCGAACCTGCCTCTCTCTTTCTTCTTCTAGCTTCTGGATTTCTGCTAATGATAGTGTTGTCTGAGACTGACAGGCCCCAGAATTAGACTGTTGGCCCCATGTGGAAGAAGATGGAAGCTGAGCAAAAATAAAATGAGAGCATATAAGACAGGGTAAGACATCAAGACTTAAAACACTCAACACAAGCATCTTGCCATATCTACTGTATGCTCCACACCAATTTAAAAGAGCATTAGAACTGGAAGGCCAACCTCTCACATTATGACAGAATCTCTTCTAAGTCATTCTGACACATTGTCCCCTAGCCTTTCCTTCCACCCCAAATTGATGAAGCACTCACTATTTCACAAAAAATCTATTTCATTTTTTGAGGCATTCTAATTATCAAAAGTTTTTCTTATTCTTAGTTAAGATTTCAATGAACTGAACTTCCATTCACTGGTCCTAATCCGATCCTCTAAAACCTCTTTGCAGGACAGTTTCTACTATATGAACGCAACATTCTCACATCCCTCAGGTCACCAGCTCCTAAAGTTCCTCCTCACATAGCATAATTTCTAGTTTCTCTTGCCATTGTGATTACCATCCTATGAAACCCAGCGCAACTTCTCACATTATCTTCCAGAGGTACAGAACAGCATAGGGCTAATGTCTCCCTTTGTCTGGACATCTCATTTCTTATTAAAGATCAAAATGGAGATTTCTTTTGTCATCATTTTTCAATTTGTGTTCAATCTGCAATCAGAGCTCATTAGCCTTTTTAGACATGAACTGCTACCAAGCCAAGTCTCCTCTGTAGATGAGTGAGAGGAGTTATTTTTTAAACTTAAGTACAGGACTTTGCTTTTTTCACTAACAAATAACAATTTGTTAGGTCTTTTGGCTCTTGATATTATTCCATATTATTTCTAGCCTTGCTTTGCGTCATCTCCAGCTTTCGCAAGCAGTATGCCTCTATCTAGAACACTGCAAAATGCTTAAAAAGACAGAGCACAAAGCTAAGTAAAGTGCTCCAAATAGAAGGCCACTTGGGTCACAAAATATTATAAACGAAGGGGACCTTAGTGATCATCTAACCCAGCCCACCCCCCCCACACCTTGAATTTACAGATGCGTAAACTGAGCCTAAAGAAGAAAAGTGCTCAGAGGCCTGCCTTTGAGCTAAAGATCAATCCAGATTGGTGGGGTCTAGTTGCCTGCTTCTCCTCTAACCAGAACTAGCTGCATAATCATCCAGTTCTTGATCGTGTCCAAATATCCAATGCCTTCACAGTATTTCCATAATCAGCCATAATCATAATACAGATAGATAATACAGTTTACAACTCTGACCAAAAAAAAAAAAAAACAACACCAACAACAAAAAAAAAAAAAACTGAGCTTAGTGGCCTGAATTATTCTTGAAGAACTCCTTAAGGATGCACGTGATCACTGCCTCTTTTGATAGATTTTCAAAAACCATCCAATGTTGCCAATCACCTATATCAAACTCATCTCTCTATAAATTTACAGATCTGAACTCATTTTTTGAAAGCTGCTGGATGGTTTCCATCTTATGGTAGCTCTCCTTTCTCACCTATCTTGGATGGGTTCCAAGTCCTTCAAGCCTATCAATCTATCCATTTAACTGAAGATAATTTTACTTGATAGAAAAGGAAGAAAAGGGATAAAGTAACATTGCTGTCTCTCATCTTCATCATTACACCAGCTGCCCAAAGCAGACTGTTTGACTTAAGACAAATCTGATCTTTTGTACACAATCTACCTACTGGTTGATGGCAGATGGAGGCACTCATTTGTGCATCACAAACCAGTGATGCCAAGCATTTCCAACTGGTGTAAAATCATGAATCGGCTGCTCAGGCAGCAGACTGTCAAGAGGTCTTGGGGAAGGCTTCTCTCCACCAGGCCTGACAAGAAAAGGACCCCAAAGGATGGAAGCTCCTTGAGGACAGGAAATATGTCACTTTAGGCTTGGTACCCCAGAGTCTAGCACATTAGTAGTCTCTTAATACTTGCTGATTACTAGATTTTCAATGAGCTTGAAATTTTGAATAAGAAGCAATGAGTTGTGTATTGATAGGTGCAAATTGATTTCAATGGTTCCTTCTGCCTGTACCTCTGCCTGTACCCACTATTTCCATAATAAAATGATTTTATTAATTTATTAATATATATGTGTATATATACGTGTGTGTGTGTGTGTGTGTGTGTGTGTGTGTGTGTGTGTGTGTGTGTATCTCCCCACATCCATGTGAACACCTATTCTCTGATCTATTACTACTCTTAACAATCTAGCTATTTACTTTTAATCCTCTGGCTTTTCCTGACCAGAAAAAAATATATTCTACTGAGAGGTCAATGTTGGCTCTGATTTTTCTTTTATTTATTTTTTATTTTTAGTTTACATTACTCAGTTCCACAAGTTTTTGAGTTCCAAATTTTATCCCCCTTCCTCTCCTCCCCCTCTGCCGTAAGACAGCATGTAATCTGATGTAGGTTCTACATATACCTTTACATTAAACTTATTTACACAATACTCAAGTTGTAAAGAGAATTACAACCAATGGAATGAACCATGAGAGAGAAGAAACAGAACCAAAATTGAAGAAAAAAAAAGACTGCAAATAGTTTGCTTCACTCTGCATTCAGACTCTGTAATTCTTTCTCTGGATGTGGACAGCTTTTTGCATCATGAGTCTTTTGGAGCTGTCTTAGAACCTTGCACTGCTGAGAAGAACCAAGTCTATCAAAGTTAGTCAGCAGAAATACTATGTCTTTAATGGTGTATAATGTTCTCCTGGTTCTGCTCCCCTCACTCAGCATCAGATCACATAAGTCTTTTCAGGTTATTATCAAGTCCATCTGTTCCTCATTTCTTATAGCACAATAGCATTCCACTACATTCATATACCACAATTTGTTTAGCCATTCCCCAATTGATGGGTATCTCCTTGATTTCCAATTCTCTGCCATCACAAAAAGAGCTGCTATAAATATTTTTGTACATACTGCTTAGTCCATTTCCCACTTGTGTGATCTCTTTGGGATACAGCCCTAGAACTGGTATTGCTGGGTCAAAGGATATGCACATTTTTAGAGCCCTATGGGCATAGTTCCAAATTGTAAATATAGTATCAGCCTTTGTATATAAATCGGGAACCCATTTTGACTTTATTTTGGCGTATGGTATAAGATATTGGTCTATGACCAGTTTCTGCCATACTATTTCCAGTTTTCCCAGCAGTTTTTGTGAAATAGTGAATTCTTAACCCAGAAGCTGGACTCTTTGGATTTATCAAAGAGTAGATTGCTATAGTCATTGACTACTGCATCTTGTGTACCTAACCTATTCCACTGATCCACCACTCTATTTCTTAGCCAGTACCAAGTAGTTTTGATGACTGCTGTTTTATAATACAATTTAAGATCTGGAGTGGCTAGGCCACCTTCCCTAGCATTTCTTTTCATTAATTCCCTTGATATTCTTTCTGTTGTTCCAGATGACTTCTGATATTATTTTATCCAGCTCTACAAAATATTTTTTTTGGTAGTTTGATTAGCAATAACTAAATAAGCAAATTAATTTAGGTAAAATTGTCATTTTCATTATATTAGCTAGGTCTAACCATGAGCAACTGAAATTTTTCCATTTATTTAGATCTGACTTTATTTGTGAGAAGTGTTTGGTAATTGTGTTCATGTAGGTCCTGGGTTTGTCTTGGCAGGTAGACTCTCAAATATTTTATAGTGTCTACAGTAACTTTAAATGGAATTTCTCTTTCTATCTCTTGCTGTTGGGCGTTGTTAGTAATACATAGGAATGCTGACTATTCATGTGGGTTTATTTTATATCCTGCAACCTTGCTAAAGTTTTTTTGTTCAAGTAGTTTTTTACTGGATTCTCTAAGTAAATCATCATATCATCTGCAAAGAGTGATAACTTAGTTTCTTCTTTGCCTATTCTAATTCTTTCAATTTCTTTTTCTTCTCTTATTGCTAAAGCTAACATTTCTAGTACCAAATTGAATAATAGGGGTGACAATGGACATTCTTGTTTCACCCTCAATCTTATTGGAAATGCATCTAGCTTATCCCCATTACATATAATGCTTGTTGATGGTTTTAGGTAGATGCTACTTATTATTTTAAGGAAGACACCATTTATTTCTATGCTTTCTAGTGTTTTTAATAGGAATGGGTGTTGTATTTTGTCAAAAGCCTTTTCTGCATCTATTGAGATAATCATATGGTTTCTGCTAGTTTTGTGTTGATATGATCAATTATGTTGATAGTTTTCCTAATACTGAACCAGCTTTGCATTCCTAGGATATATCCTACCTGGTCAAAGTGTATTATTCTTATGACAAGTTGCTGTAATCTTTTTGCTAATATGTTATTTAAAATTTTTTCATCTATATTCATTAGGGAAATTGGTCTATAATTTTCTTTCTCTGTTTTGACTGTTCCTGATTTAGGTTTTAGTACCATATTTGTATCACAAAAAGAATTTTGTAGGAGTCCGCCTATTTTCCCAAATAGTCTATAAAGTGGCTCTAATTTTTCAAAGAAGAAAAAAGCAGCAAGATGACAAACATGTAGAATTTTGCTTTAATGTTTATAAAGAGATCTTCTGCCAACACCCTGTGAGGCAGCTGTGAGCACACTGGCAGAAAAGGAAACTGAGGCTCACACATAGAAGTAATAGCACGCACTGACATGGTGCCTTTCTGTATGCAAAATAGCTCAAAAATAACTCAATTTAGGAGCCAAAATATTATTCTACCCATTTTAAAGGTAAGAAAATGGAGAGTTCAATAAGTTAAGGGATTTTCCTATGGTTAAACATCTGGGAAGTCAAAATCTGGGACTGGAAGCAGGGCCTGTGTACTTCCAGGAAAGAATTTTTCTTACTATATTATGATGCCACTAATATGGGGCCACCAATCATGCACTTTTGCTAATTTTCTTTTCAAAAGCTTCACTGTGAGGTGAAGGGTGTAGAAGGGAAAAATGTGTGAGTAAATCTGACCATCGACAACAAAGCAAAACTGCACCCCATTTTCACAATCTTACCTGCCACAAAATCATGTACAAGGCACTTTTCCTCATCAGAAAAAAGTATTGTGGGAGTCAACTCTAGGGCCAAGCAGCAGACTTATCTTCATTCTCTTCTACTTTCCATATGTTTAACATCCCCCCTCAAGTCTGTAAATGTACAACTGGCCTCACATTCTTTTCTAAACCCAACCCTTTGTTCAGAGCCTTCAAATTTCCTCCTTCATATTCCTCTACTGATTTCTCACATCATCCAGTTCCTACCTTTCCTCTTCCCTTTTCTAATCTATAAAATGACACAAATCACTTTATGACGGATAAAAAAATCTTTTTTTTAAGATACTTTGGCTTCTTTAGAAGCAACTTTTCCTCCAAAGGGGCCCCAATTCTCTCTCCTTTCCCTAGAGAAGCTCATCTTAATCATTTCAATTCACACCTCTATAGAGATAACTCAATCTCCATGTCTGCTAGACATCTTTTCATCAGTCTCAGTGCCTTTCCTTCTAAGTTAATGGTACAATTGTTCTCCTTGCCAATCCAGGGTGGGGAAACCCCTTCCTCCTTGACTTTTGCCTTTGCCCCTACTCATCCAATTGCATTGTCTTCTGCTGCAATCCTTTCCTTTTCATTCTCAGTGCCACAACTCTTCATCAGGTCTCCACGATAAGCCCAGTGGAAGTCTAACTTTCTCCCTGGCACATCTTACCCTTTTCCAAACCATCACGAGCATTATGCATCATATAAAAGAAACTAAAAAGTCCTTTGCACACCTCATTACCCTACTCCAAAGTCTTCAATGGGTTCCCAATGTCAACAGAACAAAAGGCTCTTCGTGATTTAGACCTTATCTACTTCTGTAACTCTTCCACTACTCTTTTAACAGAAAGCTCCCTCCAACCTATTTATTCTACACAGTTCTCTAAAATCCGTATGATTTAGATTATTTCCCTACTGGCAACATTATCCTGTTCCCTCCCTCCCAGCAACAAGGACCCAGCATTGCTACTCTGTCGTATTCCTTTGTAAGGAAATTCTTCCTCCTATCTGCTCCCCTAAATTGGAAGCTCTTTGGTGGCAAAGGCATAGCCTTGACTCCACCTCCTTGGAGGAAGACAGCTCACCTTCATCTGGGCAAGCTGCTGCTGCTGCTGTTGCTGCTGCAGGCGCCGCAGGGCTTCCTGCTGCTGCTGCCTCTGCCTCATCAGCTCCTTCTGCCGCTGGAGCTCCAATTCCTTTCGTTTCCGCTCCTCCTCCTCATGCCGCAGCCTGGCTGCCTCCTCTTCAAGCCGACGTTGAGCTTCCTCTTCTTCCCTGGCCCATTTGGCCGCCTCCTCTTCCTTCCCATAAAGAAAGAGAAACGTATGAGCGCGCTGAAAAAGTCCGGGTCACGTTTAAGAGGCACGTGTTGTCAAAAACATGTTCATCTCGAACCTAACTCCTGATACTATGCAGTGTTCCAGGGTCATTCAAAATAAGAAACAACTTATCACCAGCTTAACTTAGGCATACAAGAAGCTGAAGTCAGAAGGCATTTACTCCTTAAAGAAATTCGATTTTAAAAGACTGTGTCTAGTTATGGCACCAGTCTGCCTCTTAACCTAATAAGTCATTAACCTATTGAACCTGCTCCACTCTTGGACTCTCCTCTTTCATTCTCTCTTCATACTATTCAATCCATACATCTGACTGCAGGCTTATAGAAAAATGACTCCATAAAGAAACACAGACCTGGAGGGGCTTCTGAAAGCCATGCAACTCCAAGCAGTATGTTTCCAAATAATTTAAGTAATGCAAGCAACATCAGACAATCAAGTCAGGCAGAGGAAGAACTAGATTAGAGCCTAACACTGCAAAGCTGAAAGCATACAATGGCTTACAATTCAAATTTATAGGGACCTAGATAAATGCTGTTGATTTCACTAAAGAAGTGATTTTATGATTTTAAAAGTCAATTTTACTTACACTAATTTATATATTCAACGATATCCCAATTAAATTACCAGAAAATTATTTTACTGAATGGGAAAAAGTAATAAAATTCATATGGAAGAACGAGAAGTCAAGAATATGAAAGGAACTAATGAAAAAAAAAAGGAAGGAGGTTTAGCAGTATCAGAACTTAAAACTATAAGGCAGTAATTACTACTGTACTGTACTGGCTAAGAATAGAAAGGCAGATCGATGGATGTAGACATACAATTTATAGCAAGCAGCAAATAAATATAGTAACCTTGTATCTGACAAGTATAAAAGACTTAAGTTTTGGGGATAAGAATTCATTATTTGGTAAAAAAAAAAAAAAAAAATTGTTGGAAACACTGGAAAGCAGTATGGTGGAAACTGGGCCTAGATCAATATCTTACACCATCTACCAAGGCTGAAATGCATACATGACCTAGATATAAAGAGGGATATTACAAGGAAATTAGAACATAGAGCATATTACTTATCAGACTTCTGGATAGGTGAACAATTGAGGAATAAACAAAAGACAAAGAGCAGAGTGAGATGTAAAATGGATAATTTTGTTTACACTAAATTTTTAAAAAAGTTTTTGTATAAATAAAACAAATGTAGCCAAGGAAAGCAGAAAACTGGGGAGGGGGTGGGGGGGAGAGAAGTTTTATAGACAGTTTATCAGATAAATGCCTCATATCTAAAATATATAAAGAACTTTGTCAAACCTATAAGAATGAGTCATTCTCCAATTGATAAATGGTTAAAGGATATGGACAGGCAGCTTTCCAATAAAGAAAGCAACATCATTTATAGTCATATGAAAGAATGCTATAAATCATTACTGATTAGAGAACTGCAACTTAAACCAACCTTGAGATATCATTTTACATCTATAAGATTGATTAAAATGATTGAAGGTGAAAGCAACAAATATTAGGGGGAATGTGGAAAAATTAGGGCACATTCATTGTTGATGGAACTGTGAACTGATCCAACCATTTTGGAAAGCAATCTAAAGTTATGCCCAAAGAGTTATTAAACTGCCTATACTGTTTGACCCAGCAATACCACTACTAGGTCTATTTCCAAAGATGATTAAGGCAAAGAACCTAAGTTATAAAATATTTATAGCTGCTCTCTTTGTATTGGCAAAGAACTGGAAATTGTGGGGATGCTTAGAAAAACATGGAAAGACTTGCACGAAATAATGAAGAGTGAAATGAGCAGAATCAAGAGAACACTGTATACAGTAACAGCAATATTGTTTTAAGAACAACTCTGAGCAACTAAGTCATTTTGACTATTATAAATACTGAAATTAACTACAAAGGGCATATGAAGGAAGATGCTATTCTGTATCTAGAGAAAAAACTGATAAATAGATGTATAGAATGATTTTATACACACCCCCACCCCTACACTCTTAGGGTGAAGTTGGGGGGAGGGAAAAAAATTTACATGACAATGCCATTATATATCTAAAAAGAATAGCATGTTGTACATGAGAGATTTGCAGTTTTATGTTCAATCATCTTTTTTTATTATGATATGTTATGGAAATGCTTATTTTATTCCATAAATTAAAAATAAGACATTTAAAAAGTAATTACATTGAAAAATTCCTATCACAATACATCCTAGAAAATACTACTTAAGGAATAACAGAGAAGGAATAAATGTGGGATATATTTTGCCGGTCAGCATGGAATCAGTATGTCAATAACCGTTAAGTGTCTACTGTGAGCCAAGCATAGAAACAAGTAGGTGGCTCAGTAGACAGAGTGCTAGGCATGGAGTCAGGAAGACCTGAGTTCAAATTCAGCCTCAGATACTCCCTAGCTGTGGGACCCTGGGGCAAGTCACTTTATCTCTGTTTGCCTTAATCCACTGCAGAAGGAACTGGCAAAGCACTCCAGAACCTTTGTCAGGAAAATCCCTTACAGGGTCACAAAGAGTAGGAGACAAGTGAATGACAACTGTGCCAAGAACAGTGCTAAGTGTGGAGCAGGGCAAAGAGCCCTGAATATGTCATCAGAAGATCTTGGTTTAATTGCTAGCTCTGCTGCTTATGACCTGTGTGAACTTGGACAAATCGCTTCACCTGGCTGGGCCTCAGTTTCCTCAACTGTAAAACTAGTGTCCTTCCAGCTCTCACTCTGCAACCTAATGAATCTTAACTGTAATTAGCTGCCAGTTCAGTTTCCTTGACTGACTCCATTCTATGGAATCCTTCCTTTGAACACCCATTCATCCCCTGATCCCCAATAAGGAATGAGGTGAAATCTACAAACACACCTGCTTCCGTAACAACTCTTCCCGCTGTCGTCTTTCTTCCTCTTCTCTCCTTCTTTCCTCGAGTCTTCTAAGTGCTTCCTCTTGCTGCTGGCGCTCCTCTTCCTCTCGCTGGCGTCTTAGGGCCATTTCTTGTTCCCTCTGGCGTCTAAGGGCTTCTTCCTGAAGGACAGAAGGACATTCAAGGGAAGTCTAAGATTTGTCAACAAAAAGTCCTAAGTGAAGCAAGATCTGTATTGGCATTATAAGAGTATGCTGAAGAAATCTATAAACTCCTTTCCTGAATGCTAAGTCTCACTGGAGAATTCTCCCCCCAATAAAAAAGAGTATTATTGAAGGACCATAAAATTTATCCAGGCAGTAACTGGATAAGCCTCAATCTGCCTCTTAAAACCTGTGGCAGCCAGGATTTCCACCTGTATTTTTAAGCCCCCATTTTAAATATAAGTAGGCCAGGGTATTTGCAATGTATCTCCCAAAGTGACCCAAAAACTGAGAATGTCAATCTCATCCCTGCCACTCATCCAGGGCACGACCACACATCATTTCTGGCATCAACTCTTTGCAGTTTGGCTTCTGACCTCGTCACTCAAGCACCACAAGTCTTTTACTCAACAAATCAGGGAGGTCTTTCTCAGGCCTCAACTTTCTTGACCTCTTTGATCCATGTGACGTTAACAGCCTCTCTGTACTCCCAGATGCTCTCTCCTCTCTAGGTTTTGTGACAATGTTCTTTGTCAATTCTCTTCTTCCAAGTGCTCCTGGTGAGTAGACTGTTGGTTTATCACGTGTATCCTATCTCCTAACTCTAGGTATTCCCCAAGGCTCTGCCTTGGCCCTTTTCTCTTGCAGTGACCTCATCAGTGACTAGGGGTTTAATTATCACCTCTATGCCAATGACTATCCAGTCAGAGTCTCTCTCCTGGGCTCCAGACTCACATCATCAATTGCCCACTGGACATTTCGATAAGCATAGCTCGGAGACAGCTCACACTTAGCATGTCCAAAGCAGAAGTCAATATCTTCCCCCCCTCCCCAAAACATCCTATTCCACCAAACATGCCTCTTTCTATCCAAGATGTCCCCATCCTTCTCCTCTCCTGGGTTTATAACCTCGGTATTGTCCTCAGTTTCCAACCTGATCTCATTAGTTGTCAAACCCTTCAGTTTCTACATCAACAAACTGTCCCATATCTTGGCCCTACTCCCTAGTCACAGAGCTACCCTGAGTTCAGGTCCTGTGAAGAATGACTGAAACTTTTGTTTCCACAGAAATTATGTAATATATGACTTATGAAATCTAGGGGATCAATATATACCAGAAAATCTTTTGACCTGCAGCAAATGCAGGAAAATAAACTGACCGCAGAAGGCACTAACAACATAGACTAGTACTAGATTATCTTCTAGCACAAGAAGAGGGAAACTGAGAGACACAATGGAGAAATGTTTCCATAAATTCAGAATAACAATCAGCAGAATGGGAGACATAATGAATGAGTTATGCCTCACACAGAAGATAACAGGCAAAGCAAGGATCCAACTGGTTTTTATCTTGTTTTGAGACTAGAAGTCAGCTAAGTAGAGGAAAGGTCAAGTCTAGCTTGGAATGCTCATGCAAAATAAGCTTATGAATATTAATTTCTCCCCCTCTGGGAGGACTCAAGGTTCATTTCAATGGTCATACAATGCCCAATGTATGTAGAGGGAGGCAAGAAACATGTTAAGAGGAACTGTGTAGCAGGTGTATCTGAAAGTTGTACACCCTGAGTTACCCAGGCAATAGGGAGACAGGGGAGGGACTTTGCAGTCAAGTACAGGTTTTTAAGGCTTACTTTTGTCTCTGGAGTGTGTGCCTATCCAACGAGACACCTGCCACTGCAGTTGCATTAATAAGCTTTATTTCTTTTGTCTTCACCCCTCCCGAGGCTGAAAAAGTATTTCTCACGTCCTGACCACTGGGCTGGGATAGTGGTCATGGCCCTCTAACTGCTCTCCTGGCTGTCCACAGTCACTTTCCGTGAGAACAAGTCTGCCCCATGTCACTTCCCTCCTAACACCTCTAGGGGCAGATGTAAACTGCTGTCTGGGTTTTAAAGTCCCAGACAACCTGGTCCTGGCCTCTCTCTCCAGCACCATCATAGTTGTACACTCCCCTTCCAAACTGGGCTTATGTGTGTTTATTATACATAACACTTTATCTGCCATCTAAGTGCCCCCTTCTCACCTACCCATTTCCAGAATCCATTCCTGAGAACTGCTAATGTTCTTCAAAATGCAACTCACATGCTACTTTCTACAGGAGCCCGATTCCTCCAAGCGCTAATGCCCAGCCTCCCTAATGACCTATTATTTCGACTGTTTTATATTCATTTGGGATTTATTTATTGAACACACACATAATGGCAAGCAAAGTGGAGCTTTTTGTTGTCTTTGGTTTTGGAGTGCTTCTCAGCACTGAGGCAATCCAGTGCCTTTGTTTGTAGGCAGGCCCACACCCCCTTTTGCTAATTAGGTCACAAGAGGTGTGAAACCCTTGAGGGGTGTGAAACACTCTGACCCTGAAGAAGTGTATATACAGTCTGAGGTTCTTTCTTTGGGGCTCATCCATTGGAAGAGTATTGGTGTGGAGATTCTGGGTAGCCCTTAAGGGGCCCCCAGCTTTGAAAAACCCAGATGTTGGTGCTTTTCTCTCTGGTAACTATATATATATATAATGTCTTAGACAGCGAGAAGCCTATCTGTTGAATTGTGTTATTTTGTTCTGTTTATATAATTTCTGCTTGCTCTGAAGTTCAGGGTGCTGACTTTTCCCCCTGAACTAAGTGAATGAAATATGCATATTTAATTAAAGTGAAACTGTAAACCCCTTAAAGTTGCTTTCTTTAGAAAAGCAGATCAAAGAACCTGTGCCAGCAGCCCTCCTTTGTGCTGCTGTTACTGGTCTTACACAGTCACAGTAGCGGCAAGTAGCATTGTTATCACAACACTCCAAGATCTCCCGTGACAGAATGTGAAATAGGAATTCTTTCCTTTTGGAAGCACTCAGCAAAGCTCCTGGTACATTGAAGGGGGTGCACTGATTAGTATCTGTGAGACATCTAGAAGAGACTTCTGTGAAAAGATGCACATTTGGATACCTAAGTGAAAAGGACTTAATTCGGAGATGGCTCCAAGACAGACACACAGATGAGAGTCAGTGAATTAATATTAGAATGCAACTATAAGAAGAAGTGGTAAGATGACAATGAACATTAGCAAGTATTTATTGAACTCTTAAAATATGCAGAACACAGTGCTAGGTACTGAAGGCAAGAGACAAATACAAGAAGAGGCCCTGTACTGCTTACTCTCTGGTTGGAAAAAAGACACATAACAGATCATAAAAAATGTGAGCTAGTAGTATGAGTGACCATATGTTCGAAAGAATGGAATGAAGTGTTGCAGAAAAGGGGAAGTCTTATGTCGGCTGGACCACCAGCCTTGTAGAAGAAGCATAATTTGAACTAGAAATCATGGCCTTCAAGCTCAACATGGGCCAACAGGCTGGGGTAGATGCCAAAAGATAATGCCATTCATAGGCTCCAGAAAAGAGAGACATGCTATGCTCTGAAACACATCTAGGAAGTGTTCCCTTCTGGGAACCATATGTTTAGAGGGACCCTGAGAAACTGAAATACATCCAGGACAGTGACCAGGATGGTGAAAACACTAGAAATTGTGTTATGTGAGGAAGAGTTCAGGATGGGGATAGTGAAGCCTGGCTGCTTCCCAACATCTCAAGTGCTCAGATGGAAAAGGTAAGTTAACCTGTGTGGCTCTAGAAACCTCAACTCACAGAAGCTTCAAGGATGCAGATAAAGAAGAACTTTCTAACAGTCACCTACGGTCACAAATGTAACTGGCTGACAACTGTTGGTGAAGAGTTTGGGAGAAGATGGGGTTATCTACCACTTTAAAAGTCTGTTCCAATGCTATGGTCCTATCAGTAGCATAAAATCAGCAACTGAACTTGTGAGACAGAATCACTTTACTTTAGGACAGTAGCAAGAAGAAAAAAAATATCGTGTGTGTGTGTGCGCGTGCGTGTGTGTGCGTGTGTGTGTGTGTGTGTGTGTGTGAGAGAGAGAGAGAGAGAGAGAGAAGGCTATAAGGAAATGCCCTCCACAGCTGCTAGGATGATCTTCTGATCAAGCTCAGTGCCCCCATGCACTGCTTTCCGTTCCAGTGAGCCATAATCTCAAAAGTGCACCCTAATCTGCACTCTACAAACAAGCCAACTGAATTATTCCTGACCATTCTAAAATGAGCTGTGTTCCTCCAGCTTCTTGCCTTTACTCATTCTGCCTGGAATGTCCATTCTTCACCCACTACAATCCCATACATTCCTTGGCTAAATGTGCCCAACCTAAATGCTGTCTCTTCCAGGAAGCTTTCCTGGATGCCACAACACTTTGTTCCTAGTGCACTGATTATGTCACTGCACACAGAAAGGACACTTATCCAGGTTGGTGTATTATCCCCCTCGTGATCATGAGCTCAGGAAGGAAGGGATCATTTCTTATCCTTATTTTGTCATCTTCCCAGCACCTAGCAGAGTCCTCTGTACACAAGTATTTAATAAATGGCAGATGAATGGTAGATGTCAGAAATATGTATTTTGTGTATTTAGTTTATTCTTCTAAATTAAAAAAAAATTAAATTCCTAATATAATAAATGAGATAATATTTGTAAAGCTCTTTGAACAACCCTAGTGTAACTAATATTATTACTGGCTACTCCTTTTTCAAACAAAACTAAACCAAATCAACAGTAAATATTAGTTATACAAAATGTATGTCTACCTCTTAAGAACTTCAAATAGAAAAGCAATTTTCCACCTAAGACAAAGCAAAAATTAGCTTTACAGAGACATCCAAGTACATAGGATACAAGCTTATGTACATGGTATATTTACAGTCTAGAAATTCTCACTTAATTTAAACGGCTATTGAGTTTCTAATAGATGCTCCCTCAGTTGTACAAGTAGTAGACAGCTATCTACTTAATTCTGCCCTTTTGGTTTCATAAATCTTGTTCTCTCTGGTCATCATTCCATTTATTCCCCTCATCTATACTGAGAAAAAGACAATGGTATTATCAGTTAATCAATAAACACTTACTGACCACCTACCATGTGCCAGGCACACTGAGCTGCTGATAAAGATCAGACATGGAGTTCGAGCTGATTCAAATAACTTTTCTGCCATAATTCTTCATTTTTTGAGAAAGTATACAAAGCTACGACAACATTCTGATGTTCTTATATCTTCTTAGATAATTCAGATAACCTTTCTACTCTAAAACTTGGGTTTAAAAAAGCTATCTATCTACAAATCAAATGGAAATGCTTCTCTTTCTCATCAGATTAATTTAGTTTGTCTCAGTTGTCAGGTGCAAGGTAAATCCATGCATCCAGCCATCTGCTGAAGCTCAGTGTTAAAGAGTCTTCTGAGGTGGCTCCTGAGGCAGCCCGCTCACCTGCTTCCTGCGAGCCAGCTCCTCCTCTTCCCGCCGCTTCCTCTCTTCCTCCTGCTGCCTCCTAAGTATCTCCTCCTGTTGCCTCCGGAGCTCCTCTTGCCGCTTCCTCTCCTCCTCTTCTCTCTTGGCCCTCATCTCCACTTCTCTCCGCTCTTGCTCTAGCTGTACACAAACCACATAAAGAGACTATGAAAAACTGAGACAAGAATGGGAGGGTTCTGTCGTCCATCCACAGACACCCTTGGTCAGAATTCTTAGTTCCTTTAGGAACCATAAATGAAGAGTGAAAATAGCCTGAAGCTTTTCTACAATAATCAGTTATTCTTTGTTTCCCATTTTTACCGCCCCCCATAATTCCTTCATCCACTGACCATTACAGAAACAATCATTTGCACTGCCATAGAGGCAAAATAGCTTCTCTGTAGTACTTTTCTATAAACCACAAAGGAATGGCTGGCCAGAGAGGCCAACTAAGACCTGAATTCCCGACACTTGTCCAATTTTACGACTTCAATAGCAACATGCTCAACAACCAGCTTCTAGTCATCTTTAGGCACCTAACAAGAGCAAACTTGCCTACAATGACAGCAATCTAAGAGTGGAATGAATAGGGCTATCCCAGGAGGCCCAAGGGCATTCCAACTGAGGGTGGGTGACCACCACTTGTGAGGCATAAATGGAAGAGGTTCTGGGCCAGGCCTGGCTTGGACTACGGGAGTGTGGAGGCACCTTCCAATGCTGAAGTTCTCCTCTGTGATTCTGTAAGGAGCTGGACAACGATCACAACTGAGAACTTTGGAGGATGGGTCAAATTAAGCTATCCCTGACAACGACAGTAGAGAGTTAATGGAGAAATGGAAACCAGAAAGAGCTTCTGATTTATAAAGGGATACCCAGCTTTTGGCAAACTATTACCATAATGTTAAACCTAAAAACCTCAATCTTTTGAGCATGCCCAGGATCCTCTTATTGAGTCAAAAACACCATAATCTTTACATTATTTTTAGGATTAAAGGTATGTAGAAAACTATTAAAAACAGAGGCTTACTGTAAGTCTTTGGTAGTACTAATGTTTATGACAATGTTTTTTTCTCTGGCTCAAACAATTTACTTATACTTGCAAAATGAGAGACACCAAGTTTCACTGAGGTCTCATCAAAAAGTGTTCTTCTTTATTCTAGTTCTACCAAGGGTCTTTCTGCTTTAGGTGGGAAATGTTTTGGCAATGGTAAGCAGGTAATAGGTGTTTTTAGGGGGGTAGGGGGTGGGAGAATCAGACGTGTGAACTGAATGAAGCAGAAGAAGTGTACAGTGGAAGCAATAAGCCGTCTGCAGAAGAATGAGTCTCTGACCTTGGCAGCTTTAGCCTTCTCAAGTTGCTGAAGCTGTTCAAGAGCTGGTCCCTGAGCCGCAGTGTCAAGAGGAAGATCCCAAACACTACTACCTTCCCAGACTGTAATATGTGGAAAAAAACGACAGTGATTACAACATACATTGATCACCAACTGAATAAAGCCCAGAGGAAATCTAATAGGCCCATTCATCACATAGATCTGGTCTATATTTTGGGGAAGTGAAACCTGTTGCCTCATCCCTACCAACGCTGTCACAATGGAAATATTTTAGGAAGCCCCTGGTTTGATTCTGGGAAAAGTTCAAAATCTACACTAAATAAGGACTGTGAAAAATTGGACCTGGTCACACCGAGGTGCCTCAGAAGAAACTAGACGGGATCTTTCAGGGAACCAACAAGCATGGCTCTCCTGTCTTCCCCTAGGTCTCTCATTACTGCATTTCCTACCGCCTCACATTTGCATGAAGGAATCTGTGATGTCCTTTCACGCGGTCAGACCGGTGCTAAGTGAGCCTCCTTCCACCTTTTGTATAGCCTCCACGAGGCCAGAGGCCTTCCACTATATGTCTTAATACCATGGGGTTACCAATGGGGCATGTAGGCCCTTCTATCAATCAGAACTGGCCCGCTCTCTATGAAGCAGGACATTCTCATCTAGCTGTGTGTGAGGGTGACTGTTAGGACACTTCTGTGCCAGTCTTCATTGGAAGATGGTACAGCCTGCTTGTGGCCACCAGGAATGTCCCCATTGCCTTTGAGAACCCTTGACTTCAAGGCTAAAGGGATTATGACTAACATTCTATGAGTCACAACCAGACAGTACCACTGGAAGAATCATGATGCTAACAAGACAGACGTTTCTTCAGGTAAAACCTTAAGGTGTTTACAATTGCTCTGCATTTTTCCAATGAGGCGCAGCTCAGTGTATACTCACCACTGTGTGTATCTGTCAGCAATAAAGTAATCACAGGCACAAAGAGCCACCTTAAATTGTAAAATGCCAGAAGCGGAGATTACAACCTGAATACTCTATTCTCTCTTTAGAAATGAAGAGCAATCAAGACCCCTTTCCACACTGGATGTAACCTTTGTTTCCAGAAGTGCTAAGCATATGTCAAAGAGGTAGAAAACCAAGAGCAGCAATGTTACCAAACTGTACTATTTCTCATGGAAACACAGAGCCTTAGTCTCATAAATAAATGATTTAACATCCATTGAACTTTATCAAACTGGCAAAAGATGACTTGCGATTGTTAAAAAAGAAATTATTTAAATTCCGTTTGATCATTTTTTAGAACTGCATTTCCCCATCATAATCCAGGAATGTGGCAGTGGGTGACAAAGACTAAGGTTTTACCTGTAGGTTGTGAAGCTGTTGACTGAAGCTCCCAAATAGAGCCAGTGTCCGGAACCGAAACAGACCTAGTGACAGATGGAATAAGATTCTGTTCCGATATTCTGCAAAAAAAGAAAAGAAAATACAATACGCCATCACCAAAGAACAAACAAAAGAGTATTACTAGTTTCACCATGCTCTATATAGGCTAGCTCCGACTTTCTTGTGCTTGTATACAAAAATCTCGCACTAGATTAGGCCTCTGTGAGAAGAGAAAAGCTTCTCTTTGAATCCCTTGACAGTTTTAGCAACTGCCCAATTCTATAAAAGACTAAGAGTTGTCAGTATCGAAAATGTTCCCTTCCCATTGACATATGTGAAAAACAATGGGAATTAATTGACAACAGTGTGCACCAGGAGAAACTAAATTTATTCTACCATTTGGTCCAGCCCCAACCTAATGGTTGGCAACACCTGAAAAGCCACATCTTTGTTTCAGAACAGGGCTTTTGCTTTTTCTAGGGGAAACTCAAAAATAAGATCGATAAAGGCCTCTATGGCC
This sequence comes from Phalanger gymnotis, assembly GCA_028646595.1. Classification (NCBI taxonomy): domain Eukaryota; kingdom Metazoa; phylum Chordata; class Mammalia; order Diprotodontia; family Phalangeridae; genus Phalanger; species Phalanger gymnotis. The sequence continues at coordinate 288,013 of CM053627.1, read as the reverse complement.
AGAAACAGGTGCAGACAGATTTGGAATCCTGTTTCAAGCCACCCTACCCCCAAAACACTTATAATTCTCTCAAAGTAGATTCAGATTCATTCTTCATGGAAATAAGTCACTGTTTTTGCCCATTTAACTCCCCTTATAAAAATTAAAGCAGATACTTTTGGATAGAATACTGGGCACCTACCTCATCTTCAGAGCCTGAAACTGCTGGAGGAGCAGTGCTAACTGCTGCTGCTGCTGGGATGAAAGGGCTGCTTTCTGCTGCTGCGCCAGAACCTGTGCATACTGTTGCCTTCAAAAAGAAGGAAAAGTGTGTGTCAAGACAGACGAAGGAGAAAGCTGAACAACAGAGGCAGCTTTGTGAAGCCCCCAAGTCAGATGCTTTCCCAAGGCAGCACTCTGAGAGCCCAAATTGGGCCACGTGGCATTCAGCCCAACGACTTCTGGGGCACCACACTGCCTGATGTTCTTAGCTCTACAAACAGACCAGCTATCAACCTCTTCCCTATAAACTGTACATCAAGTAATCTTTAGCTGCCTCCTTGTTAGTGACAAATAAAGCAAAAAGAGAGGGAGTCACAGGTTACCAATTCAAGCTGTAAAAACCCATCCTGGTTTATAACAAAGATAGAAATGGCTCCCTCCCTACATGGGCAAACCACTGAAAATCCGCTTGGAATCACAAACACTAAAAGGAAACCCAAAGTCAGAGGTGTCACATGAGGGTCTTTGCTAAAAGGGCCTGCTATGCTCTGAAGGGATTCCAAGTGTTCTCTATTTTCACAAGCAAGTTTCCTGAGACAGAAGAATCACTAGAATACTTTTAAACAGTAAGACTACTTTCATTACTACGTCCATGACAGCAAAAAGTTGTTTTCTCTTTGTCCGCACTGAAGGGCTTCCTTCAAATCCTCAGCTAAAGGCCTACCTTCTGTAAGAAACCTGTCCAAACTGTCCTTAAGTTGTCCCTAACCCTTCTGAGATCATCTCCAATTCATCCTGGATGTGGCTTTCCTGTGCACAGTTGTCTATGTGTTGTCGCCATTCGACTGTGAGCTCCTTGAGGGAGGGGACTACCTTTTGCCTTTTGTTATGCCCCTAATACATGATGCAGTGCCTGGCAGATAGTAGGTATTTTGAACATGTTTGCTGACTTGATTTGGTATAGTTTCAAGTCTTTTCACCATTCTGGTTGCCATTTCCTGGACAAATGACAACTTTGGAATTTCTTCCTCAAAATGTGGCAACCAGAATTAGACAAAAGAATGCAGTGTGAGCTGAACAAGGTTATCTATAGCAGAAAATATTCTCTATGACCTTCAGGATATTAAAACAGAATGAATACAAGTTAAGACTATTTCTTGTTTTACATGTAAACCCCTTTTTTCTATCTCTGAAAATTTCCCTCATGTTCTACACTTTGAATTCCTTTACTCTTGCCCCTCTTGCCTTTTCCCTCTCCATAATGTACAAAAACTTATTTCTGCTCAATGCTGAAGAGATTGGAAGCCCCTGATCTGGGAGCTAAAAGCCTTTTGCTAACTTATCTAAGTAGCAGTGACAGAGAAGAAAGGTAAGGTAAGCTCTTTTGCAGTCAAGATCCAGGCCTAAACATAGATCTCACTACGGCAGTGGTGGTTGACATCTTACTGGATGAGGAACTGCTGGTATTGGAGATGCTGCATCTGGTATAAGGCGTTGAGCTCTTGCTGCCTGGTCAGTCGTTCCTGGTCCAATTCTCCCTGTGGTAGAAAAACTGCTATCAAATAATTGAAAAAGCCTTCTTTTTTTGTTTTTAAACAGACTGTATATGCTAAGAAAGAAGGCAAATGGTTGAACATAAAAGTCTTGGGTCAACTTAAAACCTCACAGCAATAGCATGAAATAGTGGAAGATAATGAAGTCTCCTCATGAAAAAAAAAAAAAACCCAAATCAAACCATGCTTACCACAGCTTAAGTTCTACTGTGTATTAATGTATGTCAGAGAATTCAACTGTGATTTCAATTAGCTTTAAGAATCTGCTGGATCTGAGAATTTCTGAAATGAAGTGCCAAATGCAAAAGATAACATACAAAAGGATAAAGTATAAAGAATAATATAAAAAATAAGAATAAAGAAATAAAATGGAAACTACCAAGAAATAGATTCAGAATAGGAAATCAAAGGTACCCATGCATACGTCTTTCTCTCCTGCAAGGTAGTTCCCAGCAGGTCGCCCTACATTAATGAGATACCAGCTCTATCAAAGTATGAAAGCATCCTGTGACCACCTATTCCTGCCCAGGTGGAGGCAAAATTGGCTGTTGTATTATATTCATTGCTCGTAAGAGGAAACTAATTAATTGGGTGGCAGATTTTAATGTGGCTGGTAAACAGATAATACAATATGCAGCATCATAAGAGTGACATCAACTAGTAAAATTTATTAAGAACATAATCCTTGAGTAGAACCAGAACATCTGCGATGTCTAACTTTGATGGACTTGGCTCCTCTCAGCAGTGCAAGGTTCTAAGACAGCTCCAAAAGACTCATGATGCAAAAAGCGATTCACATCCAGAGAAAGAATTACAGAGTCTAAATGCAGAGTGAGGCAAACTATTTGCTCTCTTTATTTTCCTTCTGTTTTGATTTTGTTTCTTCTGTCTCGTGGTTCATTCCATTAGTTATAATTCCTCTTTACAACTTGACTATTGTGTAAATAAACTTAACTTGAAGGTATATGTAGAACCTATATCAGATTACATGCTTGGTGGGGGGGGGGGAGAGGAAGAAAATTTGGAAGTCAAAAACTTGTGGAACTGAGTGTTGTAAACTAAAAATAAAAAGTTATTTTTTAAAAAAGAGCATAGACCTTACTCTGAAAGAATTTACAGTGTATTGGTGAGAAAAATATTTGGGACAAAAACTATTTAAGTGAAATCTCCTGTCAGATGTATCTGCAGCAAGCCCTGAAGGATCTGGATACAAAGAGATGGGAAGGAAACGAACTAATGGACAGAAACAGAAAGTGTCATGGTAAGTTCAGAGAACAGAAAAGCAGACTGGCTGGAACAGTTTGTGAAAGAAATGAATTGAAATAACACTTCGAAGATGTCCTTCAACCAGACTGGGGAGGGCCTTGGACTGCAGGGAACTAGAACCTGAAGGTCTAATTTATCCAATATCAGTAAGGAATCACTGGAGATTTTTTATTGGCAAATTACTTGCTTCTCAAGGATGGTGGAGGGCAGAGGGAGAGAACAATCTAAAACTCAACATTTTAAAAAATGAATGTTAAAAATCTGTTTACACGTAATTGAGAAATATTTAATGAAATAAAAAGGATTTTGCTTTGGGGAGGGTTATGGACAAGAAGATAGCAGCTTTGGGAAGAAAGGAAGAAATAATATAACACGATAATCACAAAACAGATTCACAAGCTCAATATAAAAGGTCACAACATAAAAATGTAAAAAGGGTAAGATTAGGCATTTTTCACAACTATGGTTTAACCCAAGGGAAAGATAAGACCATAGAAGATAAACCAAGACTATTTTTATTACAAAAAATCAAAAAGTGTTTGAATGAATAATATCAATAAAGAAAGAATTAGACCTTTTTATCTAGCAAATTAAGACAGAGACTTCTACAATGTATGTCTATTAGGGCTTCCTTAAAATGCACTTATAGAGTGCTACATGCATTTATTTCTAAGCCAGATATGACTTAAAAAGAATGGGAAAATTTTTGCACCAAATGTCACTTAACAAACAACTGTTGTTCAACTGACAAAAATATACATAATGAACTATTTACCCAATAGATGAAGTCAAAGAATATGAAAATTTCAAAATAATTATAAACTCTAAAAGATATAAAACAATATTGAAAATCAATAATAATAATTACTACAAAAACACACACACACACACACACACACACAGTAAAATAACTCTGAGGCTTCAGCTCACGCTATGAAAATGAATGAAGAAGGGGACAGCCAAGGTGGGAAGGACTGTCAGAGGACAGCTATACTGAGGCAATGCTGGTGAATCTGAGAAGTCATCCAACAATTCTGGATGACAATTTGAAATTATTCAAGTGACTAAATTGCCCATACCCTTTGACACAACCTGAGCATGTACCCCAAGAAAGTGAAAGACAGAAATATAAGAGCAACACATGCCAATATGTTCAGGAAAATATTTTTTGTGTCAGCAAAGAACCTAAAACAAATTAGATACCAACCACAGAGGGAAAAGCTGAAAAAACTACAGCATAATTGAATATAATAGAATATTACTGAACAGTAAGAAATGAGAAAAACAAAGAATTCAGAGAAACGTAGGAAGATTTGTAAGACTACATGCCATGAATATGTGAAGATCACTACACAAGTAACTGAAACAGCAATGAAGATCCCAAAGAAGAGCTAATGAAAACAAACTGTTTCCTTGTGGAGAACTCTGAACTGTAAGGATTAAACACCACACACACACACACACACACACACACACACACACAGACACACACACACACACACACACACACACACACACACACACACACACACACACACACACACACACACACACGATTAAACGAGAAGGAAGAGGCACCTGGAGTTAACAATGTATTTTTTCTTAAAGGATGGAGTAGACAGGGAAGAGAGATTGAAGACAGGGAAACTTCTTAAGGAGATCAGAATCAGGTAAAAAGAGGATGAGGCCCTGAACCAGTGTGGTATCAGCAACTGCTGATGTTATAAAAATTGATTTGACAAGATCTGGCAACTGCCTGGATATAAGTGATAACAGCAAAGGAACAACCACGATGACTCTGAAGATTCAAGTCCAGGTGAATATGAGTACAGTGGAACCATCAAGAGGATTGGGAAAGTGGGAAGAAAGACAGGTCTGAGGGGCTAAGAGAGGGGAATGGAGGTCCATTCAACTTGGGGCATGTACAGTTTGAGGTCCTAGAGCTATGACATGATTGCTTAGAGAAATGTGGGAATCATTTGCATAGAACCCACTGGAAATAGTGGGATTGGCAAGGAATAAAGGACAGAGAGAACAAAAGGGAGCCTAGAAACTGGAGGCCATCCAGGCTTAAAGTACATAAAGACAATGAACCTGAAAAGTCAACTAAGAAAAGAAAAAGTCAGAAAAACAGAAGGAGGTGAAACAGTGTCGTGAAATGCTACCAAAAGTCAAGGGAAGATAAAGGACTGAGAATACTGACTAAGCGATTAAGAGATCACTGGTAACTTTGAGATGGTGGTAAAAACCAGTCTGTAAAGAAGGAGAGAGGAAGGGAAGAATAGTGGGATGGGAAGAAATGGGGAAAACAGCTGGGAGACAGCGGAAGCAGCAAGTGAAGATTTCTTTTTCTTAAAGGAATTTAACAGTAAAAGGAAGCAAGATTAAGGAGGATAGCTTGAGGAGAACTGGGTTGAATATGTTAATACATATTCACACTCACACACACACACACACACACACACACACACACACACACTCACACACTCTTTTTCATTAGCTCTTCTTTGGGATCTTCATTGCTGTTTCAGTTCCTTGTGTAGTGATCTTCACACGTTCACATACAGAGAGGTGTAAAAAAAAACACCTTAAATAAAGATGGCTATAGGGACCCTTACAGCAACTAAAGTAGCTAATGACAGTCAGGTTTAAAAAAATATATTTTAAAAGAGATTTGCTAAAAATACTCACATATTCTGGGCAAAAAACCCCCCAAATCAGAAGTTTCCTTTAAATCTGAGGCTTTGTCCACCAGAGGGCAGCAATCCCTCCAAACTCAAATGAACAAACATCAATTGTGACCATGGCTAGCATTGGCATTGGGTGCTGAGTGCTGGAGAGCCTCTCAGTTTCCATAAAGGCTCAAGTGCCACCAGGTCACAGGTGATAAGAGTGAAGGAGATGTTAAGACAACAAAATCCAAGGAGGAAGAGATCACTTTCAATAAGGCTTCTTGGAAGCCTTGAAGGGAGACAAGGATTTAGACAGTTAGAAATGCACTGTAAGGATGGAGGGTGATGTGCTGAGATCCATGTGTTAGTAAGGGTATTTCAGTGGCTTTACTGAGGATGGATTAAGAGGCTATCCAATAACCTCAACAGAAGGCTACAATGGTACTGCAAGTGAAATCTGAAATGTCAAAGCACTGAAGTTAGTTAACCTTGCTTCTGAAAGCTACAAAGTAATGATGAAGACCACTGAATAATTATGTTGTAAAAATTCAGTGCACTTTCTAGTAAATGAGGACCCTGAATCAGACACTGCCATTTCTCCGCTCATTTGATCTACTTTATACTCCAAGGGCTCAACTAAATGACACTCAAGAAAAACTAGTTTCAAAGTCATCACGCTCCAGAGTCAGATCATTAAAGCCACCAAATGTTGCTTGGTCACATGACAGTTACTTAAACAGGCACTTTCAGACCAGGGTAGAAAGCAACTTGGTTCTCCATTCATAAAAATAATTCTAGAAAATGGAATATTCCTCCAGCATTAAACACAGTCACTACCTCACTACCTCACAGAATACTGGTCTCTCAAAAAGTCCTGGACATTGGCAATAAAATGCTAAGAAAGAGTATGGCATTTGGAATAGAAACCAATTGTACACAATTTAATGTGTACAGAAATGCTTCTAAGTACAAAGCTGTAATACTCCCAGTTTTTCTTCATAAAATCCTCGATCAAAAGAAAATTATATCATAGGATCTTAACATAGATTCTGGGTGAGAATGGGAAGGAATGGAAAGTCATTTTGATCCGAATGCCTCATTTTAAAAAGTGAACCTCTACCTGGCTGATCTTGCACTTTTTTTTTCAGGAAACTAACATCCAGGGTTTCATTTGTAACCTGGGTTATGCTGACACAAAGACCTTGTGCAATCAGAGGATTATGACTATTTTCATTTACATGACTGAGATCACTGAGATCATATTTCTATTCTTGTAGTTTTACCTTGTTCTACATCAGTTCACATAAGTCTTTGCATGTTTCTCTGAAGCCCTTCTATCTGCTATTTCTTATGGCACAATAATAATACATAACACTTATATACAATAATTTGTTTTGCCACTTCCCAATTAATGGGTACTGGCTTTGTGGGTACTTTAGTTGACATTCAGATTACTTACCAAATGTGGAGGGGGTGCCGGGCCAGGTGAAAAGGGAACCCTTCCCCACATTTTCATGATATCGCCAAGGGGTTGGAAACTTTCATCACACGCTCTCTTCACCAACAAGGACATAGTGAAATAGCCCGCCTGAAACCACTCTGCCATTTCTTGGTTATTGAATGGACCTAGAGCATGACACAGCAAAACAAAAGGAGGTCAGAGATACCAGGATCAGCCATACCCAGTGTCTGATCCCATTCCAGAACAAACACTTCTCCCTTGATATAGTTCACCTAGGTGGCATACTCTCCCAGATCTAAGCATGAAAGAGCCGTGTAGTACCCCAGGAACCTGTCTCAGCCCTATATTGTCTGACTGTCAACTCCTTAGCCAACTGTCTAACTGGCAGCTGAAGAAATAGCCACGAGGTTTAGAGTCAGAACAGGTCTTCAATGGCGTCTGGTTCAGGGAACCTCATTTTACAGATGAGAAAACTGGAAGGGCACAGTGGTAAAGTGAGTTGTCCAAGGTCACACACAGTAAAAGCATCAGAGCAATGATGATATGTCAGTCAGGTCATCAATGTCCTTTCACATAACCAGTAATTCTAGGCACAAGTGAAAGAATGCTCTAAGTCTCTTCAAACTTTCTTTTCTTTCCCAGAAGCAAGGAAACTTAGAAAAATAAAGTGTGTGACCTGAAAAGAGATTAACTTCAATCATTTAACCATTTTTCAATAACACCAGTGGCACTAGGTGCTAACAAGAAAACTGTGCAGTCGGATACACGTTCAGTGATGCAACTAGGACAGGAAAACCCTTCAGTTAAGAAAGAATGTCCAGAGGACAAATGCGCTTTAGTGAGCAAGTGTGCACTGAAAGGATGAGCATCGTGCTCCAGCTCTGGGATCAAGATCAGTTGCTGAGCCAAAACCAAAGGTCCCATTTATGACAATGGTCTTCGTACTTCGAACGGTGATATGTGCCCATTCAGGGGAGCATCTGGAGATCAAGCACAGCTAGGGATCCTGCTGGGCGTCTCCTTAACAGGTCTGAGGGTTCTGGCAGAACACGGCCCTCTACAGTGTTAACAAAGTGAGCCCGGCCATAGATATTTCTGGAGCACAGATCATGTTCCTTCCAGGACCAATACGTGAGAGGGGAGATTTCCTTGGGAGGAACAAAAGGACCTAGACATACCCTGAATTTCTCCTTGTGGATCTTTGTAATACCACTTCTGCATGGCCTCATGCAACAATGGAATGGAGACTCCTTTGGCTCGGTGCTCCTGCAGCTTTGCCGTCAGTCTTTCGTCATCCAGGGCACTGTCCTGTAGGTATGCCACCATCTTTTCTGCTTGCTGTAATAGAAATGGAAAGGCACGCGTGAGAAAAAAGTGGTAAGCAATTAATTAATCAACGAGTATCAATTAAGCACCTGTGTCAGGCACTGGAGGCTACTAAGACAAAAATAGAAGAGTTCCTGCCATGAAAGAGCTGACATCCTTTTGGGGGAGACCACAGGGACACACACACTCAACACACACAAAAACATACATAAGTAGCAAATTAAGTTAAAATAAAGAGTGATCAGAGAGCTAGGAGAAGCCCACCCAAGAGAGAACTGGGCCATCCAAGGAAGGCAGACGGGAGGGGCTTACAAATGTTGCAGAGGTAAAAGAATAAGGACAGTCCATACAGACACACAAAAAATACCTTTAAACAAAAGACCAATGCAAAAGTATAAATCTGAAAAGTGGATCAGCAATAGAATTAGTGTCCAATGCTCAACTGACAAAAATATGAGCATCTTATAAAACCTTGGAGGGAAAAATAAGTCATTCTGCATAGAGATAACTCTTAGAGGAGCTGGTTTTAAAAAAGGTAAATTGTCTATTTTGAATATGACAGAAGTACAAACAAAAATGGGCAGCCAGGTGGTGCAGTGGACAGAAGACCAAGCTTGGAGTCAGGAAGACCTGAGTTCAAATCTAATCTCAGACAATTACTAGCTATGTGACCCTGGGCAAGTTACTTAGCCCTGTTTGCCTCAGCTTCCTCATCTGCAAAATGAGATGGAGAAGGAAATGGCCAAACAACTTTAGTACCTTTGCCAAGAAAATCTTTAAGGACTGAATAACAATAACACATACAAAATTACATGAAATCTAAGGGTCTCCTCGAAGATAATGACAAACTAGGACATTCCTATCCTGACCCCTTAATGGTTAATTGTTTGATTTAATATCCAACTAAACTGAAAATCAAGACAATGGGACCCATTAGCAATTGCTGAAAGGGAGCATTTTTTCGCATTCTTCACATACCAAAAGAAAAAAACAGCCAAGGGCAAACTCAAAAAGAGCAAAAAATAACCTGACATGATGACCACTGCATAACAGACATTTATAAGCACTAAAGGACTGGAAAGAGAATAATGCTCACAGTCACAACTAAAGACAAAATGCGCCTGCCCCTTTTGGTAAGTAAAATATGAAAGAACATTCTATTTTGGTTTATTTATGTAGTATTGCCGTGGTTTCCATGAAGTTCTTGGTGCTAGGGAGGACGAACATATACCTGCTGCAGGTGTTTGAGGCCATCTTCATCATCTGGATCTGCAGAGACACTACTCATGCCAGGAGCAGCCAGGGCTGATGTCTGGGGGGACCGGAGGGCAGGGCCTGGACTGGCAATGGGAGGGGGGAGAAGAAGACCAGAAGAGGATGGGTCTGAAGTGTTCTGTGACAAAGACTGGACAGCAGGGACCAATTCTAGAGAAAGAGATGAAAGACATTAAAAGCCCCTGGTATACATAGAGGCCCCAGGAGAACACACGTCTGCATTTAGGCTGCCTAGTAAGTCTAGTAAGACTAACTAGAAATTTTGCATTAAGTCATGGCAAACTAATAAAAGAAAAATCAACAACTTAAATGGAAAAAGTAGGTATATATCAATCAGTTACCAAAATTTTCAATTTTCTAAGCCATAGGGAAATATCCAAATTATTTCACGATTTTTTTTTTTTTAAATTAAATTGGGAGTCTTTGATGACCTGCTTAATTCAAGGGAGAGCCTAGTTTACACAAGTTTGAGTCACATGTTGTGATGCCCTTTGACCGCGAACAGGGTATATAAACTCAGAAGTTAGCATTTTGTTTGGGGCTCTCATTCACTGGAAGAATGTTGATGTGGAGACTCTGGGTAGCCATTGAAGCCCCCTGGCTTTGAAAACCCAGATGCTGGTAACTAAGTATGTGATGTCTTGATCAGACAAAGCCTGTCCGTTGGATTGTGTTATTTGATCTATTCATATTTTTTGTCTGTAATTTCTATTTGTACTTGCTCTGAAGTTCAGGGTGCTGGCTTTTCACCCTGAACTAAGTGAATGATATATGTATGTTTAATTAAAGTAAGATTGTTAATCCCTTAAAGTTGCTTTCCTTAAAAAAGCAGATCGAAGAACCTGTGCTGGCAGCTTTTGTTGGATCTTATGCCCCTACAGCTGCTGCTAGCCCAACTGTTGTTACAACGGGAGATCTCCAGGAAGGTCACTGGCACTCTAAGTATCTTGGGGCAGAACAGGTCCCCCCAAAAAGTCAATTCTTTCCATGGCATCCCCTTGTCCTGCCTCTCTATTCACAGGCAGTATACCTTAATGAGGTTGCTTCATGACCAAAATATTTTCAAAAAACTAAATTTTTGTCTCGAAAATGCCTGGGGTAACTAGAAATAAATACAAATGTTAAGTTAAGCAACCTTTGTTTAAGTGTTAGGGATTTTCCTAACTGGGGGTTTGGGGCAATGATGACTGAACTCATCTAAGTTTTTGTCTAAAATAAACTCCCAGAAGCTGAAGAGACAGGAGCCTAGGGTGGAGGGGCAGAGCAGACACAGGGCTTACTAAGTGCAAACTGGACTCGAGCTGTGTGACCCTGGGCAGTCACTGATTCTCTTTGACTATTTCTTGATCTATAAAATGAGAATAAGAGCATCTACTCCACGAAGCATTTGTAGTGATCAAATAAGAGGACAGATGCAAACTACGAAACCCTCTAGAAAGACAATTATCATGGTAATTAAGCAGAGGAATAGATTCCCATGAGATCAGAACTGTGGGGAGGTTATTTCCCTTCATGTTTCCCTTTCTCTATAAAGAATGGACAACATGAAGGAAAGCATTGGGCCACATCTGCTGACTTCTGAAAGACAAAGTACCTTCCCCTTGGCCAGGCCCCTGAGTGGGGAGGGAGCTCTCCCCCTGGCTCTCCTCTTCAGGTGGCTCAACTTGGCTCTCTTTTCTCTCAAATAGGCTCGGCTGCACGGGCTCCTGAGGCTGGCGCTCGGAAGGACTAGCCGGCTGAGCACATGGAGAAGATGGCCCAACTGGTTCTTCTGAAGTTTCTACGACAGGGAAAGGGCTTGAATTAATAATAAATTAATCATTAAAGTTTAGCAAAAGTTCCAAGGAGTCTTCCTTACCTGCAGTGCCTCGATCTAGTCGATCCCCATCCCTGTTGGCAACCTTATCGGGTTCTTTGGCTTCTTCATTGTGACTCCCCTCTGAATCAGAGCGCTCTTCCCCCTCCTCTACAGGCCGAAAGTCCATTTCCTGTTCTTCAGGAATGGGCTCTTTCTGTACTTTCTGTAACAAGGAAATATACACCCCTCAGCAACTCATTTCATGACTACCCTCCTCTGCCACAAAAAAGGAAGCAAGCATTCACCTTTAGGGAAAGGAAGGCCCCAGAGGAATCAAAAGTTCCCATTTCCTCTTCAGCATCCTCTAGGCACCATTCAGGGAGGCTATCCCTGTCATCATCGACGCTTCCACTGCCAGATCTCACTCTGCGGTAACCTCGTTCATCATCCCTTTCTCGAAAGTCAAATTCAAACCTTCGTCGCCGTTCCATGTGCTCTCGCCATCCTGCAGATCGAGGACCATCTAAGACAGGGAAGGAAAAAAGGAATGGTTCAGTCAGTCAATAAGCATTTATTAGGCACCTAATATGTGCCAGGCATTGTGCTACGTAAGTGCTAGGGATACGAAGAAATGCAAAAGACAGCCTCTAACATCAAGGACTTCACTGTTTAACTGGAGACAAAACAAGCAAACAGATGTGTACAACAAGACCCATATAGGATAAATAGAAATAATTAACATAGGAAGGACCTAAAATGGAGAGGGGTTGGGAAAGGCTTTCTGTATCAGCTAGGATTTTAGTTGGGACTTAACAGAAGTCAGGAGGCAGAGATGAGGAGGGAGAGCCTTCCGGGCATGGGGGACAGGAAGACAGAAGAGCTGAAGCCAAGAAAGAGATGGTCTTTCTGGGACAGCCGAGAGGCCAGAGTTGCAGGATCAAAGAGGACATGGTAGGGTATAAGGTAAAAAACACTGGAAAGATGAGAGAGGGTGGCAGGGAAGGAGAGGTTATGAAGGGCTATCAACACCAAACAGAGGATTTTGTATCTGATCTTAGAAATTATGGGGAGCCATCAGTTTATGGGGGCGGGGGGGGGGGGGGGCGCGTCAATAGAGGATGAACTGGAGTAGAGAGAAACTAGAGGCAGGAAGGCCCGGCAGCAGGCTACTGACAATTCTGGCACAAGGTGATGAGAGCCTGCACCAGGGTGGTGGCCATGGCAGAGAAGAGAAGGCCAAGGCCTTGACAACAGAATGGATAGGGGGTGGGGATCGAAGAGATAGTGAGATAGTGAGGACTGAAGATGATACCAAGGCTGTGAATCTGGGAGGCTGGTGGTATCCTTGACAGTGACAGGTCAGTTTGGAAGGGGAAAGGGAACAGGATGATGAGTTTGATTTTCAGCATGTAGAGTTTAAGACATTAATCGCACATCCAGTTTGAGACATCTGAAAAGCAACATGGGATGGGAGGCTGGAGGTCAGCAGAGGTCACTTTAAGAATCATCAGCAGGGAGCATTTAGGGTTAGGAGAACATTATACACAACCACAGATATATGAATTCTGTGATGACTAACCTTGATAGACTTCACTCTTCTCAGCAATACAAGGTTCAAAGACAACTCCAAAGGACTCATGATGGAGAGAGCTATCAACATCCAGAGAAAGAACTATGGCGTCTGAATGCAGATTGAGGCAAACTGTTTGCTCTCTTTTTTTTTCTTCTTTTGTTTTTGTTTTTTTGGTTTTTGTTTCTTCCTTCTCATGATTCATTCCATTGGTCTATAATTCTTCTTTACAATTTGACTATTGTGTAAATAAGTTTAATGTGAAGCTATATATAGAAGATATATCAGATTCCATGCGATCTTGAGGGGGGAGGGGGGAATCTAGAACTCAAGTCATGCAGAGCTAAGTGTTGTAAACTAAAAAATAAAAAATCTTAATTTAAAAAAAAATTGAAAATTAAAAAAAAAAAGAATCATCAGCAGAAAGATGACATTTAAAGCCATGGGAGCTGATGAGGTCACCAAGTGAAGTAGTACAGAGGGAGAAGGGAGAAGGGAGAAGGGAGAAGGGCCCGGGCCAGAGCAGGGAAGGAGAACCAGAAGAAAGTGGTGTGCTGAAACCTGTGAGAGAAGAGCAGATCAAGGGGAAGAAGGTGATGAACAGAGAGGTCAAGAACAATGAGAACTGAGAAAAGAACACACAAAATCTAGCCATCAGATCACTGGTAACTTTGGAGGGAATAGCTTCGGGGGAATGATGAAGTCAGAAGCCAGATTATAGGGGAGTAAAAGGCAAATGAGAGGAAAGGAAGTGAAGGCACCGATTGCATTGTGTTTTCAAGGAATTTGGCAACAAAAAGCATAAGAACTATAGGACGATAATCAAGTTGGGGTTTTCTGAGGAAAGGGGACGTGGGCATGTTTATAACAGGCAGTAGGGAAGGAACCAATAGTTAGAGAAAGACTGAAGATAAGTAAAATAGTAAGGATGATAGCAAGGGCAATCTGTCAGGAAGGAATAGGGCCACCTCTCTGTGTGAGACAGGGCTAAAGGGGAAGACAGTGGAAGAAGGCATCTGAATCTTAGGACAGGAGAAGAGGGAACTCACAGTAAAGAGTCCTCAGCTGAGACGGGGAGGAGAGGGGAAGCGACAGGAGGTTTGAAAAGGTTTGGAAGAACCACTGTGGAGAGTGGGATAGCGAGTTCATAACAAAATTCAGAGGGAAGGAAAGCAAGCATTGGGTAGGATACAAACAGGACATTTAGAAGTCACAAGGGGGGGGGGGGGGGCGGAGCCAAGATGGCGGCTGGAAAGCAGGGACTGGCTTGAGCTCCCTGCCAAGTCCCTCCAAAAGCCTATTAAAAAATGGCTCTGAACCAATTCTAGAGCTGCAGGACACACAAAATAGCAGAGGGACAGAGGGAAGCAGGGCTCCAGCCCAGGACAGCCTGGATGGTCGCTGGGTAAGGTCTTTCATGCACAGAGCTGGGAGCGGAGCAGAGCCCAGAGTGGGCAGCGTGGACCAGCCAGACCAGGAGCCAGGCGGAGCATGGCCTAGTGCCCTGAATCAGTGAGCTGTGGCAGTTATCAGACTTCTCAGCCCACAGACATCAAAGACAACAGAGAACTGCAGAGCCCACAAAGTGGTGGAGGGAAGCAGGGCTCTAGCCCAGGGCAGCCTGGATGGTGTCTGGGTAAGGTCTATCCCGCAGGGAGCTGTAAGCAGAGCAGAACAGAGCTCAGTGTGGGCGGCGCAGACCAACCAGAGCAGGAGCCGGGTGGAGCGTGCCCTAGAGCCCTGACCCAGTGAGCTGAAGCAGTTATCAGACTTTTCAACCCACAAACACCAAAGACAACAGAGAAGGTTAGTGGGAAAAGCTGCTGGGGACAGGGAGTTTGCGGTTTGGCCATTGCCCCTGGGGCAGCGGAGGTGGGGCAGCT
>CM053627.1:217831-272507 GCA_028646595.1 Phalanger gymnotis | reverse complement strand
GTGGCAAGAAAAGGCAGTTCTGTAGGAGGAGAGGAGAGGGTAGGTGAGGCGGAATGGGTGAATCTTGCTCTCATCAGATTTGACCTGAGGAGGGAATACCATACATACTCAATTGGGTATCTCATCCCACAGGAAAGGAGGAAGAAGATAAAAAAAAAAAAAAAAAGGAGGGGGGGATGATAGAAGGGAGGGCAGATGGGGGTGGAGGTAATCAAAAACAAACACTTTAGAAAAGGGACAGGGTCAAGGGAGAAAATTCAATAAAGGGGGATAGGTTAGGAAGAAGTAAAATATAGTTAGTCTTTCATAACATAAGTTTTGTGGAAGGGTTATATATAATGATAAGCATGTGGCCCATGTTGAACTGCTTGACTTTTTAGGGAGGTGGGTGGGAAGGGAAGAGGGGAGAGAATTTAGAACTCAAAGTTTTAAAAACAGATGTTCAAAAACAAACAAAAAAAAGTTTTTACATGCAACTAGAAAATAAGATACACAGGCAATGGGGCATAGAAATTTATCCTGACCTACGAGAAAGAAAGGGTAAAGGGGATGGGAGGGGAGTGGGGTGACAAAAAGGAGGGCTGACTGGGGAACAGGGCAACCAGAATATATGCCATCTTGGAGTGGTGGGGGAAGGTAGAGATGGGGAGAAAAGTTGTAATAATTCAAACCCTTGTGAAAATCAATGCAGAAAACTAAGTATATTAAATAAAAAAATTAAAAAAATAACTCAGCAAGAAGTCATAAGTACAGGTAGCCTATTTGTTAACTTCACATCTTAAAATTAAGTGAGTTACGATAAATACCAGCTGAGAATATGCTGTCATCAAGTAACTCAATGGCATGCTAAGAATCATATGACCATTATGAATTATTTCATCATAATGCGGGCTCTAAAATATCTAGTTAAAGTTAAAATCAGAGAATCTTAAAGTCGATAAGTTAAAAATATACTTTGAACTAATGCTTGTTATCAATGTAAATATTCTGGCAACTATCTGACCTGAGGGATCCATTAAGGCCAAATTGAAAGGATCAGATAAATACATACATCTTCTCATGCTAAATGAACACACTTTAGAAAAATTTGAAATAAGCACAATTTTCAAAAATTCTTACCATAAAAAATAAAAATATGGCACTGGGCTGCTAGTTTCATAGAAAAATTAAAATCCCCCAAATCATTTCTGCAACATGTGATATAAGCTAGATTCTATTATTCTTACGGGGCAATTCAGTGCACTAAAAAAAAAGCTTTCAAAAGAGAAAATGAACACTTATGGATGCCTTTCCCCTGCACTGGGTGATGGAACACCAATTGGTAAAAGCCTCTTACTAGCTGACCTACTCTGAAGGTTTGATTGTTTTTTTTTTTTTTTGGGGGGGGGGGCCCACACTACTCATTTTGAAAATGAAAGACAAAGTAAAATTGCTTTTTAAGCAGTCTGGCACAAATTAGGCTTAGATCAACAACTCATATACCAGGCAAGTCAAACCATCACTATCAGCTTGACCACCATATCCCCTCAGACCCTAATGGGGATTCTGAGCCCAAGAGCCTCATGAATGGGAAAAAATCACTGAGGAGAGGAGACAACCTTCCTCATCACCAGCAGCAGCAGCTTCCTGGCCAGCTGCCAACAACAGGCAAATGGGCACAGGAGCCCTGGGAGGGGCAGCACCCAGCCTCCAGACTAGCTCTCGCAGCCACTAGCCCTACACCAAATGACGACTGCCACCCATAGGCAAGGTAGGCCAACCAAGATGAAGCAGTAGGGACTCTGGGAAAGATTCAGGAGATAGCATGGGCCAGACAGGTCGGACCATCATCATCTCCATCACCCTGGGTAGAGAGAGCCCAGCCCCTGCACCTGATGCTTTCAGCCAAGTGCCCTCAGCTATCCTCCTGAGAAGCAGGCTCTGAGAAGATGCAGCCTTAGGATGGCTTTTGCAGAGGCTGAAGTCTCAGAATGGAAAGTTCTTGCTAACAAAGTCCTTGGTCCTATCAAGTAGCTCAACATCAGAAACTGATAGGATTTTATCAGTGGCAAAGACCTTATAGAAGCGGAATTAACATGTGCTTTGCCACCACACCCCAAGGCCCAGAGGGCTTTCCTACCAGAATTGCATCTGAAATCTTCCTTATGGGTTCCTC
This sequence comes from Phalanger gymnotis, assembly GCA_028646595.1. NCBI lineage: Eukaryota > Metazoa > Chordata > Mammalia > Diprotodontia > Phalangeridae > Phalanger > Phalanger gymnotis. Next base: position 270,352 of record CM053627.1, on the reverse strand, counting down.
CCCCACTTGAACATGAGCTCCTTAAAAGCAGGGATCATCTGACTTTTCCATATGTATCCACAGCACTTACCAAAGAGCTGAGCATATATTAAGTGCTTCATAAAAGCTTTGTTCATTCACTCATATTCCACAATACATTTTAAATGGATATATGAAAAATTTAGAAGACTAGCAGATCTTACCTTTCACAGCTACAACTAGGATATACTAAATGAGGAAGAGAAGCAATTTCAAATGATAAAAGATAATTTTGATTACATGAAATGGAAAATGTTTTGCACAAAAGAAAGAAAAAGAATGTGCCTAGGAAAAGAAGGGAAGCTGTAAGGGAGTGAGGGGGGAATTTTCTATCAGAAATCTGACAAGGGCTTGGTATCCAAGCCATATAAACAATTAACAGATGCACACGTATACAGTCAACATTATCACTTAAAGGCATGTTTCAGTGTGTGCTCTCCATCGTTTCTGGATACTGGTGTATTCAGCTTATCATATACACTGGGCGCTAGGGTGTCCCGCTATCTCATCTCTACATATGTATACCTCAATGGAACTATGTTGTAATAAATGCTGTTTCAACAGAAAATAGGCTACAAGGTTCTAGAGCATCCTGGTGTCACGTTAGCATTTTTTGTTAGAAATAGTTCACTAGTAATGATGATAATGCACTTCTTTTGATTACTTTTTGATTACAATCTTTATGTCCGGTGCCAGGAACAGACATATTTTTGGCTGGCAAACTCCTGGTTGGAAGTTTGCGTCTGAATTAGCATCACAGGGTCTACAAGCCTTAGAAGGGCCAAACTGAAATTCCTGGTGCAGTTTTCTATATTTTGTGGTGTGAACAACCAAGACAACCACAACAAAAACTTCATGCAAATGTTCATTTAAAATTACATTTTAAAACACATAAAGAGACCACTTACAAGGAATATTACTCGAAAACTTTCTAGGTAGTGTGATGAGAAAAAAATTGCTTCCTTTGAAAGAAATCAATTTCCATTCATTTTCCTAACCCGGTGCTTCTCTCTTAAATTCTTACTGCATGAAAATGGCATTGACAAACAAAAGGAAAAATAAACTAAACAAAAAAAAACAAAAACAAAAACAAAAACAGGAGACCGGAAAGATTCACATATTAGTGTTGAATATACTGACAAATTACACTTAAACTAAGGTTTGTAAGATGAGTAAGAGAAAAAAGAATCTACCTAAAATGCAAATGGATTTGAGGGATAGTTGAAGACTTTGAAATTTTACTTTGTTTAGCTCCCTATAGTAGAATCATCACTACACAGGCTGAGAAATGCTGCTCCTCTTCCAAAACATTCACCTTGTTTGTTTTTAACCAGCTGGAATCTATCATGTCTCTCAGCTCAGATCTTGTCCATTGTTTCACCGAATACTCACTCACTGGGAACATAATCTACAAGCCCTCCCCCTTCCACTAATCTGGCAAATGTAGCACCAATGCCATGACACCTCAAACTAGAACAGCGCTGTTTGGGTGCCTGCAATGACAGTGTCAAAAACATCTACCCTGAAAGAGTTTATAAAATGATCAAAAGTTGCTTAATGGTTGTTATGCTTCTAACAATGTCAGTAAAAATGCCAGCTGAACTTTTTAAGCTCTAGATAGATAGATAGATCTAATGTGACTTGGCTAGTGGCTTTATATACTAAAAATTCAAATGATAAGTTAAAAATCTTTAAAATAAGCACGTTACATGACCTGAAAGCTAAAGGTCATACCATTAAAAAAAAATTAGAGAACCAGCACGTATACATTTTATAGGTACAACTGGGAAGTGACTGCTTAAGCAAAGCAGAGATAGACACAATCACAAAGACAAAACAGATGGTTTCAAGTACAAGAAAATAGAAAAAATTTTGCATGAACAAAATTTATCCAAGTGGGACTCGAAAGTGAGTGGCTAACTGGAGAAGGGGTGGGAATCTATCAAGCCTGTCTGACAGGAGTCTGAGTCTGACATCCAAAAAGTGCAGCAATCTAACAAATATGTAAGTACAAAAACCATCCCCAAAAAAAGAAGTGGGCAAAGGTTATGAACAAACAAATCCCAAAAGAAGAGCTATAAACTTTTAAAAACTATATGAAAGAACATTTCAAATCATTAATTAGAAAAATGTAGATCAAAACAACTCTGAGTTTTCAACTCACATGGAAGAAATTGACAGAGATGTAAGAATATGGGCACTTTAATGAACTTTAGAGTATGAAGTGGTGGAGTCTGTGAATTGGTGCAACCATTCTGGAAAGTGATTTGGAACTATCCAAGAAAATAATTCAAATGGCATGATGCCCTTTGCCAGAGAGATTCCAGTTCTAGTTCTACACTCCAAGGAGGTCAGCGATAAAAAAAGGCCCCATGCACCAAATACACCAAAATGTTTACAGAGCACTTTCTGTAGTAGGAAAGGGCTAGAAGTGATGCAGGTTACCCTGGTCAGTTAAGTAAACATCAGTTCATTAATATAATGGAGTACTACTGTGCTGTAAGAAACAACGAATGGGCTGAATACAGAGACTATGGTAAACCAAATGAAATTATGCAAAGGAAAGGAAGCAGAACAAGAGAAAGGTGTACATAATGCCTGCAACAGTGTAAATGAGAAGTGAAGCCTGTAAACCACAATCATCAAACTTGGCCCTTCTTTGCAGAGGACTAGGATGAGGAGCTCATTCTCCCCCAATGGTCCCTTTTTCCAAAGGTCCTTATTTCTGTCAAAAGCACCTCCTCACCCTCACTCCTCCTTGCAGTGACCTGGCTTTCTAACCTCTTTCCGCTCCCTCCACCCTCAGCCCTCATATCCAGTCAGGGGCCAGTTCTGCCCATCCCTACCTTCAGAACATCTCTCACATCTGACCCTTCCTATCCACTCACCGAAGTCTCACCTTAGTTCAGGCCCTCATCACCTCGCTCCTAGATTACTGTATGGCCAAGAGCCTCTTGACTGGTCTCCCTGCCTCCAGTCTCTCCCTACACATTGCTACAAAAGACATTTTCCTTAAAGGCAGATCTAGTGACCCTGCTATTCAATCAACTCCAGTGGCTTCCTATTGGCCTTGAGATCAAATCTAAACTCCTTTGTTTAGCTCTGAAGCCCCAAATAACTTGGCCTCAGCCTATCTTTACAATGGACTTTACTTCCTATCCTGTTGTTTGGAGGCTGGCATCAGGAAGCTCTCTAATAATCTGGCCAAACCAGCCCTCTCTCTTCCTCACTCACAGCACCCCCTCTCTGTCTCCATCTCCCTGCATACAGGCCTGGAATCCTCTTCCTCACATAGCCCCTCTGTTCGTTTAAGACACAAGTCAAATACCATCCTCAGCACAAAAGCTTCTTCATTCCGACGGCTGCCAGGGTCCTCTCCCGTAAGAATGTGAGGTTCTTGTGAGGGAGGATTATTTCATTTTTTTTACTAGTATACCCAGAGCCAAGCACAGTGCCTGGCACACAGGATCCATGTAAGTAATACTTGTTCACTGACTTTTTCAATATGGCAGTTTTGCTCAGCTATTTTTCTCCCCCTATTTCTTTTTAATTCTTTGTTATAAGGGATGGCCCTCAAGGAGGAGGAATAAATTGAGAAATGTAAGTAATATAAAATAAAGAATATCAACCAAATTAAATTTGGAAAAAACGAAAACACTCAAACTGGCAGTGGCACAGGGGGATATTAACCTTTCCAAAGACTCATCTTTTTCATTTTCCCATTCCAAGATATAATGTTGAAAGAAAAAAATCAAGTAATACACATGCAATTTATGAGCTAGTTTTCTGTATACCCTTCATAAGCTTGAGCCCCCAATGCCCTCACGACCTACATAAGCTACATTCACATCTGATTATCATGCGCTGTTGAATCAGCAGTTTGGTAGGGAATGAACTTTAACACAAGCACCACTGTCTTCAATTACCAGCATATCTAATGTCAGGAGAAAGAACAGACTGAAGCATTCTCAGAGTAAAATAGAGGAGGCCAAAGAACCAGAAAGGGCTTCTTCTTCTCTCTCCCAGCTTCCAATGTGAAGATACAGAAAAAAAAAAAACAAAACATGTGATCATACATTTGACTCAGGCTTGAAGCTTAGTCGCAAAATAAACTACCACTTCTTCAGAGATAATAGCAGTAAAATAACGTACCCTTTCTTGAGACCCATAGTAGGCAGAGGAGACACATTTTGTTCCCTTTTCTACATAAGCAAATATATGATGAAATGTGTGAATAGATAAGAGCACAAGCACAGAAATGTGGGGCTGGAAGGAAACTTTGGTAATGATTTCATCAGATCTCTTCATCTCCTAGGTAAGGAACCTAAGACCCAGAAGGCAACAAGCCACAGCTCACTTCTCCTTGGACAATATTTGGTAGTGACAAAAGCTAAGCACAAACCAAGCACTCTTCATTTTCATCTCCCTCAGTCTCACCTGGGCTGTGAGGACGCCATCGCTCTCCGTCCCTTCGAGATCCTGCCAGGCGCCAGCCTCCATCTTCATCTTCTCCATTTTGTTCTTCTCTAAAGATGCGCCAGTTTTCACTCTCAGAACGGATAAATTCATGCTTTCTCCCGGCTACCATAGTCCCACCTTCCTCGAAGTTTGGCCTCACTGAAAAGTAAACAAAGTAATCAAGCATGGACCTTTTCCAATACAACCCCTGCAATATGGATGTGACATCTAAACCCCTCCTCTACACCCCTCGTTTCCATTCTTAAGCAGTAAGTAGCAAATCCAGTCAAGAACAATCAAACGGATCAGATACCGGTAGATCAAATGTCCTGAAATAAAACTTTCCTAAACAACCAATGAAAAGTTATCAAAAGACAATAAAATCCTTACAAAATCACCGGGAAATCTTTCTACCAAGGTCCTATGGCTTCTCCCTATTTTGGCCCACATATTTGGAGTAGTAAACTGAGGTATAGCCTTGCTTGGTGAACACTGCTCCTAGACAAACAGAATTATGCAATCACGTTTTATGGAGGCTCTTTTAAAAGAGAATCAATTACTTCCCAGTTACTCTCTCTCACCCCAATAAAGCCCTACCTCGTCCTAAGAAAGCATGGTCACGTAAAACAAATCAACACATTGGCTCTTGTCTGAAAATGTATGCCTCGTTTAGCTGGCCACCTCTTTGCTAAGAGCCAGGGGGCATGCACATACACAAGCATGGACTTTGCACCATGGCCCTCTGAAATTGCAGAATCATACGATCTGATGGTTTGCAAAGGACTCTTAGAAGCCTGTAAGAATCCCCACCATAACATGAGTGTTTCTTCCCTCTACAATCCTATGACAGTTCACCTCAGGTGGCATATTCTCCTTTAGAGCCCTGTACTCAGCCCCAGGTTGTCTATCATTAATGACTAGGATAAAGGCATAGATGGCACGCTCATCAGTTCTGTAGATGACAAAAAGCTGGGAGGGATGACAGACAGAGGATGACAAAGTCAGGATCAAAAAAGATCTTGAAGGACTAGACCATTGAGCTGAATTTATGAAGATGAAATTCGATACAGATAACCACAAAGGTTTACACATGGATATAAGAAAACAACTTCACAAATACAAGATGCAGGAGGCCATGGTTAGAGAGCAATTGTTTTGGAAAAAAACCTAGAGGTCTGAGTGGACCCAAAGCTCGAAACGAGTCAGCAGCATGATGTGGTAGCCAAAAAAGCCAATGTGATCTCAAGGTATAACAAGAGTAGCACAGCCTCCAGAAAGAAGGAGGTAACAGTCCCACCGTCCCCTTCCCTAGTCCTGTGTTCAATTCTGGGCAACAAGCTGTAGGATGTCCAGAGGAAGGCTACCTACAGAGGTACTGGGTTCTCCCTCCTTGGAGGACTCCCAGCAGAGATAGATGCCCACCTTCCAGTAGGTTACAGTGGGGATCCCTTTCACATAGGAGCTAGACTAGATGGCCACTGACATCCCTTCCAACTCTCAAACCCTGGAAGTTTATAAATAATATAGCATTTTCAAATTTATGGGACAGAGCCCGTTGTGATACAACAGCTCCTTCTAATTTCTACAAAATATCACAAGGAGAAATACAAAGAAGGAACTTCACTGAAAGGACTGCCAGAAAAGGGAAAAAACATCAATCATTCTGGCATCCCAGGTACGTGAGCCACCCCTTCCCGTCCTGGCCCTGGTCCCATCCCCCAATGGCTATTCTCTGGCCCCGAAGGGAAGCTGGGCACAAAGAGACTGTCTAACATTTGCAAGGCAGAATCTTTTAGGACTCTGGAGTCAGAAAGAGTCATCTCCCTGCGTTCAAATCCAAATTCACACTCTCTCTAGCTGTGTTGCCCTGCGGCAAGTCACTTAACCATGTTTGCCTCAGTTTCCTCTGCCAGAGAAGGAAACGGTCAAGCCCTCTAGTATCTCGGCCAAGAAAACCCCAAACGGGGCCGTGGAGAGTCAGACGTGACCGAACAACAACATAAGAACCCAATTAGTCTGCTAGTGCTTGGAAATAAAAGGCCTAGGAAAGCCTTCAGAAAACTCTAAAGTGCCACACAAGCATACGGCATTCCTTATTACGTTTTAATTCCTTACGTGTGAAGTGCTTAACAAATACTATTTGACTCTGTTCTAACCACTCTACTTGGACTGGATAAGCATGGATCTTGTTTTCAATTATCTATGGAAAAAAACTGAAGATTTCCAAAGTAAGCCTTTCAACCGCTTTTCAACAGCCAATCGTGCTGTGGTAGGGAGCTAAAGCATTCACAATGGTACTACTATGTGAAAATTCAATTTAAAATAGTTATAAATCTGAGCAGCAAAATAATAAAAAATATGGCCTTACCTTATCTATTATCTTCTCATTCCCATCTTATATCTAAGAAAGATGATGCTGACTTCAGTTTCTGGTTTCTAATATTACAAAGTTCATAGTCACGCACTTAACTCCCTTACCAACCCCTGAGATAAAGCAACATGCATCATGAGCCAACCAAACTCTTTGTACCACTCTTACAAGTCATTTAGAAAGAGAATTAAAAGAAGCCATGTCATCTGGTTTTCACCACAGGGGCTAAGAATGCTCAGTGTGTTAGTACAGGTTCGCTCATCTTGACAGCAAAAAGCCAAAGAGAAAAGGTTTAAATGTGAAACCCACCTCCTCTCCAGAGCTATTATTTTAATAATGCCTCTTTACTTCTAGAGCAAAGGCAGAAACATACAGTACACAGTCGGTAAAACCTGGACTCACTCACTGCCTTGATGGGAAACACACGACCTCTTCTCCCCGCAGGCAAGCGATCTGCACTGGCAGATGTGTGATCTCCACATTAGTGACCTCGTGAGTCCAGACAATCAAAAAATTTAAAGACAGGGACACAAGACGCCTTTGAGGAATTAAGACTAAAAAAAGATTTGAACAAGGCCAAGCAACCAGTCAGCAGAAGATAATGCGATATGTCAACAGAGTAAGAAGAAACTTCTTGACCAAGATTCTACGTCTTTTTCAGCAAATACATGACTTTTACCTAGACATTAATGACTCTAGAAAAGCAATATTAAAATAGTCCAACTTGGACACCTGGACTAGAAGTTAAAAATTCTCACATCCATTTTAATTATATTCTATAAAAACAAAACCTACATTGGCAGACCATACTTTAAACTATATAAAACTTATATCTAAGAAACAGCTAACTCATTTCAACAGGCACAGTGGAAACCACAGTTCTGACTGTGCTACAAAGGGGGTATCAAATGCTTTACAAGCTTACAACTGCCTTAAGCCTTTTGAGACACTACATTATCATTGCAGACCCTACAAAAAAAACAGATAAGCAGCACTGCAAAAGTCGTCGGATTTCTGCCTCTAGGAATAGGGATGTTACTATTTGCACCAAAGGAAGAGGGAATTTGTGCTTTCTTCAACTTATGATTAGGGCTCAAAGACCTGAGGCTTGAGTGGATGCTAGGAGCAGACCCATCCTAACAGTTCCCATACTGGAAGGGATCAATCCCTTCTTTTCTTGAGGATTTCCATTGACCAACTTGTACTCTGATAAGAAGTAACATTTCTCCAGTGCTTTCAAGTTAGGAAACACCTTCCTACCAACAAACTGATGAAGCCTTAGAATTTCCCAAAGGCCGAGCTGAAGGAATCAAACAGCCCCCAACTGCCGGCCTCCCTCACTCATGATTCCAGCAGGCTCCTTCCTCTACCTTCCCTTGGAACAATCAAAATTGTGTCTGAATTCTCACCCACTTCCCTAAGTATACTCACTTTAATTTCTCCTTAGATTCTTCTTTTTATCTCTGTAACCTTGAGCTCCATAATAAAACAATATAATGAACATTTATTAAGCACAATAAGTAAGGCCACAGTCCAGTGCTGAATAAGCCTACAGACAAGTCTAGCAAGAAGATAGTAACAAATACATAACGCAATATTCTATGTGAAAATTTGAAAAATCATGACACTAAACATGTTGGGACTACCAAAAATCTCGTTGGATACATTATCTTCCAGAAATAAGTGACTTCATCTCTCCAGAACTTAATTAAGTTAGCAAATTAAGGATATGCATTTATTTTCACATTGCTCTCCTCACAAATATTTTTCTTCTATTCCTTCATATACACTCACTAAACTGTGTCTTTGCTGCTTCTCTCGTTCCACAACATGACTGGCACAACACTCTGAGGACTAGCCTCCAAACCCTGCCAGGTCAGGACAGATTGCAATTTCTCCAAGTTGTCACATCTGTACAGTGAAGGTTCCTGTCTTTCCATAACTACTCCTCAGATAATCTAGCTACTCAGGGCACCAGAGGGCCCCCTCTGGCTTTGATGTGTTACTCTCTGGCGGATGCCAGCTCAGCATTATGGCTAACCAGCCAGCACTCGTGGAGTTCAATGTATCCTGGGGGCCATTTCTCATAAACAAAGAAGAGATCACTGGGAAGGCGGTGCGTGGTGCTTGTATCCACTGGGTAGCTTCTCTTTCCAGTGGCTTTGGGGTCTTGGAATTGACTCCTCTAAGACTCACTGACATATAACTTCCCCAGAGCTTGGGTTTATTAGAGGCACTTCTGCCTTACACACTGTAGTTAAACACTGGACAGGGTTTTTCTACCATGAAAAATAAAATAATATGTAGTGTTGGCCTTGGCCTGGTCTAATTGAGTGGACTTCCTAAGGAGAAAGAGCAGTGAAAGGGCACCTGTGTGCATGTTTGACCCACCGCCAATAGTGGTGTTTATGGAAAACTTCAGACAGAGCAAAAGAGGCCCTCAGCCAACACAATCTACAGCTGGGAAGCTTGGAGCCTACGAAAGCCCACTTTCAAAAAGCAAAAGGGGAATTATGGGACAAAGATATAGCAACTTGTTTGTATACAAGGCTTCTACACTAGATGCTGAATAATCTCAGCCATTACTTGCTGTGAGGTGTTACACACACGCATGTGCGTGCGTGCATGTGTGTATCTATTTTTATGTCTTCCTTTTATGTTCAATAACAACCTTAATGTCACAGAGAACTGAGAGGGGTAAGGATTATCAGACATTCCAGAGAGTATTGCCTTTTAAAAGTTCACAGGCTTGTTTGTACGTTTCTTTTTTAGGGGGCGGGGGAGGAGAGGGAAAACCCTATGATTTCAAAAGTATAGGGACCTGCTTGACCAAAATAAAATCAGCCACTTGTCTGCTCCTTAGTCAGCTTAAGAGAGTTGCAGAGGGGACTGAGGTGAGGAGATGTGCTGAGTCACACACTCAGTATATGTCAGACACAAGACCTGAACCCAAGTGTTCTTAAGTTCCAAGTCAGCTCTCCCTCCTTCGCAATCCACTGCAACATGAACCCAACAATTACATTTAACAGAGAGACTTGGGTTGGCTAGGAATTAGCAGTGTGGCTGTTTTAGGCTTGGATATTTTGGTGTAAAGAGACTGGCTTTTGAGAAAGTAAAGCACAGTGAGAACAGCTCTGGGGCGAAGGGCAGAATCTTGGTGGTCCTCAGAATCCCTGTATACTGGCAGGGCAAGAGGCAAGCCCATGGGAAGAGTGGTATGAATACATGTTTAAAGATGGTATTTGGGGAGAGATTCTAGCCAAGAAGGAAACAGAAGAAGCTAGAGCACAAAGCCCTTGGGGTTCACTGTATAAATGCAGCTGATCTGGGCTCTTTGTTACTAGGTTACTCTACATCATCCCAAAACAAAATCAATCCAAAATAGGCAGGGGGGTCACACTGACACATGACAAATGCAAGGCTTCAGAACTTCTGAACAGGGCAGTCATGGAGTACAGACTTGAGAGTCATGCTGGGCCTTAACCACCAAGTTAAGTATCAGTCTACGGTAGCGGGGACCCTCCTGAACGTCACTAAAGGGAATCAGGTACATAGCCACATTTCCATCTCTCTGAGAAAACGGACATAAGCAGTAGACCTGACCACACTGCCACTATCTCTTTGCTGAGCTTCTATGAAGATTTTCTCTTTGTAGTAAGGCATTTAGTTTTGACATGTCTGGAAGTTTCCTGAAATAATGTGAAAATTCTGTACTTAAGGGACACAGCCCCATTATGTTTTGTCTTCCAAATCTTGTTTTTATCTGCATTTTTCCCTCATTTTTTTCCAATTACATTATCTACTGATATTTGAACTTTCTTTACACCATTTCCACGCTTTTACATTGTGGCCTTCTCTTGTCTTAGCTGTGTTAAGACTGATGTGGATTCCATGTCAGCTGAGTATTTGGGCATCTCTCCTAGTGTTGCTGAGGCTGCCCTCATTCCACCATCTTGGATCACCGTTCCTCTGGTACTCTTATCACTGCTCTTCTTACGCCAAAATTAAAAAAACAAACAAACAAAAAAAAAAACAGCAACAACAACAACAACAACAACAAAAACAATCAGCGCTTACTCCGGTTGGCTTATTTTCTAGTAAAGGCTCTTTCTGGAAATTCTGTTACTTTTCAGGATTTCTACTCTGATTTACAAGAGGGGAAAATGTCATAAGGAAGGAGGATCATTTTGTTACCTCCCAACTGTCTTTTTCCAAGAAATCCAGTTCCCAATCTAGAATCTGACAAGACTCAAAAATATTAATCGAAGAGTTCAAAATTCTGTAAAATGAACACCAGTTTCATTTAATGTACTTCTTTCTATCTCAAAGTTTACATTCTAAAACCCTAATATTTCTTGAGGTTGCGACTATCCCGATTAAAATATAGTATAAATATCAATAACAAAAATCTATTGAGGTATGATGACTATGAGAGTTCATTTTAGTAAAAATAATTCCCAATTTCATCCTATTAGTATAAGACACTTACTTGGAAGCCACTTGGCAGTTAAAATCACAAGCCTCTGTCCTACATATATCTGTCTTTGTCTGAGAAGCTATAAAATGCTCAGAATTTATTTTTAAAATCAGCCTGCCAATAGCTAATTATCATTTCTCCTACCAAATGAAGAAAAGAGGAATGAGTGAAATAACACCCCACAGGTCCTTTTCTTAGGGTTTTACCTTCCACGATTCAAAAGGTCACAAAATAGCTGTAAGATTTTTAGATGCTGTGCCTGAACTTGTATTGAAATGTTTGGTATTAATTAAACAAAGAAAGAATTAATTTTTTGTTTGTTTTACAAAAAGAGCCAAAGTCCTCAAGGGCCGATTTCACTCCCTAAGGAGCATTACATGGGTCCACATTAATAATTTTCCCAGCAGGTCTCCAATAGCTCAACCTGCGAGATACAATGAAAGTCTTTGTTCCTCAGATCCTCTTACATAGGATGTTGGATCGAAGTTCTCACATCAGCAGCTAATAGGGAGAAAAAAAGTATTGCACTGCAGGGCATTACAAAGCTATCCCCACAGCTCATTTCAGTGTTGACACAAGCCGGCACACAGAAAATTTCCAGCTAAACACTAATATGACGTTGAGCTGAACTGTTTGTGCTTTGTATACCTCATTTTACTGAGGTTTGCCATATTTGCCATCAAAGCAAAAATCCCTTAAATGCCCCGAAAGCTGGATTTATAATTGAATTCTTCAGTTCTTCTACAAAGAAGTCATTGGAAAGGTTAGGTCCTAGATATTACAATACTGAGTTACAAATATGTTGAGGGGTTTTTCCCATTGATCTATTATTACTAGCAGGACAGCACTGGAACCCGTAATAGCCATTCTAAACAGGAATGGTATTTGAAAAAGAGATAGAGAAACATCTTGGCCTATTTCTAATCCTGAATTCTAGTTCTGGATTTATCACCAACATGGCTGTGTGATTCCGGATCTTTATTTCTCCAACTGTAAAATAAGGAAGCTAGACTTAAAAAGTCTCTTTCAAATTTCTGATTGTAACATTCTTCTCCAAAATAAGCCTTATCTAAAGTGATAGCAGGAAAGGAGGTTTTGTTAGTAGAATTATCTAGTACTTTAACCTGCAATAAAAGATAAAACCAAATGGAAAGTTGAAAGGAATTTGATCCCTTAGGACTTCCAAATAAAACCTTAAGTAAGATTATGCAAAACTTACTAAAGTCGGATTCTGATTAGAGGAAAAAAAATGTACCCTTCTCCAAGTCAGTTTTGGAGGATTTCTCTAGGGCTGCTAAGGTTTGTGTTGGGTAAAGAAAGACCTCCTAACAAACGAGCATTCTTTTCCACATGATCAGAGCTAATTGGCCCCCCTGCAGACTAAGTGACCAATCACATCAGCTTCAGAAGAAACCAGCCCCCAATGCATTATAAACAGAGGAATGTGAACTGTAAACCCAGTTCAACAAGAGAGCCCTACAAACTAGACTTGTAGAGAGGGCTTTCTGCCTAAAGAGACATACCCTTCCAAGAATCCCTGAAGACGTACCTTTCTGCACATTAACCAAAGCTTCAAAACGGTTGGTAAGTATTTATCTATTAAAAACTATTATAATTTAGGGGGTGATGGTAGGTAGAAAGGTCAGAGCCATAATCAGTCATGTCCAATACGGGTAACTCTATGGAAACATGGAAACATAACTAAATAGAACAGCGGAAGTAAAGCCATTATTTCTTTTGAAATACTAGAAATGGGATAGCCCAGTTGAAACTATTCCTGGAATTTCTCATCATCTCACTGAATACATGCCTGTATCTGATTATGATTCAGAAACTTCACTTGAAGAACAGAAAGAGTCACTGGAAGGAATTTGAAAGATTTTTTTTTAAAGATTATGCTTTGCTTTTTACTCCAGAAGGGGTAAATTACATGAGTAAAAACTCCTAAAATGGACACTTGAGAATCTAATGACAAAGTATTTAAATGTTGTCATAGTTGTTACTTTCAATAATGGATTCTCTCTCTCTCTCTCTCTCTCTCTCTCTCTCTCTCTCTCTCACATACACTACCTATATCCTAATTTAAATTGATGGTTAAGATTGGAATAAAAACAGTTATTCCTATTAAAGGGATAAGTGAAAAGGACATGGAGTTTATTAATTGGTCTAAATGGGCTATTATTTTATAATTTTTACCAATTATGTAAAAAGGACTGGTATATAATATTCTCAATAAAGTCTTAATTGTATTGGCCAGTTTATAACAAATGTGAATAAAACTGATCAACTAAGACGATGACTATAGTTATGCCTTGTCTTTACCACGTAGTGTGAATTACATTCTTTTAAACCATGGCAGAGCTTTAGAAGACATAATTTCAGAATGTTAGCCTGAAAGATCTAATAGTCCTTTATTTTAATTCATCAAAGCCGTAAAACAAACACACGCACGCACACGCGCTCCACACACACACGCGCTCCACACACACATGAAAACTTGCTCTCTCACTCAGATAAAACATTTTCTCCTTCCCACTACTTATATCATTACAAGCATTTTAGTCAATGTAAATCATCTAAGTAGAAGTCAGTAATAATATCTACATAATCTTCTTTCATCAAAATAACATTTAATGAATGACAGGATGCCCTGAAGGATGAAGTACTTTGCAGATAGAAAAATAGAAATAATAATAGAAAAAGTTAGGGACAATTCTTTTTCCTGAGAAACTTACTGATTGGCAATTAAAATCTATTTACACTGACTGGTAGAGATAAAGTACAAAACAGTGAATGAATTACACAAAATATAGAAAAAGCAGTGTGTGGGCTTACGGGGAAGTAGAACAGAAAAAAACAGAGATCATGGGTGAGTGGAGAGAGTGCTTGAGCCAGAAGACCTGAGTATGATGACTCCTGCCTCAGATACTTTCTAACTTTGTGACCACAGGCAAGTCTGCCTCCATTTCCTTAAATGTATAAAGTGAGTAAATATCACACCAATTTCGCAAAGGTGTTATGAGAATGAATTGCTTTGTTGACCTTAAACTGTCCTCTACATGTTCGCTATCTTTACTACTGTTATTATCTGGTCCAAGTCCTGCCCAATTCACCCCGACCAAACTGAGGCCCCAGAAAATGAAGTGACCTATGCAGGGTCTTACAGAAGGCAACAACTGAGGTCAGTGTCATCAGCAATGTAGGATACAGCTTGGTGTGTCTCAGACAGCGAATGCCCCAGTGCCTTCAAAAATGAAAGTCGCCTTAGGACAAACTCTTTAGCAAGAAAATGAAATATTTTAAGCTATCGGGAGCAAAAGAGAAAGTGGAAAGGGGAGCAGGATGGTAGGGGTCAAGAGGTAAGTGACACAAAACTAGCAGGAAGAAAATGAGTCAGGAATTGTGCTGGGGTGGGGGACGGAAGTAGGGTAAGGCAGGAGAAGAAACAAGGCAAAAACTCTTATTTTTTAAATAAATGAATTTAGTGATTAGGAGATATCTATTAGAAAGGGGCTTAAAAAACTGACAAGTGACACTAAGAGGATGAAAACTTTTAAGCTATCATTGATCAAAAGGCCAGGGCTGCACTGAGTAATGCTGGGCCCTGGGCTCTCAAATAATGAAGGTCACTAAGGCCCTAAAGTGTGAGCATGTACACCAGGTTAGCAGGGTCCTTACCTTGCACATAACTTTAATTCATAGATGATACTGTCTCTGCTAATCGTATTTCTCATATGTGTGTGAGTCACATCAGCCTGAACAGTAGAGTTCCAGAAGGTCAAGGGCTGTTCTTTAATAACTAAACTCTGGATCTCTCCTAATACTCTTTGCACATAGGAAGTATGTAATTGACTTATGCTGCACATTTCTGAACCAAGGAGATTTAAGTGTGAAAATAAATTAACTCTTTAAAGAGTTAACTGTGGTCTTGTAGGGAAAAATTCTAATGTAAGTGGAACAGAGCGTTCAGACTAAAAACAACATGCAAATAGCAGTCTCTGCACTGAAAATCACACGTAAATATAAAAGGATGATTGAGCTATTTCATATTTTATTCTTCTAAGAAGAACTATTAGAGAAAATGAAAGTAAACCTAGGTAGAGGGCCAGGGCCAAAATCTAATAAAACTATGTTTAATAAAATCATATGCTGACACAAACTACATTTGTAGCAACATCAATCACCTCTGGAGAAGTCTTGAACTTCCATAAAAATAGTGACTATGTGTCTGTGCATGAAACACTGTGCATAGTGCCCAGTAAAATCAGTCATTAAATAATTACACCCAGGCAACAGTACCAATAAATGATATGACAGACATTTATAATCATTTATACGTTGAGAGTCTGATTATCCACTAGCATGTTATTTCATCTGTAATCTTCATTACATTTCAAGGATGACATCAATTCTTTTAACTGTGTTAATGGATAATCAAGCATTAAAAATGTATAAATGTGAATCACTTAACCCTGAATAAACTCATGGTGAAAAATGGAAAATAAGGGTGCTCCTTTTTTTCCTTTTAAATGTCTCTGAACCATTCTAAATTGAGGGTTCAAATCCAATGGCCCAATGGGAAGAAAAAAAAAGTTTCAAACAGAGACTAAAATTCACAAAGAAGATTACAAAAAAACATAAAGTGAATCTTTCTGGCATTAAATAACTAATAATCTAATAACCAGTTGTGATCTGCCCAAAAAACATTTTTCAACTCTCCAAGTCAGGCCAAAAGCTATCAAGAACACCTGAAGAGGCCACAGGAGCAGAGTTTCCATGCTAAATGCTTCTGCTAGGAACCTTCTTACGTCTCCTTATTCCAAGTAAAGGATGCAGAAATAATGACAAGGTTTCTATGTGGAAATCATAACTAACGGACCCCTGGTATGAGGATGTATTCTTTTTCAAAGGAGTATTCAACGGGAAACAGTCCTCATTTCATTTCCTGTTTGTAGAAGCCCCTTTATTAGCACACCAAAGAAAAACCTGACCCACATACAGGTGAGCCCAGGTATAACACACCCAATGACAATTAACAAAGGAAAACCGGACCCCCAGTGAGAACCTGGAAGTTAAAATGTTCAAATACCCACTTTATTACATGGTGTGTTATCATCTTTATAAAACTGACATTTCATTAAACTCCTTCATAATGATTCATTTTTGCTCAACTTTTGAAATGTGTTGCTTGTTTAAATTATCCAATTTTACCTAAATAGTGCTATTCCCAGTACACAATGAACAGATGGCTGAAGCATTGTTACACTTCATTATTACATACGTTGTTATGTAACACCTGTCTACCTCTAGAATGTGACTTAAAACTTAGCATAAACCTATTTCCTAAGTTCATTGAACAGTAAGGCTACATACAGAGATTCTGAAGGTAGATAAGATAGAAAAGTTGATACTATGTAGAAATTTAATTTCCAAGTAATTCCAGCTTTTTAATCTAAATATTATAAAGTAACGACAGTCATAATTCATTAAAGTTATTTCTTTTTAGCCTTATTCCAGCCATCTTTTGCCAACTATAGAAAAATTAATCAAATCAACAAGTATTTAGTGAATACCTGTTATGCAAAAGACACTATGAGCATAACATAAAAGCCCAACAAGCTAACTGAATGGTATAGACAAATACTGTAAGAGTTTAGACGGGGAAGAATCACTTTGGGCCGATTTGTTTATGGAAGAATGTATGGTAGTGGGGGCTGTCAGAATCTTTTCATGTTGACTAACCTTCAGCTACCAAGAGATCCTTCTGGTTTCAGAGCATAACGGCCAAGGATGGACGCCGGTAAGTACATGGCTCCACTCCTGACTCAGACACGAAGGAGGATGGTGACCAAAGACGGCCACAGCACACTGCACATGGACAAAGCCAGAGGAGCCTGCCTCGCCCGGCTACGCGATCTGTGGGGGTGCCTGATAGACATGCAGTGGCGATGGATGTTGCTGATTTTTTCTACAACTTTTCTGCTTCACTGGCTCCTCTTTGCAATCTTCTGGTACGTGCTAGCTGACATGAATGGCGATCTCGAGCTCGACCACGACATACCGCCTGAAAACCATACTATCTGTGTAAAATATCTCACCAGCTTCTCAGCTGCATTCTGCTTCGCAGTGGAGACACAGCTCACAATTGGCTACGGTGCCATGTACCCCAATGGCAATTGTGCAAGGGCAGTTTTCTTACTAACCACCCAGATGCTCCTGGGAATCATGATGGAGGCCTTTATCACAGGTAATTTTCTTTGTTCTCTCAAAAACGTGACCAAGTATTTTGAAAGGACAGGAAATTCATGTAACACAGAAAAGGATTCACCTCTGAGATATGTTCTCAATAGGATGGGAGTTTCCAGGGCACAGGGAAAAGAAAAAGGTTTCCCTCCCTACCCCTAAGTGAGAGAAATAGTAACAATTCTATGCTAAAAACAGCCTCAACAGAAATTCTCAGCCTGAAGAAGTGACCTTGCTAGTAAATCCTAACACTTATCAAGCTCCACAGAGATTCCACAAGCTTTTCAAGAAAGCCAAATACATTTTATCTTCATATGTTAGAGAGCAGCTAAGGAGAAAGATTTGCATCTAAGTCGCAGAAACCTAACATCTCAGACTGAAATGCATTCCTAGTTGCGAAGACATAGCTTCCAAATTGTGAAATGTGGCTTCTGTATCTTAATGCAAGCAAAAATTCAGTTTACTTTTTTATCCAATTAAGTCAGAATTTCCCTCTGATTTCAAGTAATACTTACTGACCCTCCACTGAGGACATACATAATACCAGAGTCAGCATTACATGAAATAGACTAATCCAGCACCCACCCTAGATAAAAATCCACTAGAAACTAGGTTGCAAAATAGTGTCCAAGATCTGTTTTAAAAAGTCCTTGGGGAAGTCTCTCAGGTAAGTGGAAACCCTTAACAGGAATAACACTTTTTTTTTTTACACCTGCTTTTCAACAAACAAAAGCCCCTCCTTCTAAATGCCTTTCTAAATTCCTCAAAGAAATACTAGGTGAAGAGTCAGAGGAAATCGATTCAGGTCCTAGTCCTGCTGTGATCTTTGGCAAATCCTATGACCAGTTGATGCTTTAGTTTGGCACTGTGGGGGGGTGGGGGTGTTTTATAAACGCACCTGCAAAAAACACTTTTGTTGCAAGGACTTTAAAAGCCTTTAATTAATATAAGTTCTAAAACATATGTTTTCACAAGGTAAAAAACTTGGCTTTCAGATGTGATAACACTCCCTGAGTTCCTTCACAGTAACAAATACTGAAAGTTGTAAAGTGCCACAAAGTGAATCTGGTACAAGCCCATCACTTCATCAGTGAGATGTTATGGTGGCTCAGGCTTCATGGTGGCAGAGCACAATTGGAAATCAGGTCCTCAAACTCTAAATCCAACACTATTTCCAATACACTGTATCATGAAGACCATTTGACTTAGAATAAAGCCCCTCCTTCAGCTTTAAGTATCTGGCAACTACCAAAGGGCATTTCCCCTTACTAGGTGCCCCCCTCCTCTTGCCCCTACTACTAGCCCAACACTCAGAAGGAGAAAAAAAACAACAGTGTCCCAATAATAGATAGTAAAATGCAGTGGTCTTCAAAGTGGAGTCCCCCAGGAGTATGTAACCAATTAGAAAGAAAGCTCTCACACAACCATGCTTGTCCTTGTCCCCAACAATTCCTCTGTTATCTCCCTAAGGTACACCCCAATATCCTACTTGAGGTAGGGTGGTGACCCTTCAAGGGCATAGAAAATTCCATCCTTGTCTCTATCTCCAAGACACCCCCCACCCCAGATGACCTTTGGACTGTGGCAAGTAAGAGCCCCATCACTTTCCATTTTGAGTGAGCCAGAGTTAATCCCACAGGTTAATCCCTCCATTCTTCCAAACTTTCCAGCTACTATCATGGGCAGTACCACATGCCCAGCCACACAGGTTCTCTCAAGGTCCATGCCCTCTTGGACCCCTCACTTTGGACCCTCTCACCTATACAGTCAGATGCCAATCTTGCCAGTTCTCTGGCCCCTTTTCCTACTGACCTATGGATCACTCGAGTTCAGGACCTCATCTCATCTTGCCCAAGCTAATACAATAGCCTCCTAACTGGTCTGATGCAAGTCTTTCTCTTCTCTAATCTATCTTCCCATAGCTGCCGGATGATTTTCCTAAAGCACAAATAAGACCATCTCACTACCCTTCTCAAAACTCCAGAGGCTCCCTATTGATTCTAAGATAAAATATGACACCATATTTTAAAATGTCTGCTTGGGGGAAAGTTTAACCTATATAATTACTAATGGAGTAGTACATGTATAAGGTATAAGTAAATAATTATGGACATGGGGGGGAGGGGCAGCGCGGGGACGGTGCTCAAAACAGTTTTTACCAATCAGGGCACCCTCTAAAAAAAAACTTTAACTGATATAGATCTGCAGTTTAAAAAGTTTGGAAAATAGTGGTGTAGTGGAGTGGTCAGACAGTTCTAGTCGTGTGACCTTGGTCAAGTCATTTAACTTCTCAAGGCCTCAGCAATTCTCTAAGATTACAAACCACAGATCAGGGGAGCTAGAAGGTCACTACACTGATGAAATCAGAGGTCACCACCTCCACCCCCAAATCTAACCAGCAAGGGAAAGGGAATTTTCCCATTCCCACTAAACAAAAGCAATTTTATTCATATTAAAAAGATCTCCATTTAGAGCAGACCTGCACAGTGTGGCAGTAGGTAGGGGCCAAAATTAAAATAGGCTGAACTTCTGGCCGCAGATAGGTTTTTAGAGGCTCACTTTCCAAGTAAAGGTATAACGATGGTTGGTTGCCACAGGTCACAAGACAAACAGGAGAGAGAACATGCAGTGGCAAACCACCTGCCAAGTTACATGATGGGCACCATAGTGACTAGTGGAAGGCAGGTTAAGTGGGGTACAGTCAAAGCACTTGGTACATCTTTACTTTCTTTTACATCCTCTACATTTTTCATGGGCCACATGAAATCATTCGGCGGGCCCCAAGCAGACCATGGACCATATGTTGTGTAGGCCTGATTTAGATCTATACTAAGAACACATATGCCAAGAATACATTTTCTTTCTTTGAAAAGTTTTGACACAACAGGCACTTACAAACACAAATTGTTTCCAGGTCCTCCATAAAAAAGTTTACGTCCCCAAAAAAGTTAAGAAAAACTAATTCCAAGAGACAGTACATGACACTTAGAATCTAGTTCCTAATCTATAATAAAAAAATGATACCTAAAATATAAAGAATTTACCATGTAACCTAATGTAAGAAACAACACCAAAAATACAACACTTGGTAAACTATTTCATAAAAGTTAGTTAGAATTAGTTACAAGTTTGTAACAAAATCAACTGTTTCTAATCTAGGTGTCTTTGTGGCAAAGATTGCCTGTCCAAAGAACAGAATTTTCTGGATCCGCTTTACTAACTTGGCAGTAGTAGCCCACATAGATGGAAAACCAAATCTGATCTTCAGAGTGGCCAACATTCAAAATACCCCACTCACCAGCGTCCGGGTCTCTGCTATTCTCTACCAGGAACAAGAAAATAACCAAATCTACCAGACCAGTGTGGACTTCCACCTTGACAGTATCAACTCCGAGGAGTGTCCACTCTTTATCTTTCCACTGACCTACTATCATTCCATTACACCCTCAAGTCCTCTAGCTGCTTTCCTGCAGCAGGAAAATCCTGGACACTTTGAATTAGTTGTTTTCCTCTCAGCTGTTCACGAGGGCACAGGAGAAGTGTGCCAAAAGAGAACATCCTACTTACCATCAGAGATCATAATGCATCACAGTTTTGCCTCTCTGATGACTTACAGTTCCAAAGGTGAATATGTTGTCAAAATGGAGAGTTTTGACAACACTGTCCCTGAACTTCAAACTGCTATAGTCCCTAAGAGCCCAAACAGGACTGATATGGGGATCAATATTAATGGACAACACATTGATAACATTCAGATCTCTGAGATTGGGCTAGCAGAATAGTTTTGGAACGTGGCTACATTTAAAAATTATATTAAACTACTTAACTAGATGTGCGGCTGCTTCCCCCTCATCATCGCTATCCCATTATCTTTTTCTCTGATCACAGCACGGCAAGCAAGGCATGGTATGTGACCACATAAACTGAGACTAGTGGATGAATTCACTACAGACACTCTGGTAACATAGATCTGGGAAAGTAAAAATTCTACCAGCTGATTTCACTAAACTGATCAAAGCTACAGTGACTGAAAGAAAAATTATACAGACATCATTTCTGATGACATTTAAATATGAGTTGATATTTTTGTAAAAGGCAATGAATTCAAGAAAGCAACCTCAAAGCAAAAACAAAAACCCACCTAGCAAACCCATTTAAATCTATGAATTACTGTAATACATATAATTCCAATTTGAAGTAACTCTATATGATGTAAATTCTCCTTGGATACAATGATTATGTTATATAAATTATCACACTTTTCAGAAAGCCAGGAAGATCATTAAGTATTGGCCCTAATTTTTAAGAACTAATAATGAAATTCATAAGGACATGAGACTTTTAAGTGTTTAGAGAATTCTTATGAAGGCAAATTAGACCTAATTAAAAAAACTCTAATTAAAAAAACAACAAAAGAAAAAAAATGATCTTGTAACAAGTGTTTTTAAGTTAGTAGCAACCTATTTATTCTGAATGTAAGCAATAATGATACATGTACTTTGTATCTTTCCTCAGAATAATATTTCTTTGACCATGATATGGGAAAATGAATCAGTATTAGGGCCACAAAAAAGAAAGGGAATAGAGTAATGCTTCTGATTTATTAAAAACAGAATAATACCCATTACATTTATGTACATTGTTTAAAATACCTAACTACAGTCTATATTTTAAACATTGCATAATCCACCTTTCTACAGAAAAGAGGGTTTGCTACATAACATTTTTATTTTTCCTACAGAGATGATAAAAGATGGAAGGCAGGTCAATATAACCTAAGAAGATCTGAAAAAACAAAATATACAACTAAAACAGATTTTTACTAGGATTATGGTTGCAATGATTTAAAGCTGGAAAGAACGGTAGAGATTATGTCCCATCCAAGCACTTCATTTGGCAGATGAGCAAAGACAGGCAGAAAACAGTTAAGCAATATGCTCCAAGCCATACAGGTAAACCAGTAATTAAGATTCAAGTATAGGTGCTCTGGTTCCAAAACTGCACTCCTTGGAAAACCTTATGAGCAAACACTATCTACTACAAAAGTTGGAATCAAACCATCAAACTGAAAATTACATCATCATAGTTCTCATTTTAAGGAAAACATACAAATGATTCCATACTGTAACTTAATAGGATACATTATAATCATGAAGTCTCTTTAAGAATTTAAAGACACAAACGCACAAACATAATACTACTCCAGAGACTGGCAAAGAAACAGTATTATCCAGTGTGAATATTTACATATCAAAGAATTAACAAAATTTCCTTTTCTAGATCCAAAGCAAAAAGATTCTTCTGAAAACACAAAAGATCAGTGGGACACTGGACTAGATGGCACTTACGGTTCCTTCCAACTCCATTACTCGATGATAACTACATTTTAATCATCTTTGTGGATGGATTCCTTACTCTTAAGTGGATCTGTGTCAGTTCTTTCCAATGATATATTAACTTGGTCATTAGACAAGTAGGGAGTAAACTAATTACAAGTACAATGCAGACCCAGGAAAGTATCAGAAAATCACAAAATTAGCCATCCAGTCCAAACTATATCGGAAAAAGAACTGTCTCAAAAACCTTACTGGCAAGCGGTCATCTAAGACTTTGCTTGACTACCTCCTAAGAGAAGGAGCTCACCAAGTACTGTGTCCATTCTATTGTTGGACAAGGCCAACTGTTAAGAAAGTTCTCCTTAAAAATCAATCCTAAATAGGCTTTGTAATCTCTGATTCTGACCCAGCAAGGGTAAGAATCCCTTTCCAGGTCAAAATCTTTCAAATGCTTTAACAAAGCTATTCCACCCACCAAAAAGCGACCTCCTACACTCTCCTCCCTCCTCAACCTGAGGCTTCTGGTCTCTTCGAACCTAACCTCATATGGCACCAATATCTCTGGACCCTCCCCAATCTATCAGTGTCTGCTAAAATATGGTACTCAACATGGTCTGATCAGAATAAAGTGTAAAGGGAGTGTTATCTCCACATTCTTGGAAGATATAATACTCAATGCAGCCTAAGACCATATTTTTTGGCAGCCATGATATCACACTGTTGAACTGTATCCGATCCTATCCCATCTTGTTCAGTCTTGTTGACTGTCTAATCATGTCTTCCTCATCTTGTACTTTGGAAGATTTTTTGAAACCAAGTATAATGTTGCTTTTATCTCTATTACATTTCATCTTAGTTTAATTTGGTCAAATTGAACCTAACCTGTCAAGACTTTTCCGGATTCTAATTATTATATATGTTACCTAGTCATACTAGCTTTTGTTACCATTTGCTAATTTGACAAAGAAGACAACTCTCCCTTTATCCAAGTTACTGAGACAAGTCCAGATCCCTACAGCATCTCACTGAAGTGCTCCTTCCATGTTTTTATCTAAATGTTAAGTACTCTTTGGGTTAAGCCACAGAAACAATTCTGAAACTAACTTTATTATCATCTAGCACATCTCTCCATTTTTTTCTGTAAGCATAACAAATTTGATCAAATACTTTGCTAAAATCCAGGTAAACTTTATCTGTAGCATGTCCCTGATCTGACTTAGTAACCCTGTCAAAAAAAGATACATTAGTGTGGCATGCCTTCCAAAGTCATGCTGTCTTGGATCATTACTTCCTTTTCTAGTAAATATATGTAAAGTTTGACTCTCGCGGAGCATTCTTCAATCACCCTAATGACCAAAACCTTTTAGATTTTTCTTGGCATACACTTTAAAATTTCTTTTCGACACAAAACTACCCCCCCCACACACACTTACAAAATTAAAATGCACAAATTCTATCTTTCCAAACTCTCACAAGGAGTTATTATTCCCCTCCTCCCTTCCCCTGCCTTTGGAAGCCCCACTATTAAGTTTCCATGGAAAAATAAACTGGAGGAAGATGAATACTGTATTAGTGATGACCAAGGAAGGACAGAACACGTTTAGAATGGTGTATGTGAAGTCAAAGCTAAGAGCTGTAAATTTAATGCTTGCTATTTCTTTTTTAATGGAGACAAGATGAAAATAGCACAGAGAAAAGGCCCGGCTTAAAGGCTATGGTAATAGCTTTTGTTACTTGAAAAACTGCTTTTCGCTTTAAGGACATAGTACCAAGAGGCTTCTATCCTAAAACAAGATTAGTGGAACTACTAACCAACAGGGATTCCTAATTAGGAAGTAGTATCTGATACATTGAGCATCCAGGGGTCCAGTGAATAGCAGGCCAATGTGGTGCAGGCCTATTTTACAGCCTTTACATTTTTCACAGGCCGCCCAAAATCCTTTGGTGGGCTGCGAGTGGCCAAAATGTTGTGCAGGCCTGGCCTAGAGTCAGAGAGACTCAACTTCCTCAGTTCAAATCTGGCCTCAGACACTTATGGGCTGTGTGCCCCTGGGCAAGATACTTAATCCTGGGTGCCTCAGTTTCCTCATCTGTAAAATGAGCTGGAGAATGAAGCGGCAAATCACTCCAGTATCTTTGCCAAGAAAACCCCAAATGGGGTCACGGAGAGTCAGCCACAACCGAATGAAAACAACAAACCAGATGAATTTGGGTTATGAAAAATATAACGGTATTGTGAGATATATATTGAAAGATTTCCCCCCAATAGATTGAAAGGCTTTCTTTGATGTTATTTCCTTTACATTCAATCTTCACTTTTCCAATGTAAAATGTACAATGTTCCCAGAAGAGTATATAACAAGGAGGTAGGGGATGTGGAAGAGGGAGCAAGGATAACAGACTCACACACCACCTTCATTCCAACATAGTCACTAGTCAACACGTTGCTGATTTGTTTGTATTTGTTTTACTTCTTTATTACATGAACATTTACCACCACCTTAAAGTGTGCTGGCTAAGCAGGTAGTCAGTGGCTCTCCCTCTCTGGAGGTCTCTCAGTAAAAGCCAGATGATCAGTCATGTGTCAGACATAGCAAGCAAGGGAGTCGTGTTTAGGAAGAACTTGGACTCTGCATGACCTCTCTCTCAGGTACCTTCTGATTCTGTGAAATATTCTTACAGAGTTCACTCTGAATAAACTCCTAAGGGCAGCAGAATGAAGCATTAAGGGTGTGGCTGAAGGTCAAGATGTTGATATTTTGCCAAATGAGCCAAAAAAAATTTGCCTTTCCTAGTAGCCATGTGGCAACTAGCACATTTTCAGTTTCTCAGTACTTTACATCAAAGAGGGGATAATCAGAATCATATGCTCACAAAATCCACTGAGTTTATTAGTATCATTTTAGACCTTGACATTTGTATTGCTTAGTATCAACTAGGAAACTCTGTACAGAATGTATCCTAGTGCTCATCCCATTGGCTCTTAATGTAATTTTTACTGTAGAATGTTCACTCTTGGTCTCCAAGGTAATGGGCACAAACTTAGTGATAGCTACTAATAGGCATCTGATGGAGCCCCATTCTCTGTCCTCACAGGCTCTAGACAGTGGAAAGTAAGCTGGATTTAGAGTTAAGAGAAGCAGAGGTTCCCTGTGTTCCACTCTGTGGATTCCTGGTTTTTGCCTGACCTAAATTCAGGTATCAGAGCTCTCTGGGCCTTTCCTCAGCTGTTAACATGATGGGGCTGGACTCAATGATCTTGAAAATCACTGCCAGGTCTAAGTCTGAGATATACAGCCAAATTCTAAATAAGTAGCAGGAAGATGAGCTTTTATTTTCCCCAAAAACGTTCACTACAAGCCCCTATTATACCCTAGGAGAAAGTCCTCCTCAATCTTAATATCTCTAAGTTTCCCCATATCAGTAGCGGGATGAAGCTACCTCTAACTTAGCCCTCGTGGTGTGTCTAAAGGGAAAGACCCAGAAGGGAAGCATTTTTTTTTTCTGAACACACTCCTAATAGACTTTAAGTGCAAAATTACTCTCATGGGATTAACACAAGCATAATTATAATCCTTACATATGGTTTTCCATGAGCTATTTAACTCAACAAAAACGTCAGGTTTTTCCCTGTACTTCGTTAAGCAAAGAGAACATGAATACATTAAGACAAAACAGTAGTTGCTGTAATTTTAACTTCATTTTACAACTATGGAAAGAGGGAAAGGGACTTCCTCAAAGTTACAGAGCCAGTTAAGGGTGAGGGGTAAGATTTGAACTCAGGTCTATCCTGACTCTAAAGTGGTTAACAGTGGTTGCTATCATTTCTTAACTACTTTAGTTACATCTCTCTATCATTTGGAATAATATGAATAAGATTCTCATTACCTTATTAGTTAACAATACTCTTTAAGTCTTGAAAAGTGGGCTTAAAAGCCAAGGGAAACCTAGAGAAAACCAAGGTTCAAATTCACCAAACATCTGGGGAATCATGAGCAAAGGACCGGATTCACCTTTCTGAGCCTCAGTTTCTTCTTTTGTAAAATGAGCCCTCTAAAACCTGGAACACCTACCTGACAGGGGATAATTTCTGTAACACGCCTCATCTGCCTCACGGTGACACATCACTGTCAGCTGCTACTACTATTATTATCATTCACTTTAACAGCTCAGAGGAAGGGTCAGGATGTGAGAATACTTTAGGCATTTGTAGGGATATGTAGAAGCTAAAGCAGTTCATGTCCCTTCCAACTGTATCTTTCATTTTCCTTCAAATATTAACAGGAAACGGCTTACATTGTGTTTCAAGCTTTACGAAGCACTCCACCTCCAAACACCTGCCGGGGAGGATATTGGTGATCCTCCAAACCAAACTCCTCAAATGACTGATCAAGTGACAGAAGCCCAGAAAGTTTAGGTAAATGCCCAGAGTCAACCAGCCACAAGTAGAAGGTCAGCTCCTCTCACTCAGAACCCAATGTCCTTTTCACTACACTACACTGGTTAGTCAGTCAATAAACACTTATTAAGTACCTACTATGTGGCAGGCACTATGCTGTGCACTGGGGATAGAAAGAGGCACAATACAAACCCTGCCCTCAAGGAGTTCACAGCCTAATGACGGCAATGGAACAACTGCACAAAATTAAAAAGCATAAGACTGATAGCTCTACAATATGACTTCTGATGAGCTCATTAAAGCTGTAACAGCACAGGTCATGTGACAGTTTTCTTAAGTATCTGGATCCACTAACTAGAAAATTTCATTTTGGTCTCTCCTGGCTTGAGTACATTAAAACCCAGATCATTAAGATGGCAGGGAAAGAAGACTGAAATATAAATGACTAAGCAAGGAAATTGGTCCTTGAAAAAACTCTACTCTAGCTGTGATTGGAATTAGAATGGTGCCAAAGTCATTTTCACCTGTTATTTCTTTCTCTTAACAGCCATAATTAGGCATTTTTCAGTCTCCTAACTTAGCACTGCCGTACTGACGACAGCCCTGCCCAAAATAAGACTACTGAAAAGCAAAGTTAGTGCCAGGTCTATCAGGAACACTTACGAAATGCTTACTAACTAGACTTAATACCTAACTTCCAGAAGAGACTCAAGGTTTACAAAGCACTTCACATACATTATTGTCTTCAGTGATTCTCTAATGAACTCTTTAAGAGAGATTTGTTGTTTAGTCATTTTTAGTCGTGTCCAACCCCTAGTTAACCCCATTTAGGGTTTTTTTTGGGCAGACACACCAGGGTGGTTGGCCATTTCCCTTTCCGGCTCATTTTACAGATGCGAAAACTGAAGCAAATAGGGTGAAGTAACTTGCTCAGGGTCACACAGCTAGTTAGTGTCTGAGGCCAGCTTAGAACTCAGGAAGATGAATCTTCCTGACTCTAGGCCCAGTATTTTATCCATTATCCACATCTATCCTAGCTTGAGAGGTACCATGAATATTATTAACTTCATTTTATAACTATGGAAAGAGGCAATGTGACTTCATCAAAGTTACACAGCCAGTTGAGGGTGAGGGGTAACATCTGAACTCAGGTCTATCCTGACTCTAAAGTCAGCCTTCTGTACACTTCTGTACACATTATAATGCCTTTCCTATCACAGCAGTATTTAAAATAATTCCTAAGGCTCCATTTGGCCAAAAAGCTCTCACCAAGCTACCTGACCTGGACTCTAGACCATAATCTAGTGCTTTGGTCCAGAATCCATAACTGCTATCCCTATTTCTAAACCAGGCCAGCACAACCTGCATCTTGCCAAAGGATTTCGGGAGACTCGCCAAAAATGTAGAGGAAAATATCCTTTGTATGTAGTGGAAATCCTCTAGCATGCTGCAGGCTGTGCAGGCCTGTTCTAAACTATTCTTTTCTAATAGGAAATTGGAAATGTACTGCCCATTTTTCAAGGAATCTTAAAGCAAGGCATTCCAAGTAGGAAAAAAAAATTAAACCTCCAAATTTCCACCAATGCTATATACAATCTGCAACCTGTCCCAACCACCCTTACCCCAAAAAGAATTGATACAAACTCAGTTTTACAAACCAGCATGAGATTCAGGAAATAGTCAAATATCTATTATGAAAACATTGTTTCCATGCCTTTAACTAGGAACCTCTGCCATGTAGAACACATATGGAATATAAGGCCACTCTAGTTTCTTTCCCTACAAAATCCTATAATAACTCAGACCTGAAAACAAGCAATTAGAGAATGAAAGTCAGAATTCGAACTGCCAAACACCTTACCTGAATCTTTTCGCCCTGGTTTTTCAAACCGTCTGTCTCCCCTAGAAAAACAGAAATAAACTTTTGAACAAGGACTATGAAGCCATATGATAATTTCAACTCCAGTTGTGGTACACTTTCTTCTTAGCTTAGGACTAACAATGAAAAAGTGGGGTAAGACTCACTAGAAGGTTTCATTAAACAATCGGAAAAGACAAGCCTTTAGTTATTCAAGTTCACCTTTAACCTAAGTAAACATTTTACTAGAGATTAGATTATCTATCCTGAGAGACACTGAATGACTGAAAACTGAAATTCTCCAGAGACTGTGATATACTTTTAGTCTCAGCCAAATATGGGCCTTTGTTTCAGAGAGAAACAAGGGATCATGAAAAACACCAGGTAACTCCTCAAAGGCAATGTAGGCTGCTTCCCTGCTCCTGGTCAATGATGGACCCAATTCATCGTCTCTTCACAGAATAAGACGTACACTGATAGACCGGTTCTACTATACATTGTCCATCCAAGTGCACATGACAGTCTGGACAACAGGCTTTCTTCATTCATTTTGTTCATCTCATGTGGACAGTTAGGGCCATACCTTTCTTAGCTACTAAGGATCTGGAGAAGCATACAGTGGGCCTAAGTAGGATATAATATAGAGAACTGAATGAAGGAAAAAAGCACAACTTATGACATCTGAATTAAATGGAATATTACTATGTCATAAGAAATTCTGTGAATTAAAGAATTTAGAGAAATTTGCTAAGACCATATAAACTGTCACAGAGTGAAGTGAACAGAACCAGGAAAATAATTTATACAATGACCAATATAATATAAAGGAAAACAACACTGAAAGACATCAATACTCAAATCAATTGAGTAAACCAGTATTACATCAGAGGACTGATGGTGAAGAATGCCTCCAGCCTTTTTGGCAGATGGGCAGTGGACAATACAGACATTTTCAGACAAGGCCAATGCATTATCTGTTTTTCTTGAATATGCTTATTTGTTTTAAAAAAAAAAAAAAGGAAAGTTGAGGGAGAGGGAAAGGAGAGAATCACTGGGAATTGACAATGTTTTAAAAAAGACAAGAGTATCAACAAAACATTTTTAAAGGCTACGTACATAGCAGGAAAAGGATTTCTGCCCCTCACAGAGCAAGAACAAGGGATGACCAATGAACAGCTCACAGGCTCCACTGGTATCTATACAACATCGAAAGAAAATGAGGAGAGCCCCTAACCCATTGTCAGGACACCCTGTGGAGGAGTTACACAGGACATCAACAATAGTTGCACAGATAAGAATACTTGGATTGGCTGCAATCTTTACAGCTGGAAGGAGCACCCACACT
Organism: Phalanger gymnotis; assembly: GCA_028646595.1. NCBI lineage: Eukaryota > Metazoa > Chordata > Mammalia > Diprotodontia > Phalangeridae > Phalanger > Phalanger gymnotis. Next base: position 239,847 of record CM053627.1, on the reverse strand, counting down.
GATCAGAGATCCAATAAGGTACTACTGATACTACTACAAGGTACTACTGATAAAGTAAGTACAGTCTTGCTGAGAACATATTTTTATGTTAAATGCACAGGAATCTTCTTCTACTGGGTTTATTTCATCTCACGTCTCTTATCAGCAGGTTTTCTACCCAGACTGCTACTCAGACTATCCAACCAGTCCACCTTGTGGGTTAGTGACCTCACCCCAGAAGGAGAAGGGAAGTGCAGCACTCCCAGGGCTCACTTTTGGAGCTCCACAGGCTGCCAGGGCAGGGTTACCTTTCTTCCCAGCTCTGTGATCGGTGCATTTCACGGCCGCCGCCACCTCGCCCAAATCCACCCTCAATTTCATCAAAACTTCTTTGGTAAAAACCACCTTCACCTCTGCCTCGACCTGCAAAGCCAAAAAAACGGAAGTAATTGGCTATAAGATGACCACATGGGCATCAAAAAGGATTTTCTATTCACTATAAGTTTTCTCTGAAGTGATTTTTTTTTGTTAATGAGCTGCTTACTAAAACGTATAGAGATACTAAAATTATGTTCTACACAACCATTTTACATTTATAAAACATTACTGCAAATGAGGCCTTCAACTGGACTTTTCATACACACAAAAGCTAAAGATACTGACTCTGATAGGGAATATTTCTGAAATGAAAATTGAACAGAAGAACGATTGAGGCATTTAAAATAGCTTACTCATCCATGACACAGTAGTTTGCAATACAGTCAACTCCCCTCAATGAATTATCTGCTTAACAGATTTGCTACAGCTACCCAAGACCTCCTCTCCTTCAACAGTCCCCACTGGTGTCCAAGCCAAAAGCATAGTGGGTATCAGGCTTAGGATCAAAGAACTTAGAATATGGAGGAACCCTTAGAGACCACTTAATCCAAGATCCTCACATAAAAAAAAAATCTTTTCTGATGTTGGGTTGGAACGATCATGTGTCCTGAAAGAGCGTATGGATGTCTTTCAAAGTTAAATACAAAATGACTGATTTCCAAAATTATCAGTATTTATCTATGCTTCTTCCCCCTCCTCTGGAGTAAATAATTGAAAGCTGACCACAAGGGCATAGGTGTATCTTAAAGCAGCAAAGCCGAAGGTACAAGAGAGTGTGCGTCCAACATGATAATAAATGTTGCTACCACTTTAAAAAATCCACAGAACCAAAAGTACTTCCAGACGGCAGGCACTTACATCTATTTCAATAACATGGAAGTACAAAGAAATGAAATGGACAATCCTTTGGAATGTCATTCAAGATGGCTCACAGAATAAGTAAAACTTATATGATGCACATTATCAAAGACCTAATACAATAAAAACTTTTTCTCTATTGTGGTGATGCTCCACAATGGGGGGGGGGGGGATCTACCATTTGGAATGGAGAAGTCTTTTTCCTTCTAAAAGGCAGAGAATAAATAAAATAAGTAAAGAGAGCCAATAATAAAGCAATGTTTTTGGTTGAAATGAAGTACTCTACAGGGTATTTCAAAGCAAATAAAAGAAATTCTTTAAAATGAGCAATGATTTCGGCTTATAATTTGGTAGAAACTCAAGAGTTTTATTGACGAATAATGTAAATGTCATTTGCCAGAGTTTTCTAGTGAATTGTAAACCTTCAACAAGTTTAGTTATACGAAAAAAAAAACATGCAGTACATTTCAAATATGATTCCAAAGCAGAGGTGCCAAATATGATACATGCAAGAGCAGCAGAACCAGATTAAAAAATACAATGGAACACAAAGGGTTAATATCTGATTTTCTAAAGTTGATACACACCCATAGAGATTCTTCTCCTCCTTCCTTTCTATTTGAATTTTAAAATTTTTTTTTCATTTATTTTAAGTTTTCAACATTCACTTCCATAAGTTTTAAATTTTCTTCCCCTCCCTCCCTAAGATGGCTTGCAATCTGATATAGGCTCTATATATACACTCTTATTAAACATGCTTTCACATTAGTCATGTCGTACAGAAGAATTATAACAAACAGGAGGAACAATGACAAAGAAAATAAACAACAAAAAAAGAAAATCGTCTGCTTTGGTCTGCATTCAGACTCCATAGTTCTTTCTCTGGCTGTGGGTGGTATTTTCCATCAAGAGTCCTTTGGAATTGTTTTAGGTCTTTGCATTGCTAAGAAGGGCTAAGTCTATCAAAATCAGTCATCACACACTGTGGCTGTTACTGTGTACAATGTTCTCCTGGTTCTCCTCACTTCACTCAGCATCAGTTCATATAAATCTTTTCAGGTTTTTCTGAAGTCTGTTTGTTCATCATTTCTTATAGCACAACAGCAGTCCATTACAATGCATATGCCACAACTTGTTCGGCCATTCCCTGATTGATGGATATCTCCTCAACTTCCAGTTCTTGGCCCCCACAAAGAGAGCTGTTATAAATATTTTTGTACGTGTGGGTCCTTTCTCCATTTTTATTATCTCTTTGGGATATAGGTCTAAAAGAGATATTGCTGGGTCAAAGGGTATATGCATATTTATAGCCCTTTGGGCATAGTTGCAAATTGCTCTCCAGAATGGCTGGATTGGCTCACACCTCCACCAAAAATTAATTAGTGTTCCAACTTTCCCACATCTCCAACATTTATCATTGTCCTGTTGTGTCATGTTAGCCAATCTGACAGGTGTGATGTGGTCCCTCAGAGTTGTTTTGATTTGCATCTCTCTAATCAGTAGTGATTTAGAGCATTTTTTCATGACTACAGATAGTTTTAATTTTTCCACTGAAAATTGCCTGTTCATATCCTTGAACCATTTTATCAATTGGGGAATGACTTGTATTCTTGTAAATTTGACTCAGTTCTCTATATGTTTTAGAAAAGGGGCCTTTATCAGAGACACTAGTAGTAAAAATTCTTTCCCAGTTTTCTGCTTCCTTCCTAATCCTGGCTGATTGGCTTTGTTTGTCCTCCTATTTGAATTTGATACCAGTGGCCTAGAGTATGTTTTCCCACAAGGTACTCTTAGAACGGATGATCACTGAATGTACATGGTAAGAAAATCTACTGATCCATCTTAGGGTATAAACAACTGTGAAACATTCCAAGGTCAATTATATCACACTAAATATTTAGATCAATTTATTAAAAGGAAACCAACTGTGAACAAACACAACAAAGAAACTCACTATTCAAAAGAACTGTGGGAATTCCTTCAATGATGCTGTTCGTAAATACCAACCAACTTATAAATTTTGACTTATCAAAGTTATCGTACAATGTACTTTGAAGATCAACAAAGATAATATAGGGGACAAAGATTCGCAAATCGCAAAAGCTTAAAAGTGGAAAAAGACCCAGCCTCACTCCCCTTCCCAAGATGGTTATTGAGATTCTTTCTTTCTTGATGTTTCAATGAAAGCACGTACCTTCCTTATATTTAGCCAAATGCATTTAGATCTTTTGTTCCTAAAAATGAATTGTCATTCTTCTGTTTAACTTTCTGTTGATTAATTTGGCTTGCCATGACTGAACACTGGATGCCCACTTTATTTCCTAAGGCCTGTACATCAGACCCTTTTCCTACAAGCAACAGACCTGCCCCTTCTTTATTTTCCTGCTGATTCAAACTCTCTTTTTATCTTTACCATATTGTAAGTATTAGCTAATTCCAGACTGACTATTGTCATAGGATTGTGATATCTGTTACATACTTGTCCTAAACTCTAGACTCTAGGCCCCGTCTCCTCCACCTTTGCCATTCATTCTCACCTCCTACGAACCCTGTTCAAGCACTTGGGTTTTCCGATGTCATTCCCCTGTCACCTCCCACATACAGATGTTTTTTTCCTCGACAAGTATATTCGTGGTCTTTTAGGGCAGAATTGGTTTTCTGAGAGTCTTCTAGCTCTTTTTCAAAGAAATCTTTTCAAGGCAGCTAGGTGGCACAGTGAGTAGAGCACCAGCCCTGGAGTCAGCAAGACCTGAGTTCAAATCGGGCCTCAGACACTTGACACGCTTACTAGCTGTGTGACCTCAGGCAAGTCGCTTAACCCCAAGTGCCCTTCCTTCCCCTACCCCCGTCCCCCAAAAAGAAATCTCCTTTGGAATCTCTATCAAGAGCAACTAATTCTAACTTCTGAAGTTTTGAAAAAATGTTTTCCTAAAATCTGGGGAATATGTTTAAGCACATCTAGTGTCCTCTTCTTTTATTATAATTGGCATTTCCTCCTAAGGTTCTTAAGAATTCCGATTTGTCACTCATTTTTCCCTTTTTGATTATAACAAAGTTTGGCATATAACAATTTGTTTTTGCTTCCTCCGGCTTCTAAGAAAGTAAACTGTCAATAAGTCAAAAATCTATGAGATTTTGGTTAAATGAAACCACTGATACATCATTACTAATCCTTGCTTCTGTTCCAGCATTATAACCTACATTAAGACAGCCCCTCTCACACTCTTCTTCTGAGCAGTTCACAGTTTTGTTCAGTCTTGTCAGTCATGTCTAACTCTTTGTGACCTCATTTGGGATTTTCTTGGCAAAGATACTGGGGTAGTTTGCCACTTCCTTCAGCAGCTAATTTTACAGATGAGGAAATTGAGGCAAACAGGGTTAGATGACTTGTCCAGGGTCACTCAGATTTGAACTGAGCAAGACACGTCTTCCTGACTCCAGCCCTAGCACTCTATCCACTGCGCCACCTAGATGTCCACTGGATATCTGTAATCATATCACTTTCTTCTTTTGTCCACACTCAAATACTTTCTTTTGTGCTTATTACATACTAAAGTTTATAGATTTCTACAGAGGTGTACACTTTAATATGTAGCATATGCCTTAAAATTAAAAAAGGGTAGGGCAGTTAAACGGAAAAAGTATTGAATGCAGATTTAGAAGGCGTGTGTCTGAATCCTGGGATGCACCACTCATTACTTGCATTATTCTGAGAAAGTTACTTGGGAGGCCGAGTTTTCTCATCACTAAAAGTGGATAATAACCCTTGTTCTCTTTACTTCACATGACTATTATGACCAAAATAGTTATACCCTATAAAGCTTTATAAAACAGCTTTATACATCCATTTTTCTTACTCTTCCTCTCCAGTTAATTTCTTTTAAACCAAACATTTACAGACCCCTTGTCATGTTTAAATTACAATTCCCATTCCACTAAACCTTAGCAATATCTATGAAATTATACTGCCCTACATCTGTTCAAACTTAGCTCTGCAATGGTATGTGCACATGTGCACCCATACCCATACCCCCCCATACCCATGCCCCCCCACACACAGAGTTTTCCTGGTTCTGCTCACATTCATTTAAGTCTTCCCAAGTTTCTCTAAAATTGTCTTCTTTACTATTTCTTAAAAAAACAATAGTATTCTCTCATTCCATTATATATATATATGCCTTCAGTATTAGACATATATACACATTTTTTTTTATTGCTGGGCACTTTTCTTCCTCCCCTCAAATTTCCATTTAAAGCTTCTCTTAATCAGGCCTTTGACTCCCCTCCTATATACACTCTTCCAAATCTTCAGAAGCATAATCATGTCCCTTTCCAGAAGCCTACAGTTCTAATAAGAAGTCAAAGTCAAAGAAACCAAACCCTATGAATAGAGAGTTTTCAGAAAAAGAAATCAAAGCTATCAATAGTCATATTTAAAAATGTCTAAGTCACTAACAACTGTTGTTCACACATTTCAAGTTATGTCTAGCTCTTCATGACTCCATTTGGGATTTTCTTAACAAAGATTCTGGAATGGTTTGCTGATTCCTTCTCCAGCTCATTTTACACGTGAGGAAACTGAGGCAAACAGGGTGAAGTGACTTGTTTAGGGTCACACGGCTAAAAAATGTGAGGCTGGATTTGAACTCGGGTCTTCCTGACTCCCAGTCAGTGCTCTATCCACCATGCCACCTAGCTGCCCTCACTAATAATCAGAGAAGTGCAAATTGAGGCACCACCTCACATCTATCAGATTGACTAATGTGACAGAAAAGGAAAATGATAAATGCTGGAGGGGTTGTGGAAAAAAAGGTACACTAAGCAAAATCGGTGGAACTGTGACAGCCCGACCATTCCAGAGAACAAGTTGGAACTATGTCCAAAGGGCTATAAGACTGACTGTGCCTTTGGCACAGCAATACCAATGTTAGGTCCGTATCCCAAAGAGATCGAACAAAAGAGGAAACGGACTCATGTATAAAAATATTTCGAATAACTCTTTTTGTGGTGGCAAAGAACTGGAAAGTGAGGGGATGCCCAGCAATTACCAAATTGCGGTATATGACTGTGATGGCACACGACTGTGTCCTAAGAAAGGCAAGGGGGCTGGTTTCAGAAAACCCCTCATGGACCTTTGTCATCCCAAAGTAAAGGAAGGGCACGAGGAAGGCAACAGACACTGATAATATAAAAAAACTAAGTGGGATACTTGGTGCCATTCTATTTATGCACTTCAGATAGCTAAACTTTTCTTCAAAAAATCATTTTAAAAGAAATTATAAGATGTGTAAGATGTGCTTGCTACTAGGTAAATATACATATGATCACTGAACAAATACTCAAGATGACCTCATACAACAAAATAACCAATACAAGACAAGAGAATCAGTCACAGCATCAAACAGAAAAAAGCAAAAGAATAAATGTTAGAAATTTGTCAGACTGCAAATTAAACTACCTGCTTTCTGTACAATTATTTTCTGTTTTACTTTCAACGTATGCCCATGGGAAATCACATTACATCCCCACTGCTGCCACAGACCCTGAGTGGCTGAGGAGTAGGAGACACATCCCCTCTCCCCCCCAGGAGAACACTCCCTACCAAAGAAGATCTTTTCCCAAAGAGGTGCTCTAGGACCTTGAGCGTGGTCAGGAGGCTAAGTTAGTTTGGGGAATACAAAATCCCAGTATGAAACACTCTTGCCAAGATCCTTGTGGGGGACAGGATGCATGGAAGAATAGAAAAGGATCCCAAAAGGAGTTTAGAAATGTAGAAGTAGATGTCACAGTCTGCTCATGCCTCTACTTCTAGAGCCAGAATGCAGTTTCCCAAATTAGGATTTAGGGAACCTGGGCTCTGGAAAAATGGCTTCTGATTAGAAACGTAAATTAGGGTACTTGAGCAAAATGTTTGTGTCCTGTTCATACAGGCACTAAAAATCTCCACCACCTTTTATTTTTACTGTTATTTTCCTCTAGCATCCTCTTTCTTGTACACCGGTATTCTGTTAATATAAAAGCTCACCTCGACCTCTAGAGGAACTTCGACCTCGAGGAGCCCCTACCGCTGTTCCTCCTCCTCGTCCTGTCAATCGCAGGACAGCAGCACTATTTACAGACATGGAAAAGTTTCTCTGCCAAGGAAAGAAAGTGCAATTTGGGTAAAGACGAAAATTACATGAAATTGCCCTCTCCCTCAAAACACACACACACACACACACACACAAACTATCTAATAATAAAATAGCATAAAGGATACACAAAGATAATTTTGGCCAAGAGTCATCATATCAAAAAACATTTACACATGGTATGGTGTTGGGGGTTAGGGGCAAGGTGTGGTGACCAGGATGGTGCTAAGGCCCATCGGCCTCTAAAAGCCTAAAACCACATCTCTGTCCTCAGGCAGCATGTCTCCAATGGAGCTCACCTAAGACAGCATATAGTGATGGCCTAGATTAACCACCAGCACCACCTCCTCACACTCCAAGAGCAGAGTGCCTCTCCTACAACCTCGTAAGTGAGGTAGTTCAATGGTTATACTATTGACATGTTATAGATGAGGAACCTGAGGCACATGGGCACATGGAAGTTAAGTGCCATGTCTTTTCTCTGCCAGGGCTAGCTTGACTCATAGTCAGCAAGGAGCGATCTATGATAAACCAAGACCTGAAGGAGATCTCTAAGCACAGTGCCTTGCACTAAGGTACTTAAGAAATCAATGCTTGTGGATTAAAGGGATCAGAGTATTTGATCACTGGAGAATACTCATTTACACACAAGGCAGTAGGGATAGGGTAGAAAGAACAATAAGGGAACTGCTCTCACTGCAAGAAAACAGAGATGAGGCAGAAGGTCTTGGTCGCTAAGGTGACTCTGGCTGGTCTTACACAATGGCAAAAATAACGTGTGATCCTGTTTTTCCTTCATCCTGCTCTAAGGAGCAGTGAAATGGCCCCAAAATGGCTATGTGTGGGAAGGGGGATGGGGGAGGTAGGTACAGAGAGAGCTTCAGAAACCTAAATTCCACAATCACCCTCTTCCCCTTAACAAGCAATATAATTATCTATTCTAATTCTCTGAAATAGTATCAACAAACAAAAAAGTAAAGCAGGAACATTTTAAAACTCTTCTGCAAAGTAATTACGTTGAAGCTCAACCCCTCCCCAGCTGAGGGATGGCAGGACCTGGCCCAGGAGAGAGGCAATATCCAGAAACCACAGTGAGGGATAGGGATGCAAGGGAGAGACAGGAAGGCTAAAATCATGCTTAAATGGCTCTCTTCCCAAAGAGACCAAGGAGGAGGGATAGGAGAATACAAACACAAGACACAAAGAATTAAAGGCAAAAGGCAGGAAAGCGTACTCCACAAGGCAGACCCATTGAAAAGATTCAAGCATCCCTAAGCATTTGATTTACAAGGTCTTTGAACAAAGGACTTAGAAGTGTCCTATTTCTTTACACAGATGCATTCTGTACACTTAGTGTCTTATAAATATTTAGACAAGCAAGGCTAAGATATCCTCAAAATATCCAAAAGACAACATTTAAATGGAATATAAGGAAGGCTGGTTTAAAATATATGCATATTGATTCATATATAATTTCATAGGTTCAAGTCTATTTTTGTTTTTAAAAAAAAGTGAAAAATATTTGACCAACACCTAAATTACCACTAGAATACAGGGAACAAAGGGAAAGTTTTCCTCTTCCTAAAAACAGCCAAAAAAAACAAAAATCAGAAACAATATTGACACAGAGGAGCAAATGGTTGGCCTAGGGTAATTCTAACTCAGTCTGAATATTCTGGCTTTAGAAATGACAATCCTAATCACAAAGTGGAGCTGCACATTAAGATTCCTGATATTTAATGGTTGTATAAAAAGCTGAACCAGAAATCGCAAGTCTTGGGTTTCAGCCTAGACCGGCTACAAACTGGCAAAGAGAGACTCCCTTCTGAGTCCCAGTTCCCCCATATCTTTTAAAAAAAAAAGTATCATTTTATGCCCTAACATACCATAGATGTATATAAAATATTACATATTTATAAAGTGGTATTATCTATGCCAAGATGTCAAAATTATCCCAACATAGACAGGTGAGGTATAAAAAGCAACAAGTTAGATAAGAACACTTGGTGGTTGCCAATTTAACTTCTTTTAAAAAATCACATAAAAGAAGGAGCATAAAGGAGTTAAATACCGATTTACGAACCTCGGCTCACCATGGTACCAATGATTTGATAAAAGCACAGGAAAAGGGTAATCAAATAAATATTTCTAACTCAAGAATCCAGGGGAGGCCCCTTAATAAGCTTCAAAACAGATCTGATACTATCTCTTTTTCAAAACTATCAATTTCACTTCACCTGAACTGAATGTCTTATCTTCTATCTCTCTCTTTTTTTAAACTCAACTGCAGCCTAAATAACCTTAAAATTGAAATAGAAAAAACACTGACAGGGATGAACCACTGCTTCTGAATGGACTGAGAGCATTGGGCCTGAGGCTAGCCCTTTGGCACTCAGTGTCACGGTTATGCCCAAATGACCAAGAAAAATGATGCAACTACCCTGCTCATATTTAGCTTGGCCCTGCCTAAGTTAATGGGTAGACAATGCTCTGAAGTTATAGTTTTATTTTTTAATCCTAAACCAAGAGAAAAAAGTATCTTTTGTGAGGAAACCCCTGTACATAAACCAGTTTGTTCAACGTCAAAGTTTGGAAAGGGAAGAGAGAAAAAGCCCATCAAGAACCTGGCTCCGTGTGTTTTTGCACATAACCATACATGTGCACACACCCACATACATATGCACAGGTAGAGTTGTAAACCACTGAATCTCTCTGAGTTTCGGTTTCCTCATCTGTAAAATGGGAATAATACACAACTATTTCCTGCCAGGAAATACTGAAAGGCTCCCCACACTGGCCTGGTACCAGATTCTGGGTACACTACCTCAGGACCAAATGGGCCAAGTTCTGAATCATCCTCAAAAGGCCAGCCACAAAAACTCATGTCAAGAGGGTACCCACACATAAGAAATCACAAACATACTAGAACAGGGGTGGGGAACCTGTGGCTTCAAGGCCCCATGTGGCCCTCTAGGTCCTCAGAGGCAGCCTTTTGACTGAGCTAAAGTTTTACAATAAGAATGCTTTTACAAAGGGGATTTGTTCTATGAAGTATGGATTCAGCCAAAGGGCCACACTTGGGACGTAGAGGGCCACATGTGGCCTCGAGGCTGCAGATTCCCACCCCTGCACTAGAGTAAAGATGCCCCTCCCTCCCAAATCAATTCTAACTATGGAGCCACTGGCTACCTTTTAAAGACGACTGAATATAGGAGATAGAGCAAACGGTTAGAGAAACAGAAAGCCAGTGTCAGATACAGTGCTGTTCTGTCCAGGAAGCAGCTTCTAAGGAGGCTGTGTTCTATCTACTTCCCCTATCTTCCCATCAGGCAGTAAAGCAAAGAAAAAGCTCAATTTCCTACTGCCTGTTGAGGCAGGAGGAGGAGGAGGAGGAGAGTCCCAGGCCCAGGAGAGCCAGTGCTGGTACCGGTCTCCATCTGGTGGATGCAGAGAGAACTGCAAGCCAGATGCCAGGGAAGGACCCAGAGCCCTGCACATCCAGGCCCAGTATCACCCACTGTGGCTCAGCTGCTTACCTTTTCCACACAGGCTACAAACTTTAAGAATTTACTAAGGTACGATGTTAGTCAATTTATTATAGTTAATAGGAAAAGGTTCCCAATCCTCCTGTGAGACAAACAAGTTTATATATATGAAAAATTAAATGAAATCTGTTCGTATCATTATTCTAGACATAAAATCCCTAGAAATCACTGAGGGTAAGTGCTGCCAAGCACCTACTTGTGACACTGCAAAAACTGTGGCCACTTCAAAACCAGCTGACAACCACTGGATACCAAAAAGGCATTTGTGACTCTTCTGACCGTAACAGAATACTAGACAGCTCAGTGGTTGGTACTCCGCTGTGGAACAGGCTTGCAATTCTCACAGCTTCCACTAGATGGCAGCCAGTAACACTGAGGCTTCTGGCTTGGGGCTCTTCCCCTTCTCCAGCCTCAGTGGAAAACCTTTTACAGTTTGGGAAAAAAAAAACCACCCCAAAAAAGCCATGCCTATGTTCAAATATGCTACTTATTTTATCTCCAATATTGGTATAACTATGAGAGTGTTAATCAGGAAGATAATGGCATCAACATGAGAGGGATTAAAGAGGCCAGCCCCTAAAGAATGTAGGCCCTTCTTCAGTTAATGTTCCAAGTGAACTATTCCAATGATCTGGCCAAAGTGATTTCCCTTCAGCAAGCTCCTTCTGTTTTCCCTGACAAAACTGTCAACTCCTCAAGATTGGGCCTTGTGACTGTCATTTTCCTTCTGCTTTATTTATCAGGACCATAGCACTCTCTAGGTATAAAATGGAAATCGCTGTTTATCTGAGAATATGCTCATCAGGATCTGTCAGGGACAATGGATAAAAACCAAGCTCAAATCCTGGGTTTAGAAATCACATTTTCCTCTCCAGCCACTGGGAATGCTACAAACCCAGGGTCTAATAACAATAGTTGAGATTTACATAACACTGTTTACTTCCATTCTCCCACTCAATCCTCACTAAAAGTTTGTAAGGTAGATGAAACCATAGGATCTTCAATTTAGAGCCAAAAGGGACCTTGAAGACCATCAAGTGCCACACCCTCATTTTTCAGAAGAAAATCAAGCCTAGCTAGGGCAAATGATTAGCCCTAAGTCACATGGATAGTAGAACAGGGATTCACACCTAAGTCATCGGATTTCAAATCCAGCACTCTTCCTCAGATTACAGGTTTACAGATAAGGAAACTGAGGTAGAGAAGTTAACTGGCTTGCCTAGGTCACAGATCTATTAAATGACAGGTGAGATCTGAACCCAGGTCTTCTGACTGCAAATTCAGAATCGCTGCTATCCCACACAGAAGAGGACTAAATGTTGACAATAAGCATGGCAACTCATTCCTGAAAAATGCTACTTTCCCCTGAGAAGTCTGGAAGAACATGTGACCTGCCACTAACCTGAGCAACACCATCTATTCAACTCCTCTAATACCTCTAAGCCAAACTAGCCAACTTGAAGTTAAGTAGCTACATATTAGAAGTCAACGAACATAGTTTTATAGAGAAAGCCAATGGGGCACTTGGTAAGTGTCCAAGTTTGAGTACTGATAATGTTTAATACTGTGTTGGAAAAGGTCCAGGACATGGAGAGAGGAAGGCTCCCAGTGATCTCGTTGCGCAATTTAATAAAAAGAGCAGCAGAGCTGAAATCAAGAAGGGCTGAGTCCAACAGCCTCTGTCTGCCCAACCTCAGATCCATCCTGCCTCTCAAAGACTTCCAGCCCATTTCAGACAAGGCAATAGATTACGTTTGGCTGAACTGCTCTTCTCTAAAACCTTTTTACCAGGGAAGGCTCAGTGGGTAGGGGAGGATTCAGAAATGAGTCTAACTTAAAAACAAAAGGTAGCAATAAATTCTATCATGAATCGCACATTAATAACAAGTGCTTGGGTCCATGGTTAGCAATCTTCGAGTATTCTTTCTAAGTCACATCATAGCTTACTATGCAAAAGCAAATAACCCTAACCCACTCACACAGAAATCAGCAGCAAGGCAAGAGGCCCAGAGAGGCACACTGATTTGCAACAGGTCCCCTAGGCAGGGTCAAAGCTGCAAGAGTTTGCTCAGATCCTCCAGGACGTGTGATCTTTTCCCACTGCATCTGAAACTATTTCTACTTCTGTAAAAATGGGGTTATTCATTCACTATCTATATAAAAGACTTATTTGTTAAGTTGTTTTTCAGTTGTGTCCGATTCTTCAGGACCCCTTTTTGGAGTTTTCTTGGCAAAGATATTAGAAGAGTTTGACATTTCCTTCACCAGCTCATTTTACAGATGAGGGAACTGAGTCAATAAGGGTGACCTGCCATTAAGTGTCAGAGGCCAGATTTGATCTAAGGAAGAAGATGCTGCATCATCCTGACTCGATGCACTATGGCACCACCTAGTAGCTCAAAACAGTTACTGTGAGGGTCAAAAGAAAGCATGCTAAGCACTCTAGCTACCCAAAAGAGTGCAACAAATGGAATCTCTTCTTTTTATTATCATCGTTATCCTCTAAATATAAACCAGACTCTTATTTTCAGAGGAAAGAGATGGATACTAACCTGCTCTTCTTCTGTAAAAGGTACTAGTGCCAGTGGTGGTAGGGGCTCCTCCTGGAGAATAGGCAAAAATTCTTTATCCTTAAGGTCAGAAGGTATCTATGGAAGCAAGAAGAGCACAGACGATGACCGCCGGCCAAATGCTCCTGGCCCAATGGCTCACCTCCATTACTGCAGGCAGAGTTCCTTAGCTAATTAGTCTCTCCAACGCCTAGAGATTTCTCCAAGGAAAATGTGACCAACAGCCAAGGAGCATTTTCTGGACTTGACATATGAATCCATCTCAACTTTTATAAACTATATGAGGGGGAAAACCCTGCATTGACTTACCTAATTACCCACCCTGTCTCCTAGTATCTTAACTCTAAAACAAGCGGTAGAAAACGGTAAGCCTCTAAACTCTGGAGGCGAGAGCTGGAAAGGCTGCCTGTCACGCCCTTCCCTTTTGAGGGAAGGGCGCTCCGGGGGTGGAAGACTACACGTGTCCCAGCAGCTCAATGGGACAGGCTGCTAGCAGAACTGTTCTTTTTCTCTTCCTTTGAAAAGGGAGGAGCTCGCTGGGTAGGGGAAAAGGAAAGGCTACATTCAGAAATGAATGTAACTTAAAAACAAAAGGTAGCAAAATAAATTAAATTCTGAAACAAATTAAAAAGTCCCTGGAGCCAAAGTTAGCCATCTTCAATTAAGCTCTGAAAGTCACATCATTTAATAAAGAAAAGCAAACAACCACGAGAAATCAATAAGCTAGGTGTATCATGAATTTGTACTTTCCCCCTCCCCTTGAAGGAAAATATGAGTGCTTTAAATGGAGCTGCTTTTATTATAGCCAGGTGCCTAACTGACCCTGTGAAAGTCACTTCTCTCAGCCTCAGTCTCCTCATCAGAAAAATGGGAATAAGAGAATAGGCTGCTGTTAGGCTCCAATGAAGTAACCTACATAAAGCTCAGGGAAACCTTAAACCACCACATGTTAGTTATCTTTGCTGTTGCTGCTGCATTTGAAAAAGAGCTTGGAAGTCATGCCCTCAAACTCAGGTTTGAGGCTTTAGTAACATCGAGCCAGAGGAGGGAAGTCCAGGACAGGACAAGGTCCATGCCAGAGCTCATGACTCCCGTCTCCAAGACCGCGAGGCACATGGTGTCCTGTAGGGGACTGGACTTTTTCCAACTCAGGGGAACAGAGGCAAGAGGTGAGGAGATCTAGAGAAAATGCCACCTGGAAAAAAAGGCAGACCAAGAGCTAACTGCTCTCCTGTCTACCTCAGGCAGTGAACTGAACCTCTGCAGTACCTAAAAGCAGAGTTTCCCTTTCACAGGGGAAGCCCCTGCTGCAGTGTACTGCCAGAGCCGACTCAAAGGAGAGAAAAAAGGCACCGTAAAAAGCTGTTGGGGGTGGGGCAATGCATGTGTAAAGCCTGTTCTCCAACGTCCTTCTACACACTGCTCTCTCGAGGCACAGATCGGCGGTCTTGGTCCTCTCCTTTAAAGCCTGTCTGATTACCTTGTTATCCTTTAGAAAAAGTGCTAACATTTCCTCTCGCCCATAGCGATAGTCCGCTAATTTATACTTCGGCAATGCTGGAGAAAGAGGAGGGGACGTCACACTGCCACCACTGGACAGAGCTCGAAGCCTGGAGGAAAAGCAGAGATGCAAAAGAGAAGGAAGACAGTCAGTCAACACACACAATAGAACACTCATATGGACTGAGCGAGCGTACTCTTTGAAGATTTCGTTTACACAGTTATCAGCTGCCATCGAGGTTATAACCAACCAGACCATACAAAGGCCTTTGCTCAATGATTTGCCTTCTTATCTTGGTGTGGCATTTGTCACTGCTGCCCACTGTCCTCTTGTGGTTTTGGTGACACTATACACTGTCCTCTCTCTTAGGGCTCCTCCAATGTGCCTGACCATTCTTCCATCTCCTTTGTCTTACCATGATCCATAGCCTTCTCCTTAATAGCAGGCATCACACAAGGCTTTGTCTTACACCCTCTTTTCCTATCTTCCTACCTTCTTTCTTTAGGTGACTTAATCAACTCTCATGGATTTAATTATCATCACAGATGACTCTCAAAACTGTATGTAGCCCCAGTTTCTCTTAAGTACCACTCCCACGTGCCAGAGCTATGTCAAACTCTTCATCTTTCCCCAAAACCTACCCTCTTCCAAATGTTTCTCCATTGCTGTCAAGGTAACCACCACCCTTCTAGTCACTAGCAAGATGGATGGCATCCCTGACTGCTCACTCTCCTGCTCTCTCCTCACACACCCCCATTTTATCACCTGTCACCTGGACTAACACCTCCCAATTGGACCCCCTGCTATGAATCTCGATCCCCTCCAAAGCTGACAATGTTCCCAAAGCACAGATCTATCCATGTCATTCACTTACTCATTCAACTCCAATGGATTCACCTAGGGAATACATAGGGGCATATGATACCCAATAAGATCATGTTAACTTCTCTTCCGAGTACCTAAAAATCCTTCACAACTCAGCTCCAACCTCCCTTTCCAGACATAACACTCCCAAACCCTGCAATCTGAGCCAGCCAAAATGGCCTTCTTAGCTGTTCCTCACAGTGGACATCTCCCATTTCCACATCTTTGCACGTGACTAGCCCCCATGCCTGTAATGCACCCTTCCTCATCTCGACCTCTTTAAGACTTGGTTTCCTTTCAAGTGCAGCTCAAACACCACTTCTTACAAGACGTCTTTCTACTCCCTCTA
Organism: Phalanger gymnotis; assembly: GCA_028646595.1. Taxonomy (NCBI): domain Eukaryota; kingdom Metazoa; phylum Chordata; class Mammalia; order Diprotodontia; family Phalangeridae; genus Phalanger; species Phalanger gymnotis. Next base: position 223,672 of record CM053627.1, on the reverse strand, counting down.
ACTACTAGAGCCGCACCCAAATCGCCCAGTACTTTTATATGTGTGTTTTGTCCCACCACAGAAAATAATGCCTCTAAGGTCAGGGCAGCTTTCATTATTGTCTTTGTCCTTCTCACTATACACCTGAAATAGTGAGTGGCACCTCAATGGTACTTAATAAATGTTGCACGATTCAATTCTGTTTGTTAAATAAAGCTGGAGTACCATCGTTTTTGAAAAATCAAAATCGCAGGACACCTAAAAGACAGCGAGAAAGGAGTAAATAGGTTGCAACACATTAATCAAAGAGAGTGTGACTAGAAATGGAGATGAGCTAGACAAGATGGACAGTCCACATGCTCTGTCCCATCACTATACAAGGACCCAGAGCAGAAGTCTCCAAAGTGGGATACCTAAGATGACACAACACAGTGGAAAGAAAATATTAGAGCTTATATTGATTTTCAATGTAAAAAAATAGAAAACTAATGGAATATCTATTTAAGGGGCACTCTGCAAAGCCCTATAGAAATGTGAATTATTAGCTAGTATTGCAATCTTTTAAAATACTGTAACCCATCACTTTTGTTGTATACCCATGAAAGTGGATTTATGGGTTACACAATCTAATTTGAAATATACTAACCTTCACAAAATAACTAGCTTGAAATGTTATCTGCACAGAAATTGCAGATTGAAGTTAGTATTAATAATGCCAGCAAAAGTAAAGAAGAAAATGGCAGGGCTCATACTTCTACTCCTGGTATGAAAAACAATGCTGATCTAATCAGAGCTGATGAAAAGTCTAGCAAAAATTTGAAATTACCATGAAGATTATTGGAAACATAACTTCACAGCCATTAATTAATGATGACCCTTTTCTTTATGAATATTGGAGATAAAATAATTGTCATACAAAGCCATCATATGTAGTCAACAAGGTAGCATCACAGTACTGGATTTAAGAGTTGGGAAGACTGGAATTCAAATCCTGCCTTAGACATTGCTAGTTGGGTGGCCTTGGAGAATGCAGAAGTCTATTCAACTCTCTCAGACCCAGTTTCCTCATGTGTAAAATAGGGATAATAGTATTTATTCACAGGGTTTTTGAGAGGATCAAATGAGTTAAAATATATGTAAAATGCATAATCATCATGATTTATAAAACACTTGTAGCCAAGAATTACGTGAATTTGTCGCAAATTTAAAACTATCATATCTGCAAATTTTAAAAAACTTTATCCGTTAAAATTATCTGAAATAAAGAGTTTCAGTGGATTTTGAACTCACTTGTTAAAAATGCCCATTTTTAACAACTTAAATTAAAATTTAATTTAACAATACCTTCTAGGTAGTTGCAAATACAGATTTGCACCATAGAAGGTGGAAATTGATTAGCCAATCTCAACAAAAAACTCCATAGAACTGCCGGGACTATAAAATGAGCAACATGATTTAGTAAGTGTAGTCAATGATGCCTTTCTTCCCCCTTTTCTGACCGATGTCTCTTTATTAGATGTGTATTCCAGCCATGACAGCAGTTAAATATTAGGTAACAAAATAAAACTCAACTAAGAATAGAACTTTTGAATCACTGTACCACAAGGGGTAATAAGATTTAAAAAAAAAAACAATGAAGCACATTCAATTAGAATGTTTTCATTTTAAAAATTATTTATTTTAGTGGACATCTTATTTATAAAATAAAAATTAAGGTATTTTAAGATATTGTTCATTTCATCTTTATTTCAACCTTAAGTTCTATTTTTGTGTATTTTTAAAAATGCTGTACATGATCATATCTTAGTATTAATCATACATGTAGACATTTCATGAATAAGTAGACTACACTAGGGCTGTCTGCTCACTGTTTTACACTGAATTATATATGATCAGAACAATGTGTATTATCACTTATCTAGAGGAAAGCTCCCTTTATGCTGGGTGGCCACCAGGATTCATGTAAGGAGAGAGACAAAAATACACAAGAGGAGAAAGTGTGACTAAGTTTAAATTTCCACCACTGAAAGGATTATCCATTTTAATGAGAACTACTGAGGTAGCACAGCAGAGAAAAAATGGTGGCTGCTTAAAGTTCCATAATTCAAATTATTTTAATTGAATAAGGTCCACTACAGTAGTAACATCTCTGACTTAAACTGATCAATGAAACATACATTTTCACCTTTGCAAATAAACAAAATATAACAGAGTACACAGAATTAGCTCTTGTTCCTCATTCTAAGTAATAAAATTACAGTATGGTTTCCTTATACAACTGTCATGTGGAAAGGACCTTAGAGTGGAAAGGAGTTGGCAGCTAGCTACCTTCTCTGTGAATGCACCTCTCAGCACAAGACTAATGCAATGATTTCAATAACAAGGCGTTTCTTTGCACCAGGCATCAAGCAAACAACTTATCTCAAACTAATACCAGCAAATCTCCATATAACAAATCCCAATTATTTATGCTGTAAAAGTCTGCCCAGCTGTTAATGATGCTAAATCATCCATAATAGCTCATCAATCACCAGAACTCAGTCCTGCCCTTGTCCTCCCCTTGGGCATCCAGAACATGGCCAGGCTCACCTACTGCTTGAAAAGTGACTCATTTTCAATGACCAGGATAACTGACTATGTAAAAGAAACTTATTTCAAGATCGCCATTCCAAATCAGGTAACTGAAAATTCCTACTTTGGGTTTTAAAGAGAGACTGCTTACCATGGGGTTTAATACAATACAGAAAATATGGTCAATACGGTTCTGAATTTACTATTCATTATAAAATGGTACCTGCGTCAGTCTCACATGCCAATAGAACTGAAACAGACAAGCTTCAAGATCAATGACATACTTACTACGTCTCTCCCAGTCCACAAAAATTTCTCACCCAAATCTCCAAGATATCAGGCACTTAAGGCACTTAAAAAAAAAAAGATCATCTTTATGTCCTGGGAGTCTACACTAATTACCTCAATTTCGAAATCCAAATGTGATAAATAAATCAATCTAATCAACAGATCTTTATTTGGTACCTACTATGTGCTAGGTGAAAGGAGCCGACATTCTTATATCAATCATGTGATGGCAGCTCTTTGTTCTAACAAAGAACGAGAAACTTAAGGAGGGGGCTGGCCCATCAGCTAGGGAATGGCTGACCAAGTTATGCTGCCAGAACATAATGGAACACTACTGTGATGTAAGAGAGGATGAAGAGCATTGTTTCAGAGAAGCCTGGAATGACTTCTCTGAACTCACGTAGAGAGAAGGGAAGAGAACTAGGAGGACAATTTATACAATAACAACATTGTAAAGGCAAACAACTACGAAAGACTTTCAGAACTTTGATCAATGAAATGACCAACCCCACACTTCCACAGGACCCATGATGACACACTCTACCCATCTCCAAACAGAGAATGGATTCAGGGTACATACTGAGACATAAATTTTTTTGATATGGTCGAAGTAAGAATTTGTTTTGCACGAATAGGCATATTTGTTGCAAAGGGTTTATGCTTCTTTCTTTTTCAGTGGGGAGGGGAAAGAGAAGAGAAGGTAGAGCTTCATTATTTGGAAAAGAAAATTTTTAAAAATTTAAAAACATAGGGGCATCTAGGTGACGCAGTGAGTAGAGCACTGGCCCTGGAGTCAGGAGGACCTGAGTTCAAATCTGGCCTCAGACACCTGACACAACTTACTAGCTGTGTGACCCTGGGCAAGTCACTTAACCTCAATTGCTCTGCCTTCCCCTCTGCAAAAAAAAAAAAATTAAAAACATAAAAGGGGAAATTTGAGTTTTACAGACTGGATATTTTTCTGTAAGACAAAAGTTTAAAGTCATTTATCTTCTGCCAGATAATCTATTAAGAGAGTCTTAGACTACATTGCCCTAGAGTTTATGCAAGAAAAGATCTGAGGAAATCCTAAGGTAGACTGATTCCAACAGATCGTGACAGGAAAGCTGATTCTTTGAGTAGAATAGCTAAAATGTACTCCACTGATATTCATCTTCGTACTTTATCTCTTAGAATCACGATCTTGTGTAAAGTGCTTTGCAAATTTTAAAACCAAAAGAAATGTAACTATTATTATTTTTCTGGTCTTTTAATATTCCTCCTTCAGTTCCTCCAAATCAAATCAGTTGCCAAAGGCTCTTCAATTCCACCTCAATGCCTCAGTCCTCTTTTCTCAATCTGACTTCAAATCATATATACTCTTTTGCCTTGATTACAGTTAATAACCTCCTAACTGATATCCATTGCCAACATCTCCCCATTCTAATTTATTCTTCACACAGATTCCAAGATATTCTCCCCAAAACACAAATATGACCTCATCCCTCCATTGACTGAAACCTTCTTTAGCTCTCTAATATCAATATAAATTCCTCAAGCAGGCATCTGAGGCCCTTGAATCAAACCCAATTTCCCAACCTTACTTCACATTACTACTCTCTTTCACGAATTCTTTTACTTATGTCAACAAATATTTAATAACCTACTGAGAACAAATAATTGTGCTAGGCCCTTGAGATGCAAAAAGAGGACCTATCCCTGCACTCTGGGAGCTTCTGTTACAGCCAAACTTGGCTGTCCCCACAAACCCTCTATGTTGCATATCCAACCTGAAGGAACTAACAAGCTTTTGTCCTCCTGGAATGTAAACTGTCTTGGGCATCTTAAAAAGTGTTAAAATGCCCCTTTTTCTTGGCATCACTACCGTTAACCCTTTCCTCCGACTAAAGACAGAAAGGAAAGGAGGAAACCCAAGTAACAAACAAGTGGAATCAAACAAAAGAAATCTGTACAGTAGCCTTACCCTTCTATCAGGAGGTAGGTAATACGTCTCATCCCAGACCTCTGAAAACAAGGTTGATCAGTTCTTAAGCCTTTCAAAGTTGTTCTCTCTTTACAGTGTTATCTTTATATAAATCGTTCTCTTGGTTCTCCCTAAGTTCATACTACCCAAGATTCTCTCCATTTGTTTATCTCCTCTTACTGTGGACTGGTATTCCCTTATATTTATATGTCACAGTTTATTCAGCCTTTCTCCAATTGTCTAAGAGGCAATCTAAGGCTCACACCACTTGGGTTCTTTTCCATTTTCCCCCTTTTATTCTTCTCTATCAAAATCAGGAAGATTGTTAGGTTTATGATTATCTGCTCCCCAAAATTATCCTCCCCATTTTGCACCCCAACCATCCTCTTCCCTGGCTATTTCCCTGATGAATCTGTTGTATTTCACTGCATGTATGTGTGTTTTGAACCCTCCCTTTTTTTGTCCAGATAAGAGTGAGGTCATCCAACATTTATTCTGTGTGTCCCTCCCAAACTCTCTCCATTATTTGTATAAAATAATCCCTCTCATGAGAAAGAGCAAGTATCCCCCTTTTTTTGTTTCTACACTATTCTTCCTTTTACTCTCCTTTCTCTCTCCTTTCCCCAAACCTTCAGAAGAGAACCAACTCACCCTCAGGTCCTGTTTTCTTAGTCAACTCCCACAATATTCTTTGAAGTTATTAATGTTCTGAAAAAACACTTGCTTCTTCTTTAGGTATCAGAGTGTAAGCCCCTTCCAAAAACTCAAATAGATTTACCTTGCTAGGGCTGTGTGTTGGTAAGCAAAATGGCCTTTGTTTTCTTTGAGTAACTCAGTGTATTTCATTAAGCCTTACTAGGTGCTAAGCCCCAGGCCCAAAGCCCTATTAGATGTGGACCCTATGTGGGTGTGGATTGATGACTGAGGTGGGGCCCAAGATGGGACTGGCTAAGGGGAGGTGTTAACTCCAGAGCCATGCCCTATTAGGTGTTAACCTAATCTATGTGGATGTGAACCTCCCAGGGTCCTAAGGGGAGGGG
>CM053627.1:182398-217331 GCA_028646595.1 Phalanger gymnotis | reverse complement strand
TTCATTAAGCCTTACTAGGTGCTAAGCCCCAGGCCCAAAGCCCTATTAGATGTGGACCCTATGTGGGTGTGGATTGATGACTGAGGTGGGGCCCAAGATGGGACTGGCTAAGGGGAGGTGTTAACTCCAGAGCCATGCCCTATTAGGTGTTAACCTAATCTATGTGGATGTGAACCTCCCAGGGTCCTAAGGGGAGGGGCCAACTCAAGAACCAATTAGCTCTGGTCATTCAGAAGACACTTGATGATGTCAAAAAACTCTATAAGAGGAGAGAAGACAGCTTGAAGGTTGATTTTCTGTTGGAGCCAGAGACAGCTACAGCCGAAACTGAAGATAAAGCCGAAGTCGAGCAAGAGCTACGGAAGCAGAGCCCCGTGTGTGGACCGAGGAATGCCGAGCAAGGACTCGAGGCCAGTGGGTAATCTTCTTACCAAGAGAGGGGAAGCATGAATATGATTTGGTTTAATATCATCACGTTTTTCTGTGGCCTCCTGGTTACTCTTGTGAGGTAGACTTATTGGGCCTAGAAGCTTTTGATCAAAATATCAAAATGGGGAGGCTGGTTAGTGGGTCTGTTACTTTGCAGCCTGAATAAATGCTTTAATTCTTCTGCCTTCTACTTAGAGAATTCCTTATATCCTGCGGTTCTGAACTGTTCAGACATATATATATGATTCTCTTTGAAATCATAAATTCTGCCTTCATAATACAGGCTGTTTGGACTCTTGGGTACAATTTCAAACTTCGCTCTCAGCTCTGTTCTTTTCATAAGGAATCCTTGGAAGTCCCCTATTCCATTGGAGAACCACCTTCCCCCTGTAGAATCATACATGCTCAGCTCTGCAAGTTGTGGTTCTCCAGTCTTCGCTCATCTCTCAAGCCTTTTGGGATTTTGTAGTCCAGATCTTCTGGTGTTTGTAAGCTACCAGATCTTATGAGATCCTAACTCTAGTTCCTTGGACTAACTGGTTTTTTCAGCATGCTTGTAGTATTTTTCCTTGATGTGGAAGCTCTGGATTTTGGCTATGATATTCCTGAGATTTAATCATTTGGATTCTTTTCAGTAGGTGATAGGTAGCTTCCTTCTACCTTTATTTATTCTAACAGGTTTAGTCAGTGTTCATTTATAACTTCTTGAAAAGGAGTATCACCAGACCTCTTATTTTTTTAAAGTCATAGTTTTCTGGAAGTCCAATCATTATTAAATTATATCTTTCTGACCTGTTTTCCAGATCATTTGCTTCTGATCTGATGACTTATCTTTTTTTCTACTTTTGCAATCTTCATATTTTGTTCTATTATTTCTTGCTATTTCAGAATCCTTAATTTCAGTTTGGCAAATCCTAATTTTCAAGACACCTATTTCTTCAGCAAGGCTTACCAGTTTCTCTATTCTAAACTACCTATTCACCTTCCAACTCTTTCCTCCAGATCTTTTATTTCATTGTTTATAATTTAATTTCTCCTAGATATTCATGTAATCCTTATGAAAAATCAAATTTAGAATTGCAACATTTTTGAAACTGGATGGTGTGTTCTTTGACTTACTCATCCCTTTAGCTTTATTGGGACTTTTTGCCTGTTTTTCTTTTTTTTCCAGGGGGGTGGGGAGGTGGGGGAGTGGGGAGGAAGAGGAGGTATTGAAGGAAGTTGCCCTGCTTGGTTTCACTCTGAGTCCCTTGGGTTTTGTTATTGATCTCTACTTCCCCAGGTCTGGCCTCCCCTGGATCTCTGAGGCTCAACAAGGACTGAGCACTGAGGACCACAGAGACCTGGCGCTGGATTCATCATTACTGCCATTCCTTGAGGGTTCTAAGATCCCCACCTGGGGCTTCCTCAAGGCTAATCCTCCAGTCTTATTGCTTCTGGACACAGATGACTACGCAGGCTGCATCGTCATATCCCTGGCCAGCTCTTGGCTAACGAAGGGTGCTGACCTGAACTGGAAGTGAATTTGTTAGTAGGGAGCCAGTAAAATGGATTTCTATGCAATTGTGGGGTAGAAGAAGTCCTTTATTGTAGTTTCTTATTGGATTAATTGGTCATTATTAGTCTACTACAAACTTCAGGGTTTTGGTAGAATAGGGGTGTTAGGCAGCCAGTTTGGCATGAAGTCTCAACAAGCATTTATTAACCACTTTAATTATTTACCATAGAATTTCTACACTAATATTTGGAAATACTAATAAAAGCAAAAAACAATCTCTGCCCTCAAGGAACGTTCACAGCAATTAGAAAATAATTGGTCAAACCAACTACAAATGAAAAACATCAATAGCGCAGTTCAACCACTAAGCCATGCAGCCGGACATAGCTCATCAAGTCAGTTTACTCATCTTGAAAAGAAGGGACCAAACTTAAGTCTCTGAGGGTCCTTTGATCCTTTCTTTCTATAAATAATTGATAAAGTAATGGCTTTTGGGAATGCATTTAGTAGGGGGCTATATACTTATTAGGAAATACTTTTAACAATATGATTATTAATAAAATTTAAGAATAAAACAATATTATAACCTTTAAAAAGGATTAAAAAGGAAGAAAACTAGGATTTGAAAAAGTGAAGAGTACCCCTACTGATTCCATCAGAATACCATCTAAGAGGATTTCTTGTTTTTTTACCTGACATGATCTCACGTAGGGACAAAATACAGGTGGTCTTCATTCCTAGGGCCATTTTCTATCCATTACAGCACCTAGCCTCTCAAATATGAAAAATATAACACTCCTACCACACACAGGTGCTTCTATTTAAAAAACAAAAACACAGCACCTGGCACCACAAAAGGAGTTACATTAAAGATTGAATGAGAAATGGGTCAATTCAAACCATGATAGAAAGGACGTAATGATCAATTTACAGGAGGAAAAAACTAACCACGACATGTTACGGTAAATTGAAATTCTATGACAGTCTATATTCTAAATATAAGCAACTATGAAGTCAACTTGAAATTATTTAAGTATGGATCATTAGTAGTAATTTTTTAAAAAATTAATCTAGTATGTTAAACTGCTTAATAGTTTGAGAATAACATCTATGAAAATAAAATTGCTATAAAAATAAGTTATATGCATTCAGTGGTCAAAAAGAAGTCTTTTGTTATTAATCAACCTTTGAGTTCTTCTAGAGCAATGCTCTCCCCCAATAGCACAGATAATCAAACACTGGTTATAAGATCTTCTTGGGTCTCACAAAAGTATATTAATTTTTCATCTAAGTCAAAAGTCTAAGACCCATATGCAAAAATAAAAACACCCTGTATTTCTTTGATCTTAGACCTTACAAATACTGCTCTGCTCACAAACTTCTCTTGTATATTATATGCAAATATCATAGTATTAGTAATAGTTGTAATAGTCCCCTGAGAAACAGAAGTTACATTTCCTAAGATCACTCAATGTTTAATGAAATGAAAAAAAGGAAAAACTCACCATTCAGGCCCAAAGTTAAGTGTCTGAGTTTCTGCTGCCATTCTTTTCAAAATTTCTACAGGAGATTTTTTTTATGTGAAATACCTAGGAAAAAAAAAAGACCATCACCATAAAGTTAGTCACAGAGTTGAGACCAACCTTGAATTCTTTTTTGTAGTTAGAGAACTAGGAACTTACTATGCTAATATTTTCAAAAAGGGCAGAAATCTTAGAGCAGGGGTTCACAACCTTAGATCTATAAACTTGTTTAATATTTTGATAACTGTTTCAATGTAATTAGTTTCTTTTATAATTGTATGTATTTCATTTTTTGCATTTATTCTGAGGCAGGTTTCATGGGCTTCAGACCACCAAAAGGGTCCATAACACACATCCTCTAAGTATCATAATGACAGAGATTTTCAGTCCCCATTTATGACAAAATAGCACACACCATTAAAATACAAGCACCTCTAACAATTCATAACCTAAATTAAATTGTTGTTCAGAACTCAGAATCTGCTTGCTCCATAAAAATGTTAATATCAATGGCAGTCAGGTTCTCCGACCAAACATCAATAGCTCCTTAATGCGTGATGTACCTACTATACAGCAGTGATATCTAGGAATCACAGAGTTTGAGGGGCTCTTGGAGATGGTCAAGTCAAATTCTTTCATTTTACACCAAGGAAACTGCAGTCTAAAAGAGGACTCTAGGGACTTCTCAGGCTCTCGACCATTGGGAATGGCTCTTAGATCTACGGCAGGGCATTGAGGGGCAGCAGAGAAGTCCAGGAAGTCCTGGGTTCAATCCCTTCCTCTGACACAGGCCGGCGTTGTGGCCCTAGGCAAATCACTTAACTTCTCAGTAGCCAGGCAGCTCTCTTAATTGCAGGGAACTGATCAACAAGTATTTACTAAATATCCACTATGGACCAGGCAAGTATATCATTCAATATGAAATACATAATGGCTCTGGGCCTTCTCTAAGGAACTCCCTCTTCCATTTCTGCTATGACTGTGCCAGAAAAGGGAAGAGAGGGTGTTAGCAATCTACACATTTGTGATCACCTGTAACAATTAAGTTAGCTCTTAGTATTCTAAAACGTGAGATCTTTGTAAAATGAACAAGGAACAGACATACTACTGGAAGGCATGAATTGTATCAGATCTGACATTAGTCCTATAAAAGACACCAGAAAACAAAATGATGTACTCAGTGGAATGACTCTCATGTTCTGCTGACTGGGAAGTGGCAGCATTGGTCTTACCATAACATAAAGGCAACAGGAAACATCTTTTCATGGGACATTTGGTTATCTCATAACACAGTGTTTCTGATAGATGTGGGAAAAAAAAAAGACTCCTAAGAAAATAACTGCAACTTCTATGTCAATATTGGTAGCACAGGCTTGGGAGGTAAAGAAAAAGTACAAAAAAAAAAAAAATCAGTAAGACCTTATATATTAAACTGTGAAATATTTAGTACTCAGTAACTTCCATGAAATGTGCAAAGTTGTGGCTCAGAAGAAACTTAAGGCAAATTGTAGACTACCCAGAAGTTTCACACCATAAGTTACTAGTATTTTCTTCCAGAAAAGTTAGAACGCACTGAACAAGGGTAAGCACCAAAAAATAAAACGAATTCTATTCAGCACATGACTCAGTCCTGATGTGGGAGCAATTTCCAAATCGATTTACTTTGTCAAGTCAGATTACTGACTGTTATAACAAAGATCAAAGTTAATACAAAATCAGAATTTAAAAGAAGTCCAACTTGATGATCATCAATAATGATTATAATCAGGTCGCGTGGAAGCTTCCTCTTTCTTCCTCCTTCTTTTACTCTTTTAAGTCCCATTCTGATCACTCAATCAGTAATCAATAAGTATTTTATTAAATACCTATTATAAGCCACACGCTGTAATTGGTCAGGAACACAGTAGCTGGGAGGTGGGAGCTCAAGGTCGTAAGTTGGTTGTCTTTGCTTCAGGTCACCAAGTAAGAAAATATAGAAAGAGAAGAGGGCTCAGGAAAGATATTTAGGAACACTCACAATCAAATAATGAGTATGCCATGAACACTGACAGATCCAACAAAGAGGACAGAGAAATGGTGGGATGAAGAGGAGGAGATTCAAGAAGAGAGAAGTTTCACAAAGGAGAGAATATGATGGTAATCAACAGTGTCAAAGGCTGAAGAAAGGTCAAGGGGAGTAAGAGCTTTTCAAGGAAAGGCCACCAGATCTTGCAATTACAATTCCTGATGCAATGTTTTATCTCAACACAGAAGTGATGGATTCAAGGTGCAGTGAAACATAGTGTGGACATGGCCAATCCAGGAATTTGTTTTGCCTGACTAAATGTATTTGTTACAAGAATTTTGTTCTGCTTTCTTTTTCAATGTGTGAGAAGGGAGGAAGAAAGGAAAGAATTTTTATTAAATGAAAATAATTACATCAAAATAATAATGGGAGTGCATGCTCAAAATGTTTTGCTGATAGAAGTACACAATCAAAAAACAGTGATCCCACAGGAACTCTACCATGATCGCCCCATTGTTAGCGCTCTCCCCCATCCTACCCTCAGTGACTGTATCTTTTCGTTTTGGAACCTAGATGTGATTTCTTTAATAAGAAACTCCCTAAACCAAACAGCAATCTATCTGTAAGAATCCAAACAGTGTTTCTCCATTTCTCTCACTTCCCACTGCCCCTCTTGTACATTATCTTTTTGATACGGTAGCCACCAAACCGAGAAAGAGGTTTAAAAAAATAACAAATAAAGGAAAAGTTATGAAGTTTCGACCAATCTTAAACTTTTCACAAAATAAACCTTCCCTAATATCCAATGGAATGTATACAGAGCAAGCTCCTTCTGACATCTTTAATAATAAATTTATGACTGAATATAGGCAAGTAACGTGACATAGTGACAGTTATAATCTTGACTTTGAGTCAGAGGGACTTTCTGCCACTCACTACCTGTACAACCTTGGATAATTCATTTCATGACTTTGGGCCTCAGTTTCCTCAACTGTAAAATAAGAGGATCAGACTAGATAGCTCCTGAAGTCCCACCTCTTTATTTCTGAGCCTACAATATCACCTTCGAGAATTTCCAGCAATATTTCAGTTTTAGGTGATTTGCCAAAGGTCACACAGTCAGCATCTCTTAGGGGCAGCAGTAAACTCGGGGCTTCCTGACTAGGAGGCTAACACTGCACTACACAAACATATTCATGCCGCCTCTTACTTTATATTGATACTAAAAATGTTTTGTATTTACTTCTCCATACATATGCAGTTTCCCCTTAAAATAACACAAACTTTATGAAGGTAAAGGTTTTGTTTTTGTCTTTGTATATATTCCTGGCACATAAGCATGCTGAGGAGATGTTTAACAAATGATCATCACGCAGCACTTATATATAAAGTACATAAAAGGTATATATAAAGGTATATAAAAGGTATATAAAGGGGTCACTACTTGCCTCTGTTTTGCTCCAAAATTTCCCTGGAAAGCACCCCACCCCTACTTGGGCAATGGAAGACAATGTTTGTAGGCAGTGGGGAAATAGCCAGTAGACAGAGAATGACTGAAGATAAGTCAGATCCGAGATGATAGAGGGGACAATCTACGGGACAACAGAGGATGGACAGGAATCACTTGTCCTTATGGAGGGGTTGGCTGTGGCAAGAAGGGCCACTTCATTATGAGAGACAAGGGTGAAGGAAGAGATCGCGGCAGAGGGCATCTGAATGACATGAGATGAGGAAGCTCTCAGTGAAGGGCTTCAGGTTTTTTCAGTAAAACATGAGACAAGATTCTCAATTAAGACAGTTTGGGGAGCTTCCCCTAATCTGGGGAAGGATCAAAAGCTTTGGAAAAGCCACTGTGGTGAGTGGAAAATATGGGAGGTATTAACAGCTTGCCTTGCCACAGTGAGAGCCCAGTTGAGGGGATAATAACATAAACTTGTAGTGGACCCAGTGAGCCTGGGATCATGATTTCCCCCAGCTCTGTTCAGCAGCCCAGCACTGAAATCACTGAGAAAAGAAAAGGAGTGTCCTGAAGGTCAGTAGGCAGTGGATAATAGCATTTTGATTGGCTGGTAGATATGGGTTGAGTGAACATCAATGGAGGAGAGGTTACTGAGTAATGGTGGTATACTGAGAGACTGGACGTGGCGATGAGGAGCAAGGAAGAATCCAACTCCCTACCCCTGAGCAGTGAGTTGAAGGGAAGGAGTAAAAGGGCAACCAGAGCTGTAAAGGGTGGCCAGGAAGGCTGTCATTAGGAGGGTGTAGGTGTTTAGAAAGAGCCAGAAGATGGGTGGAGAGAGGAAACAATAAAAATGAAATCTAGTTCATGACCTATGAAATAAGCATTCTAGGGAGCACACTGGAAGGGGTGGGTAGCTTTAGTATGGGGCATTGAGGGGCAGAGAACAGTGTGTGTTAGATAGAGGGGCATGGGAATAAGGGAGCAGGCAGTAAGGGATGGAGAACAAGATTTGACTATTCATCACAGAGGGTGCAGAATCACTGGAATAAGAAAGGTATGGCCAGGAGGGAGTTTGTTAATCACTGAGGAACGAGTTCAGGTAGGTTATCGATAACATCCCTAGACATCTGACCTTAGGGTGCAGTCCTTTCACAGGACTCAGGTCTAAACATCTTCCCCTTCACCAAGGCAGGAAACTGGCCAGAGATGAAAGGAAGGAAAGATTAAAGCATACATTAAGCACTTACTATGTACAAAGCACTGGGGATACTTTGGAAAGTAAGACAGTCCCTGTTCTCAAGGAACTGATATTCTAATGAGTGAGACATCCAGGGAATAAGATTTCTCCCCTTCCCATTTCAACAAAAACTGCTGGGAAAATTGTAAAGCAATCTGGAAAAAGGAGACATTTAGACCAACATCACAAATCATATGCCAAAAAGAGCTCTAAATGGATACATGATCTGGATATAAAAGGTTTTATCATAAGAAAGTCAGAGAACAGGGAGATCCCTGAGAAAAATTTGTACCAAGAGATAAAACAGGCAATTTTGGTTACATGAAATTGAACCGATTCTGTATAAACATAATGTAGCTAAGATGTAATAGTTAACTCAGAAAAAAAATCTTTGCAGCAAATTTCTCTGATAAAGGCTTAACATCCAAGACATATAATTTTTTAAAAATATATAAGAACAAAAACCATTCTACAATACTGGTCGGAGGACACAGGAAGTCATTAAGGATGGAATTTAGGTCACCAATAATAAAAATGTTCCAAAAGTAATTACTAAAAAAATGCAAATGAAATCAATTCTACCCTTATCAGATTAGCAAAGATAAAAAAGAAAATTACAGTTCTTGGAGGGAATTTGAGGAGATACTATTACCAATGAATTGATGGTAGAGGTGTAACTGAGGGAGCCATTCTGGATATCAAATGGAATGAGAACTCCCAAACTCACTAAGTTGTGTATACCCTATGACCCTGTAACACTGACTACTAGGCTTATACCTTAAGTCTTAAGGGTCTTAAGTGGCAGGGGTGGGGAACCTGTGGCCTTCTAGATCCTCAAGTACAGCCCTTTGACTTTATCCAAACTTCACAGAACAAGTCCCCTTAATAAAAGGATTCGTTCTGTAAAACCTGTACTCAGTCAAAATGCTGCACCCAAGGACCTAGAAGGCCACATGTTCCTGAAACATAAAAGAAAAAGGGAAGGCCCTATACATACAAAAATATTTATAGCAACTCCTTTTGTTGAGGCTAAGACTAAACTAAAGGGAGTGATCATCAATTTGGGAATGGCTGGGAAAAATTACAGAATGTAAATGGAATGGTACATTAATGACCTAAGAAATAAGAGATGAGAAAGACATGGGAGAATTTATATGAAATGATACAGAATGAAGTGAGCAAAGCTAGGAGAACGATTTATAAAACAGCATGATCTTTATAAAGAGAAATAACTTTGAAAGACTTAAGAGTCCTAATCAATACAACTGACCAGGACTACAAAGGACCTACAAAGTGTGCTACACAAACGCACATCCAGAGACAGAAGTGTGGACTGTTGGTGCTGAATAAGAGAAAGGCACTGTCAGACATGGCCAGCGTATGCATGATTTGCTTAATTATGCTTATTCATTACAATAGCTGTGTTTTTCACCAATGAGGATGAAGAGAGGGCAAAGAGAGTGGGACTAAAAAATCCTGAGGCAAAAAAAAAGTCATTGAACTATTTTTTTTTAAATGTACATAAAGAGAGAAGTTCAGAATGACAAGGACAAGCAGGACAGCATAAGATTACATACTAAATTTTATCTACACACACACACATTTAAGCAAGCTGGGTGGAATAGATGTGATATATTCATTGCTCTTTGTTCTGTTTTATAAAAGTGCTCATTTTTTATATTTACAAATTCAGAATTTTTAAAATTATAAGTAAATGAATGAATGAACAGAGATATTTACTATTCTCTATTTTTCCAGGAATCTTTACCTAATAGGCTTTTACTTGATGACTGTTTAAAACTGCCACCATCATCAATTCACTTTATCATCTTTTAAAGATGATCATTTAAAAACAATTTATGCAACTAGCACAATTTGCAAGTATCAGTAAGAAACTGAGTCAGATTACAATACTCAAAAAGCATGTTCAAAGTCACAAAAAAATCAATTTTCTTTTAAGCTGACTACTGAAAACTTCAAATGATTCACTGAGAAAAGACCATAGGGAAGAAATGCTTTTTGTCCACTTTTTCAATTATCTATCAAATAGTCCCTTGTAGTAGCTTTTAAAAAAACTCCCACCTTCAGGTAAAAATATTATGCTAAGGCCTTCAGATCTATCCTTTACCCATTTCCTGTGGTAGGCTGTACCTTTACTCAGGATCTGTTGAAAGCAGGAACAAGCCCAGATAACAGGGAGCTTGGCACCTGAGAAATAAAATTCAAAAAATTAAAATTAAATACTGTACAATTTCTTTCAAAAAATGGCAGACTGCACTACAGGAAATACCTAAGGGTCAACTCAAATCATGGAAACACCACCCCCTCCTTTCCCTGACATGGATCATGGAGATCGAGAGGGGATGAAAGTTGCACACTTCCCTGCACCAACAGTTTAGGCATTCTTTCTTCATGACTGGTTCAGGAAAAAACAGAAATGTGTAAAATCCCCTGCCACTAATAATATACTTCATGTAATAGCTGACATTGATATGGTCATTTTACATATATGATCTCATCTGATGCTCGACCATAAGATGGATACAATTAACATCTTCAGTTTATTTTCTCACTGCATCTATAGAGTACCTATGCTTATAAAATGCTTTAGCATTTATTAATATATAACAATAGGTCATAAAAGCCTGCAGGACAGTTAGGTCAAGAAATATCATCAACACTCTGTAGAAAGCTTAGACTCAAGAAAGTTAAATGTCTTATGCAAAGTCAACCAGATCAATGTCCAGGATAAAGCCAGAATGAGAACCTACAGTTTTGTGGTAGGTTTTTTTTTTTAATGTGTCATTCATTCTCTTTTGTTTCTCCATCAACTTCATTTCCAAATCTCTCTCCTTCCCTTTCCCATGGAGTCATGCCTTGTATCAAAAATTAAAAGATGCCACAACAATGGCACCCAAGAGCATTTTTTATCTATACCACTCAACCCCTACCTCTGCAAAGAAGGGCAGAGAGTGCATTCCCCATGTCTTCTTCAGGCAAAATTTGGTCACTAGACTTACACAGCCAAACTCAGGTCTTCTAACCCCAAAATTCAGCAATACTTTTTTCTACAATCTTGTTGTTGCTCCCTGCCCTTAGAAGTATTCCAGGTCGGTCACGCATTATTCTATTGCTAACTTGGGAATCAGAGGCATGCCCTTATTACCATTAAAGTCACTTTGAAATATACATCAACTGTACCCAAACCCTTCCTATCACTAAACTCTCCCATGCTGTCCTTTAGCCAAATGCCCAGTTACATATTCTAATGAAACTGTTTTCTATGCCAGATGGTGTTCCAGAACCAGTGAAAGTTAATGCATGAGCCTGCAGCCACTTTACAAAAGGTTATGTTGAGTTTTAAATGCCCATCAGCCAACCAACTCAAAATGTCTAATAGAGATAGAGTTGCTGGAGATCCAGAGGAAAACAAGGGCTAACTATATAGATGTAGCAGATATCTACAAGGATAATAATTAAATCCATGGGAGCTGTGGAGGTCACCAAATGGGAATGGAAAGAAGAGATAAAAAGAGGTTGGGCTAGAGTATAAACACGGTAATAGGAAGCAACATGGATGATGACAGAACAAAGGAGATGAAAAAGGCTCAATCAAATCAAACAGGTAGGAACAAGATTTTAAGGACTAGAAAATGTCAAGTAAACCCAAAATGAGAGAGGTCCTCAGTGTCAAATACTACAGCTACAAGTCAAGAAGTCTGAGGATTGAGAAATGGCCATCAGCTTTGGCCAATAAAAGGGTGCTTGTAATTTTGAAGAGTGAACAGTAACTTGAGTGATGAGTCTGGAAGGCAGACTGCAAAGTGGTGAGAAGTAGAGGTCAAGATTAAAGGCAAGGTTTTTTTTCTGAGTTTAGCCATGAATAGAGAATAGAGCAATATGGGAGGATAGTATAAGGGTTGAGGAACTAAGAGCATGGAATGCATAAAGAACAGCAGGATGTTATTAAATAAGTACTAAAAGGTAGACTCCTCAGGTTTTAAATGCCAAGCAGGCCTGATGTCTAGTAAGAACATTATTAACAACGGTTCTTAGAGGTACTATCAAATTACAAGGAACCAGAAGGTCGAGGGCTCGTTCTACAGTTTAACATTTTTAGAAGAAACATTTATCAACATAAGAGAAAACATTTTTTCACAAATAATTTAACTGCAAAGTAAACAGAGACTAGCAAAGCTTATGCAGATGTTTTGATATGCTAATTACAATCCATTCTCTAGTCATAAAAAAGAGACTATAAAACAATACAATATCTTGGCCAATAAACATTACAACTTTTCATATCTGTCAAAAAAAAACCTTGAACACACCATATCCTTTTTTATCAATCTCTCATTTCGCACCGAGTTTACAAATTTCTTACATATATACTTTCATTCTTTATCCTGAAAGTATTGGACACTACTATCTCAACTCTAGCCTTGATTAAAACCCGAAAGGTTTCCGGTGAGATTTAAAACAGGAGTTCTCAAGATATTGAAGCACATATATCTGCATTTCTTGGGTAAACTGTTTAACTTTTCATTAGGTATAGCATAGTATAAGGTCATGTTAGAGTACTCTACCTTCATTTGGGAATTTCTATAGTTCTAGAGCAATTCTACCTCAACTTCATCAGAGTTCAAGAATTCCAGGTCAACTACAAGTAAAATATCTGCAAAATAATCTTGAGTAGATGTTTTAGAGTTTTTACAGTTTGCTAAGATCTTATGACACCACTTGGAATCTTACAAAAGTTTCAGCATAGCTATGAACAAAAGTCTCGTTTTCTAATAAAAGTCTAAAATTACATTTTCTTAGACTCTGATACTCCAGTTTGGGTATTATCTCACTCATAAAAAATGTTTTGTCTTTTTTTTTTAAAGTCTTGTGAAACAAATTACCGTATTAGCCATATTTTTTTCAACAGGCAAGAAAAAAAGAGAAAAATATATGCTTCTATCTGAAGATGGAGAACATTTTTTATCATGAATCTAATGAATCACAGTAGGTCATTGCGTTTATTGCTGTTGTTGTATATAGTGTTCTAGTTCTGCTCATTCCATTTTGCATCAGTTCATGCCATCTTCTTTTGTGCCTTCATCATTTCTTATAGTACATTTGTATTTCATCACAATCATATGCCACAACTTGACAGCCACTCTCCAATTGATGGGCATCCCCTCAATTTCTCATTCTTTGCCATCATATAGAAAGTTAACTACTATAAACATTTTTGTACATATTGATGCTTTTCTTCTTTCTTTGCTGTACAGACCTCTTATAATGGTATTGCTGGGTCAAAAGTTAAGTATAGTTTAACAGCCTTTGGGGGCATACTTCCAAATTGCTTTCTAGAACGGCTGCACTAGTACACAGTTCCAACAATACATGAGTATACCTCTTTTCCCACATCTCCTCCAGCACTGGTCGTTCTCCTTTTACATAATTTTAGCTAAAATAATGAGTATGAGGCAGTACCTCGGAACTGTTTTAATTTTCATTTCTCTAATTATTAGTGACTTGGAGCATGTTTTTAAATATGGCTATTGATAGCTTAGTTTTCTTCCTCTGGAAACGGCCTCTTCATATACTTTGACAATTTATGAACTGGGGAATGGCTTCTATTCTTGTAAATTTGACTAGTTCCCTTTCTACTTTAGAAATAAGACTTGAATCAGAGAAATCAGCTAAAGATTTGCCAAGTTTTCTGCCCTTCTTCTAATTTTAGTTGCATAGGTTTTGTACCTGAAAAACTTTTTAATCTTATGCAAACAAAATTATTCATTTTGTTTACTATGAACCTGTTTCTCTCATTTCTTGATGGAATCTTCCCCTGTCCATTATTTAACAAGCAATTTCTTCCATGCTCCACTTATGATACCGCCCTTTATGTCAAAATCATACAAACACTTTGGGCTTATTTTGGCATTCAATATGAGTTACTAGTCTACGACTAGTTTCAGCAAGACTACTTCCCATTTTTCCCAATCATGTTTGTCAAACTGTGGGTTCTTACTCTAATAGCAAGGATCTCTGGGTTTATCAAACACTAAGCTACTGTGCTCATTTGCTTCAGTATATAAGGTACTTAAATCTATTCCACCTGTCTATTTCTTTATCCAGTACCAAACTGTTTGATGATAACAGCTTTGTAATAAAGTTTGAGAATAAGTACTGCAAGGCCCCCTTCCTTATCCAATTTTTTTCAATTCATTCTCTTGATATTCTTGACCTTTTGTACATCCAGATAAATTTTGCTTTTTTTTTTGTAAGCTCTAAAATGCAGTGCTTTGGTAATGTCAGTAAATAAACAAAACTAATTTACGTAATAATGTCATTTGCTGAAGCTGTGAATTGTATTAGTTTTTTAGTTGAATCTTTATAGTTTTCTAAGCAAATCATACCATCTGTAAAAAGTGGTAAGTTTTGGTTACTCATGGACTATACTGATTTCTTTCAATTTCTTTTCCTTGTCTTATTGCTATAGCTAGCATTTATAGTACAATACTGAATAGTAATGATGATGTGAGAAACGCGGTTTGGGGGATGACTGGACCTCCCCAAACTGTAAGAAATGCAGTTTTGCGGATCACTGGACTTCCTAGGCAGGGCCAAAGTCCTGAGGAAGAATCCTGTGATAATCCCTAGGGAAGGCTGTACAGACCACAGGACTCCCAGAGGAAGACCAACTTGTAGCCCCCCCTCGTTAATCTGTAGGGATCACAGGGCCCCCTAGGGTCAGACCCTATGGAGGACTCGAGTGATGGCCCTCTTAGAACGGTTGTAGGGAAATCACAGGACCTCCTAGGGTTGGACTGCTGGAAAGAGCCACGTGATGACCCTTAAGGAAGGCTGTATAGACCATAGGACTCCCAGATAAAGACCAAGTGGTAGTCCCCCTTAATCTGTGGGGAATCACAGGTCCTCCTAGGGGTCAGACCCTAAGGAGGACCCAAGTGATGGCCCCTTAGAATGGCGGTAAGATCACAAGGCTCCCGAAACAGGGCCACAAGTCCCAAGTGATATCCCCTTAAGAAGGCTGTGTAGACCACAGGGTTCCCCAGGGAAATCCTGAGTGGCTGCCCTCTTAACACTGAGGTGGGGATCACAGAACTCCCCAAGGCAGGATCAGGAAGTAAGCCCAAGACGAGCTTCCACTGCTCATTGCTTTCCTTTCCTTAACCTTAGGAAAATCAATGTGATTCACCCAATCTCATCCAAAGAACTCAGGACCAGAGTGGGCAAAGGAAGGCATTTATTACGCTCCTCAGAGAACAGGTGTAGTGCTCACTGGAACACTTACAGGAATACAGCTGCAGGAGCAGGGGTAACCATTTCCTCCACTCCTGCTAGAGTTATGGTTAGTTTGCATTCTTCATATTTTACATAGCTTTCCTAGGTTATACTGTTTACATAGGTAGGACAATAAGGATACAGAAGCAAAAGTGAAGTTAATTAGATTTTCCTTGTCTGAGTTTAGGATTAATCTACATTCTTTACTCTCCTAAATTCCCTCTTTAACATATGCAAATTATGCAAATCAGTAGGCCTGGACTCTTGACCAAGACCAGACCCTAGATAAGCTTGAACTGGTTCAACCTGATTCCCCTGACTGCCTTCTCAAAAAGCATGCACCTACATACAAGCCTCTGACCTCTCTCAACCCTGAGGCCTGGTTTCTGTTAAAGCTGGGGTGGGGGAGGGGGGAAGTATACCATTACAAACAAAACTCCTCCTCCCATTTCTTATAATGATAATGGCCATCCTTGCTTTATATCTGATTTCACTGGAAAGGGGCCTAGCTTATATGGCCATTACAAATAATGTTTGCTGTTGGTTTTAGATAAATACTTGTTTAAAGATACTAAAGTGGTGGTGGGTTCCCCTGCAGTGGACATCATTAAGAAGAGAGCTCCAACAGCCACAGCCAATTTACTTGACTATGGGAAGTAGGTACTATTATTATCCACATTTTATACATGGGGTACAAGCACCCTAGTCACAGTCAAAGAGGAGAAGAGTACTTGTGGTCACTCACACACCAGAGCAAAGGCCAGGACAGTTGTGACCCCACTTCTCCTTGGTTCATGCTACCCTGGAAGAACTGAGGGCTTGTCAAACCCAGAACTAGCTCTGAAAAAAAGAACATGGCAGGAATGAAAGGTTCTCTTGGAGAAAGGTGGGGGAAATGAGGCTAAAGATGACTGTTCTGACACTCTTGCAGCCACACACAACTATAACTCCCCGCCCCATGGTCCTCTCTCCACTTGGGGTGCTATATCCTTACATATGGGTGTTCTGTCCATAGGAATAATAAGTTTTGCCTGTATATATACATATATATATATATATATATATATATATATATATATATATATTGGGGTTTAGGGGCTAGATTTTTTTCTAAAAGCTGGAGCAATTTACTTCTTGTCTTGTACAGTTTTCATTTATGATTTCTTGAAATATAGCTCTGAAAAAACAGGCTTAAAAAATTTAAAAAAAAAAAAGTAAAAACAATGGTTTTAAAGGAGTAGAATGATTCTCTGGAACAGCCTTTTGTGTTTCCAATGGAGCTACTTGACTCCACCTTTAAACCCAAATCAGTCCAGCTATCCTGAAATGAGCAATAATAACCCCCAGCCCAAGCCTCTGTGGTTTACCGTTTAGGTTTCAATGACTTAGAAAGAGTGTCAATAGCAACTGTTTTCTATTCAGGCCAAAACCTCAAAAGGTCTTTCCTCTCTTCCCTTTTTGTGATGGTAAATTATGCCATCCTTTACCTCAATTCTTACCTAGACCTGGGTCGCCAAATGGGCATTGCACCAGACAAACTGAAGCCTGGGAAAGATCTAATTTAAAAAAGACAAGGTCACCCACTGCATCATGGGCCACCCCCAGTCTTACCACTGGACTTCAATGACTCTAGAAGAGTAAAGCTGATCACTTCCACACAGCTTGGTTTCACTTAAATCCAATTTACATGAAAGTCAACACATCACCCTTGTGATGTTATGGGTCCTCTTAAAGAATGACAGATAGATAATACTCATCATTTTAGGGAAAGCATCATTTATTCCTGTGCTTTCTAGTGGGTTTTTTAAACAAGAATAGGTAGTACGTATTATTAAGGCTTTTTCTGCATCTGTTGAAATAACCATATGGTTTTTGTTTTTTATATAGTCAGGTATGCTTATACTTCCCCTAATACAAAACTAGCCCTGCAATTCTGACATAAATCCATTTTGGTCATACTGTATGATCTTTGTGATATACTATTCTAATATCTTTTGTAGTATTTTATTTAAAAACTGCACCAATGCTCATTAGAGGAACTGGTCTATAGTTTTCCTTCTCTATTTTGATTGTCCCGAGTTTAGGCATCAAGAAAATATTTGTGTCATAGAAGGAATCTGGTAAGACAACTTTTTAGCTCTTTTTAATGTGAAATTTATTGTGTTTTTAAGACATCTTAATTTATTATTCCTTTTAAATCTTGGGTTCCAAATTCTCTCCCTCCCTCACACACCCACCAAGAAAGCAAGCAAAATGATATCAATTATACATGTGAAATTATGCAAAACCTATTTCCACATTAGCCGTATTTTCCCAAAAAGGCGAGAAAATCATATTTCAATTTCTACTCAGAATTCATCCGTTCTCTGGAGGTAGACAGCATTTTTTCATCATAAGTCTTTTGGAATTGTCTTGGATCACTGTCTTGATCACGGTAACCAAGTCTTTCACAGTTGATCATCATTATAACACTGCTGTTACTGTGCATAATGATCTCTCAGTTCTGACTTCACTTTGCAAGAATTCATACAGTCCTTGCCATGTTTCTCTGAAACTACTTTTTTCCAATGCCTTTGTCATTTCTTATAGTACAATCATGTTGTTGTTGTTGAATCATTTTTTCAGTTGTGTTTGACTCATGACTCCAGGGTTTTCTTGGCAAAGATACTGGAGTGATTTGCCATTTCCTTTTCCAGCTCATTTTACAGATGAGGAAACTGAGGCAAACAGGTTAAATGTCTTGCCCAAGGTCCCACAGCTAATAAATGTCTGAGGCCATATTTGAACTCAGAAAGAAGAGTCTGGACGCCAGAGCCCACCACCATTCTATCTATCTAATTGCCCAGCACGACAGCACTCTATCACAATCACATGCCACAACTTATTCAGCCATTCCCCAATTGATAAGCATTCCCTTGATTTCCAAGACTGCCACCACAAAAGAGCTGCTACAAATATTTTTGTACATATACATCCTTTTCCTTTCCTCTGCTTTCTCTGGGGTACAGATCTACTACTGGTCATTACTGGGTCAAAGGGTATGCAGTTTTATAGCTCTTTGGGCATAGTTTCAAATTGTTCTCCAGAATGGTTGGACCAGTTCACTACTCTACCAGAAGTTCATTAGTGTACCTACTTTTCCCTCATTCCCTCCAGTATGTCATTTCTAATAGGTGTGAGGCAGTACCTCAGACTTGTTTACATTCGCATTTCTCTAAGCATAATTTAGAGCATTTTTTTTCATATGGCTCCATACAGTTTTGATTTCTTCTTCTGAAAACTGCCTGTTTATATACTTTGACCATTTATCAGTTGGGGAATGGGTCTTATTTTTATAAATTTGACTCAGTTCTATATTAAGTACATATTTGGGAAATGAAGCCTTTATCAGCAAAACTTGCCATAAAAGGGCTCCAACCCTTTATCTTAATTGTGTCTTTCTGTTTCAAGAATGTCTCTTGTAAACAACATATTGCTGGATTCTCGTTTCTAATCCATTTTGTTTTATGGGTGAGCTCATCTCATTCACAATCACAGTTATGATAACTGTATATGCACCCCCCATCCCATTTTTTTCCTATTTCTTTCTCTACCCCCTCTCTCTTTTTATCTCATTCCTCCTCAAAAGTCTATTTTACTTCTAACCACTGCTTCCCTTAAGTCACCCTCCCTTTTATCTATCATCCCCTTGCCACTTACCCTTACCCCCAATTCCCCTACTTCCCTATATGTTATGTACATTTCTATACAAAAGAGTGAGAGTATATGCATTCTTCCCTCTTTGAACCAATTCTGATGAGACTGAAGTTCATGCATTGCCCACCACTCCCCCCATTTTCCCCTCCACTATAAAATGTCTTGTCTGCCTCTTTTAGGTGAGAAAATATTTCCATTCTAGTTCTCCCTTCTTCCTTCTCTCAGTGCATCTCTCTTACCCCTTCCATCTTTTGGGTGAGATCATTCCAACATAATCAATTCACACCCATGCCCTCTATGTAAACTCCTTGTAGCTGCCCTAATGATAAAGTTCTTAAGAGTTACATATATCATCTTTCCCTATAGGAATGTAAACAGTTTAACTTTACTGAGTCCCTTATGATTAACTCTTTCATGTTTACCTTTTTTTGTTTCTTTTAAGTCTTGCGTTTGGATGTCAAATTTTCTATTCAGCTCTGGTCTTTTCATCAAGAATGTTTGGAAATCTGCTCATTAAATATCCATTTTTTCCCCTGAAGGATTATATTTCAGCTTTGCTGGATAGGTTATTCTTAGTTGTAATCCTAGCTCCTTTGCCTTCTGCAATATAATATTCCAAGCCCTCTGCATCTTTAACATGGAAGCCACTAAATTTTGTTTGATCCTGACTGTGGCTCTATCAATATTTGAATTGTTTCTTTCTGGATGCTTGAAGTATTGAGAGCTCTGGAATTTGGCTAAAAATATTCCTTGGAGTTTTCACTTTGGGATCTTTTTTAGGAGGTAATTGGTAAATTCTTTCCATTTCTATTTTATCCTGTGCATCTAATCAGGGCAATTTTCTTTTATAATATCTTGAAATATAATATCTAGGCTGTTTTGTTTTGATCATGGCTTTCGGGTAATCTTTCCTTGATTTATATTTTCTAAGTCAGCTGTTTTTCCAAAAAGATATTTGACATTATCTTCTATTTTTCTTTCATTCTTTTGACTTTGTTTTATTGTTTCTTGATGTTTCATGGAGTTACTAGCTTCCAAATGCCTGATTCTAATTTTTAAAGAATCATTTTCTTCAGTGAACTTTTGTACCTCTTTTTTCATTCAACCAATTCTGCTTCTTAGGGAATTCTTTTCTTCAGAGAATTTTTGTATATCTTTTTCCATTTAGCCAATTCTGTTTTTTGAGAAGTTCTTCTCTTTAGTGGATTTTTGTGCCTCTTTCATATTTGGTTAATTCTGTTTTTTAAAGCTGTTATTTTCTTCAGTAATTTTTGTGCCTCTTTTACCAAGCTATTAATTCTCTTTTCGTCATTTCTTAGCATCACTCTCATTCCTATTCCCAATTTTCCTCTACCATTCTTATCTCTTTTCTTTAACTCTTCCAGAAATTCTTGTTGGCTTTGGGTCCAGTTACCATTTTTCTTTGAGACTTTTTTTGTAGCTGTTTTCACATTGTTGTCTTCTTCTGCGTTTATGTCTTGGTCTTCCCAGCCACCATGGTAGCTTTTTACGGTTGAATTCTTTTTCTGGTCTTTGCTCATTTTCTTAGCCTATTTCTTGAATTTGAACTGTATGTTAAAGCTGGGCTTTGCTCACCTGAGGGTAGGGAGGCACTGCCCCAAGCTTCAGGCTTTTTTATGCTGCTCTTTTCAGAAATAGTTCTGGGGATCTGCAAGGTTTTTTTTGGTGATTCCAAGGTGGTATGATCCTAGGAGAGGAATGGTCACTGCTCTCCTGGTCTGTACTCTGGTCCTTACCAAGGAAGGACCCCTGATCCCCTGTAGCCACAAATACTAGTGCTCCTCTTTGCCTTGGAACAGCAACCAGGACCCCTGCTGCCTTGTGATCAACCACCAGTGCTCCTATCTGCCCTGAGACAGCGACACAGAACTGTGTATTGGCATCAGGGTTGCCAAACAGCACCAGCCAAACCCAGTGCCCACAAAGGGTCCTCTGTAACCTCCTTCTGACCAGTTGTCCAACTCATTTAGTGACTCTGGATTGAAAGCTCCCAAAGCTATTGCTGTGGTTGCTGCACGTGTGGACTCTGAACAGGTCTCCACCCCAAAGTCACAGACCTCTCCTACTAACCTCTTGAGTTTTTTTAGGCTAGAAAAATGCCTCAATCTGACCTTTTATTGGTTGTGAAGCTCCAAAATTTATTTGAGGTATTAAAGTTGCTTAACAAGGAACATTGGAAAAGTTCTACTGGATGGTTGCCCCTAATCAATCATCTTGGCTCTACCCCCTTTCCCTATTTTTTAAAAGTTTATTTAGCATTGGAATTATTCTTTAAATGTTTCTTAAAATACACTTGTAAATTCATCTGGTCTTGGGTCCCGCCCCCCCAAAGTACATTAATAGTTTGTTCAATGTAATTTTCTAAGATAGAGTTCTTTTAAGTATTCAATTTCCTGTTCTGCTAATCTGGGCAATTTATATTTTTGTAAATATTCATCTACTTCATTTAGATGGTCAGTTTTCTTGGAATACAGTTGGGCAAAATACCTCCTAGTAATTGCTTTTGTTTCCCCTTCATTGGTTGTAAATTTAACTTTTCAATTTTGATACTGGTAATTTTTCTTCTTTAAAAAAGAATTAAATTAACCACTGGCTTGTCTACTTTTTTGGTTCATTTTTTTAAAAAAAAATTTACGTTTTGTTCATCTCTTTTTTGATTTTCAGTGTTTCTATTTCAGTATTTAATTGAGGGTTTTAAACTTGCTGATATTCTACAGGTTTGTTGTTGTTACATGCTCAATTCATTGATCTACTCTTTCTCTCTTGTACTGATTTGTTTTTAAAAATACAAATTTCTCCCTTAATACTTGCTTTGGCTGCATCCCACAAATTTTATTATAGTGCCTTACTGTTGTAATTATCTTTTGTGAATTTATTGGTTGTTTCTGTCATTTGTTCTTTGATTCACCCATTCCTTAGGATTAAGTTGTTTAGTCTCCAATTAATTTTCATTGTTGTTTTGTAAATTTTTTTCATTTTAACCTATTAATTTTTAATCTGTACTTCATAGGCACTTTAATGATTGTAACTTTTATTATATTAAACAGAAAAAGATATATTTAATACTTCTGATTTCCTGTATTTGTGAGGTATTCATACCATAATAGAAGGCGCCGTGAACACCTGAAATAGGCATACTTCTTTCTATTCTTATTCAAGATTTTCCAAAGGTCTATCATATCTAACTTTTAAAGTTCTAGTAAGCTACTCAACTTGTTTACTTTATGATTACATTTATCTAAGTCTGAGAGCAATAAATTGAGGTCCCCCACTATTACAGTTTTAGTGTCTATTTCCTACTGTCCTACTGACTAAAATTCAGATGTTATGCCATTTGGTGCATATATGTTGAGCATTAATATTCATTCATTATCTATATATTTAGCAAAGTATGGTTTTCCTGTCCATCTCTTTTAATTGGGATAATTTTTGCTTTTGTTTTGTTTGAGATCATGATTGCCATCAATGCTTTTTTTACTTCAGCTGAAGCAGAACTCTCTCTCCTCTAGCCCCTTATTTTAACTCTAAGTATACCCTTCTGTTTAAAGTATGTTTCTTAGAAGCATATTGTTGGATTCTGGTTTCTAATCTATTTTGGTATTTGGTATTCTATTTTATGGGTTAATTCATCCTGTTAACATTCATAGTTATTATTCTTAACTATGTATTTCCCTTCATTCTATAAAAACAGTTCTCGCTTTAAGTAAGTGGTCTGTTTCACAGACCTCTATATAAAGTCATTTTTATGTAATCTAAATTTGCCTATAGACCTGGGGAAAGGAGAGAGTGAGAGAGGAGGGGGGCTGAGGGCCCATGGAGCTAGCAGGCAGTTCAAGGACATTTGGGGGCTGAAGACACAGAAGCAAAAACAGAAAGGAGGAACATGCAGGGGTCAGGGCCAGCCACTTGAGGGCTTGATAGGAACCTAGAGGAAGAACATGCAGGGGACAGACATGGACACAGACAGGAGAGGACAGGCAAACCATAGAAACTAGGGACAGAAACATGGTACCCAAGCCAAGAGACAGAAGAGACATGCAGGAGCTGGACATGCAGGTGGGTGGGCAGAGGGGAACAAAGGTCTCTCCACTCTTGGTGCTGGGAGTTTGAAGCAAGCCCCTAATCTGGTGGTAGTAGTGGCAGTCTCTCCCTGTGCCCGTTCTTCTACTTTCACTGGGATTTTCATTTTTTTGGAGTTGTTTTTTTTTTTAAAAAAAAAAAAGGTATTTGGGGGGAAGGGGAGATGTGGAACGCAGAGTCAATGGGCAGGAGTGATGAGAAAGCACAATAATGTACAGTAAAGTTAACATAGGTGGGTTTTTTGAAATGCAGATTTCTTTTATAGTTCTTTATCTTGTCAAATTTACGTAATACAAATTTATATAAAGAACTGTCTGTACCCTTCTTCTGATCCTTTTCTTTTTTATCCGTGATGGGCTTCTGACCATTGCTTCTCTTAAATCTACTAGCCTCTTCTCCCACTACACTTTCTTTTAACTCCTTTTCCCTCCTACTTTCAATTGTGTCTGTATGTTTATTCTTCCCTTTTTGAACCAGTTCAGGTAAAAGATTCAAGCGTTGTCTGTCCCCCAATCTCACTGCCCCCTCCATTGTAAAAACTCACCTTGCATGCTAGATTTATGATAATTTTCCCCATTCTTCCCCTCCCCCTTGTCCCCTTCTCCTAGTAATTCCTCTTCCACAACAATCTTCCATTCTTCTTTTGAAACCATGCTAACATAACAGAATTACACCTGGGCCCTTGGTCTAACTAGACTCACTCTAAGATCACTGATGATGATTAAGTTCTTAAGGGTCACAAGTATCCTCTCACCAAACAGTTTCACTCTGTTTATTTAGTCTCTCATGATTTCTCACTCACGTTTAGCTTTTTATGCTTCCCTTGAGTCCTGTTGTCTGAATGTCGAATTTTCTGTTTATTTGCGGCCTTTTTATCAGGAATGGTGCAAAATCCTTTATTTCATTGAAGTCCATTCCCCGCCGCCCGCTCCTCCCCTCCCTTGACCTGGAACTATATTCAGTTTTGCTGGGTAGTTTATTCTTGGCTGAAATCCTAGATCTGTTGCCTTCTGGAATATCATATTCCAAGCCCTCTGTTCCATCATCATGGTGGATGCTAAATCTCATGTGATCCTGTCTGGTTCCAAAGTACTTGAATTCTTTTTCTCTGTTACTTGTAGTATTTTCTCCTTATAATGGAGTTCTGGACTTCAACTATAATATTCCTAGGAGTTTTCATTTTGCAGTTTCTTTCAGGAGATGACCAGTGTATTCTTTCAATTTCTACTATGTCCTCCTGTTCAAAGCTTCTGGGCAGTTTTCCTTTATATTTTCTTGAAATGTTATCGAAGCTCTCTTTTTGTTCATGGCTTTCAAACTCCAATGATTCTTAAATATTCTCTCCTCAATTTATTTTCCAGGTCAGTTGTTTTTCTATGAGATATTTCATATTTTCTTGGGGGAAGGGGGTTTTGATCTTTTGACTTTACTATTTCTTGACGTCTCATGGAGTCATTAGCTTCCGTTTGAACAATTATAATAAATAAGAAGTTATTTTCTGCAGTAAGATCTTGTAACTCTTTTGTTGTTGTTCAGTCATATCCAACTCTACATGACATTGGGTTTTCTTGGCAAAGATGATGGAATGGTTTGCCCTTTCCTTCTCCAGTTGTATCCCCATTTTAAAGATGTGGAACTGAGGCAAACAGGTTTAAAGTGACTTGCCCAGGGTCACACAACGGTTAAATGTCTGAGACCAGCTTTGAACTCAGATCTTCCTGACTGCAGGTCTAGTACTGTATCCATTGCACCACCTAGAAATCTTGGTACCTCTTTTACAAAGCTATTAATTCACTTTTCAGAGCTTTCTTGCATAACTCATTTCTTTTCCCCATTTTCCCCTATCACTCATTTTTTCCCCAATTTTTTTTTGCTTTTTTTTTTTTAAAGCCCCTTTCTTTAACCCTTCTAGGAATTCTTGTTAGGTTTAGGTGCAATCTACATTTTTTAAAAGGCTTCACTTATAGAAGTTTTCAAGTTACTGTCTACTGTATTCTGTCTTAAGTTCCCTGTCGTTAAAGCAGATCTTTTTTGTTTGCTCATTTTTCCAGACTCTTTCTTGATTTTGGACTTTGTGTTAGTGTTAGGATATGCTCACCTCTGGTCCTTTAATTTCCTTTTGATGTTTTCACAGCTCAGTCGGGGGTGGTGGTGGAGGGGGGTGGACTTTCAAGTTTTCAGTGCTTCCACTGCACAACTAACCACTCCTTGCCCCTGTGTGTACAGACTTCTCTGTCTTCCTAAGCTGCCCTATGACAGAAAAATGACTCGCCATGACTTTTTCTAGGCTTTCCCAATCAGAATTCAGTCTAGTGTGTTCTCTAGGTTGTTTGGAGGAGGTCACCTCCTTCCCTTCTAAATGTTTTGTTCTTCATAAAAATGGTTGATGGCTCATTTTATTACTTGTCTTTTAGATGTTTTTTTTTCCAAATTCAAGAAAGCTATGCAACACTGCACAGTAATCAAGAACAACTTTACTAGCCGCCAGGTCCCTCTGAAGGTTTCTGATTGTTTTCTGAAGACTGATTAAGGTGTTTTGCTGGTTTTTCTGCAGCAATAATTTGTCAGTTCTTGACAATGACTTTCATTTTTCACTGTGTTGGGGGGAGTGGGAATTTCAATGTGACTAACCAGTTTCACCGTAGGAATGAATGATACTCTTAATGTTTGTCTTACATCCACAGCAATTAACTCTAAAAATCATTGATGTGTACTCTTTAAGTCACAACTTGTGCACGTTTCCTTAGAATTCTTAAAAACTACAGAATTAAAACCACAACAAAACAGGGCATGGTACAAATATAAATTCATTACTTTTCAAATAATCTATTATTCATAATGATCATTCCGAATTAGTTGAATTATTAAAGTATATTATATATTTTGATGTTTGTCATGTCTATTCCTAGAAGTTATAAGGGGGGGATCTCTGGTTGCTTTGTTTTTGTATTATCTTGTTCTGTTTTTTGATATAGAATTGTTTCCTAAATCTCCAGCTATTTACAGCCAAATTGTGGGTTGCTTTAAGTATCAAGCTAAGGATTTTACATTTTTTTCTAAAGGCAATAGGGAACCACTGAAGATTTTTGAGCAAGAAATTATCTTGGTCAGATCTGTGCCTTAGTAAAAATTATTTTGGCAGTTTTGTGAAGGATAGATTAGAAAGGGGACAACGTGGAAGCAGAAAAACAAATTTGGAACTACCAGAAAATAGATGATCAAGGTCTGAATTAGGAAGGTGGTCAAATGTGTGATAAGTCTAGAACAGAATTAGAAGATATTGTGGCGGGAGAATGAAGAGAACTTGGTCCTGAGTGGGTAGAAAGGCGAGAGAAAGAATGAAGTGACTCCAAATCTGGGTGACTGACGGTATGGTGATTTCTCAACAAAAAAGAGGGATTGAAGGTGAAAACTTAGAGAAAAGATCATCAGCTGATTTTGGACATAATGAGCTTAAGGTGTCAGCGAAAAAATGTGGAGCTGGAAGTTGATGTTGCAGGACTGAGACCAGCATTTGAAATATAGAATTGGGAGCCATTCACAAAATGATGAGAATTGAATTCATATAGACAGTGGGCTCCCCGTGGGAAAGAGTTTAGAGAGAAAAGAGGGCTCAGAAGGAGACGGGTGATATTTCAAAGGAGACTGTGAGTCGTTAAGCCAAGGAGTAGAAGTGAAGAAACTGAAAAGTGATGGTTCTTGAGGAAGCAGAGGGAACGAATATAAATAATTCTAGGAGTTTGGGAAGAGAGATACAGGACTGTGAAATTACCATCTTTATGTTACAGGATTATATTCTTTGCTTAAAGTTCAGGATAAACCAGTTATTAATGCTGTCACAGCCAGTCTTCCCTGATTCCCTCCATTTATAGTATTCTCTCCCCATCTCTAATTTTTCTGACCTCTCATCCCCCTCACCCCTTACTTTGTATTAGACTGATATGTGTGGATGGTGTATCCTGTAATAAAATATAACCTCCTTATGGGTGGAGATAATTCACTTTTGTGCTTGTCAGCCTTAGTGATGAGCATTAAAAAGAGTTCAATATGTAGCAGTTGCATACTATAAAAGGGAAATTTAATGAACATTCTTAAGAAGGATAAAAAACTGGCCTTGTTGGACTTAAAATAAGCAAAAATCCTGACTGAAAGTGAATCCGAACTTGCATTCTGAACATAAAAATAAAAAACTTGACCTTTTTTGGTTTTTACCTCTCATTCTCTTCCACCTGCCAAACCTGCTCTTTACTCACATGACCTCCAGGTATAAGGCCACAGGATTCTGAGCTAGAAAGGTCATAAGCAGTCTTCTGGTTCAAGCCCTCATTAATAAGGGCTAGACAGAAGAAATAAATAACTGGCCTGCCAGCAGGTCACATTCTCCCTTAGTGATTTCATCTTCTCCCATGGCTTCAAGTATCATGTCTATTAAAACATCACCCATTTATAAGACAGTAGTAGGCTCTCAGAGATTTGGATATATTGGGGGAGAAAAGGAAATTGCTGGTAAATCATATGCCTCAGTTCACTGTGAACCCTATGTAGTCTGAGATTGGATGAGATGAGTCAGTTAGGGTCTAGAGATATTTGGTTATCAATGTGCTAATAGAAACCCAAATGACAGTCAATCAGTAAAAGCATGTAATTAGAATAGAAAAGGTAAAAAAAAAAAGACAATAGAAATATCTTCAAAGGACTACCCTCTTACTCTCTTAGTCAGGGGTGGGGAACCTCTAGGTTCTCAAGTATGGTTTTTTGACTGAATCCAAACTTCACGGAAGAAATCTCCTTAATAAAAAAGATTTGTTCAGTTCAACTTGGATTCAGTCAAAAGGATGAACTGAAGGACCTAGAAGGCCCCATGTGGCCTCAAGGCCACAGGTGTCCCACCCCTGCCCTTAGTCCTCTGCATATCCCAGGAACGAAGCTTTTTCCCACCTACCCCCCAAGCCAAGGAGTTTACTTCAGGTAGAATGGCAAAATTTTGGCAGACTGTCACTGCTTCACTGGCTCCAGCTGAGTAACTCATGAGTCAGGATCTGGTTAACTATCTGTTCCCATATGCTCTAGGCTACACCTGATACTCCACCCAGAGCTGTATCTCTTCCCTGCCTTTAAGTGGAACCAGAGGATCCTGTCAGTTTCCACAGGTCAGAGGCTTCACTTCCTCCTTGCAGCCCAGTCAACAGCCTGCTCACCTAATGCACTTGGATGTGTACTGCTAGCTGGCCCCATGACTCTGGACCTGCTGCCAACTCTGCTACATGGCTCAGCTTCTACTTCCTTTCTCCCTTATCTTCTAACTGTAAAGACCACTGGGAAAGCAATGTTATAGAAATTCAAAAGTCTCTGTACACCAGGAATGAGGAGCCTCATGGGAAAGATAGGGCCAAGTTGAATGCATTTGTTTGCCACACAACACTGCCCCCTTCTTGACTCCTGTCACACCTGTCCTGGTGCATATTCTTGCATCAGAACAGAGATTCTGTCACCGGGATACTGAAGGAGTGATCCTAGCTGTGACTGTTCTCAGTAATATTCCTTTAAGAGCAAGTACTTTTCCTGGGATTCCTGAACTGTCCCTGATATCTTGGGATAAAATGACATGCAATACCCCAAAAAACAGCAAGAGGATCGGCCCAGACCTTCCTTCCAGAATTGCACAAAGTCTAGCCCTAACATCAGGTCAGAAGTCAGGAAGCAGGGCAGAAGAACAGGCACACAAAAAAAAGAATCCCGTCATTGAAAAGGCATACTCAAGATGCAAGCCCAGAAGAGAATGACTCCAAAATATCTATAAGCAAATTAACACAACTTCGGCACAAACTCAACTAGGATTCCTGAAAGAGATGAAGCAAGAATTTTTTTTAAAAGAGTAAACAAAAGTTTTTAATCAATGAAATTTGAGAAAGAAAAATTAGAAAAGAAATGAGACGTATTAAAGAAAGAACTGTAAAGAAAATTAACAGCTTGGCACAAAAAGTGCAAAGCCTTGCCCAAGCAACAAAGTCTCTAAAAATTAGAATGGACAAAACAGAAGCTAATGACTCCATGAGACAAGAAATATTAAAAACAAAAATCTAAAGACTGAAAAATATATATGTAAGAAAATATAAGGTATTTAGAAGTAAAAACAAATGCCCTGGAAAATAGAATGAGGTAAAAAAATTCATAAATCACTAGACTACTTGAACACATGACCAAAAATAAAAAGAGTCTCACCGTCACATTTCAAGAAATCTTAAAATAAAACTGTACAGATCTCTTAGAAACAGAGGACAAAGTGGAAAAAGACTCCACCAATCAGTCACCTCCTAAAAGAAAACCCAAAATAAAAACCCCCAGGAACATCAAAACCAAAATTCAAAGCTTCCAAGTCAAAGAAAAAATATTAAAAGCAACCAGAAATAAATTCGTATATGGAGGAGCCACAGTCAAGATCACACATGATTTAGCAAGTACCACCATAAAGAACTGGGGAGCTTGGAATGAGATTGTACATAAGGTAAAAGATGTAGGCTTATACATAAGAATAAGTTTACCCAGCAAAACTGCATATAATCCCACAGGGAGAAAATAGACCTTTAATGAAATAGAGAACTTCCAAGCATTGCTGATGAAAAAGACCAGAGGTGTGTAATAATTTTGAAGCTCATGTTATGTGTGTACTGCTTAACATGACACAAGGAGAGATACCTAATACAATGGATGACAGAGTCAAAAGGCAAAAAGGTCCTGATAGATAACTGCACTGGGGTGCGCTGGAGCCATTCAGACTGAACCAGTTCTCCACACTCAATTTTCAGTGTGAGCATTTATACCACCAAAATCAGCAAATGCTACAAATCAGGACTTGATTTCTTTTGCTGACTGTCTAGACTTAAGAAAGCAATGGAGATATGTTTAAATATGCCTATTAAATTAAATTGTTTAAAATGCATATTAAACTCTTCCCCAAAGGGTCAACTGTTAAACCCTACCAGAATATCCCTGATTCAATCTAGTAAGATCAATGAATCAATCAGTAAGCATAAGCAATCATGTGCTAGGCACAAAACTGAAGCAGTTCTTGCAGTCAAGGAGTTTATATTCAAAAGAGGGGGAGAGTGTAATAATACCTAAACATATATAGGCAACTCTCACGATACTGCATTTTTCATAAACTGAAGATTTTTGGCAACCCTGCATCAAGCTCCAACAGCCAGTGCTCACAACATGGCCCTGTGTTATACCATAGTAATTCTTGCAATATTTCACTTTTTCATTATTATATCTATTATGGTGATCTGTGATCAGATTTTGATGTTATTACTGTAATTGTTTTGGGGTGCCTCTAATCACACCCACATAGCACCATGTGTGTTCTGACTTCTCCACTGACCAGCTATTCCCATCTCTCTCCCTCTCCTCTGGTCTCCCTATTCTCTGAGACACAATACTGAAATTAGGCCAATTGATGACCCTGCTACAATGCCTCTAAGTGTTCAAGTGAAAGGAAGAGTCAATCAATGGGGCAAACTTTACTGTTGTCTTATTTTAAGAAATTGCCACCCCAACCTTCAGCAACCACCACCCAGATCACTCAGTAGACATCAACATCAAAGGAAAACTCTCCACCAGTAAAAAGGTTCATAAGATGGTTAGTATTTTTTAATTAAGGTATGTACTTTTTTTGGACATAATACACTTAAACGATTACATAGTATAGGGTAGACATAACTTCTAAATGCACTGGGAAACAAAAAATTTGAGTTACTCAATTTATTACGATATTCACTTTATTGTGGTGGTCTGGAACTGAACCAGCAATATCTCTGAGGTATGCCTGTACATAATATATATAAAGAGGGAATATGTTCCAGGCACTAAAGGAACCACACAGGCAAAGCCACAGAGATAGGAGATGAGAGATAAGGTATCGTGTGTAATGGGCAACAACAACAAAAAAAAACAGTTTGGCTGGACTGAAGGGTACATGAAAGGAAATAATGTAGAATAAGTATGGGAAAGTAAATTGGAAGCAGATTTAAATGCCAAGCATTTATATTAGGAGGTAACAAGGAACCACTGGAGTTTACTGAGTAGTCAAACAGATGCATTTGGAATTCAACTTGGGAGCTGTATAGAACATGGACTGGAGTAGGGAGAGACTTGAGGCGGGAAGTCCAATTAAGAGGCTACTGCAATAATCCAAACAAAAGGTGATAGGGATTTAACTAGTGTGGTGGCCATGTAAGTGGAGAACTGGTATGAATGTGAGCAATGTTATGGATATAGGATTAGTAAGACTGGGCAACTGATGAGATAATGATGACTGAGAAGTTGAAGACAGCACCATGATTGTGAACCTGAGAGACTGGAAGGATGGTGGTAACCTTGACAGAAAGTGTTCTGAAGAGAGGTAGGTTTGGGGGGAAAGGTTAACTTTGAGTTCTACTTTGGATATTTGGAGTTTGAGATACCTACTGGCTAATCAATTTAAAATGTCCAATGATGGTGATGGGGGATGGCATTCAGGAGAGCTACTAAAGCTGCACGCACATATATAAAAATCTAAGAGTCAGTTTACATAAAGATAATTGAACCCATGGGAGTCAACAAGGTCACCAAGTGAGAAGGCATAGAGAAGACAACCCAGAACAGAGACTTGGAGTGCAACCAACAAGATAAAATTCAAAAGAAAAAAAATATATAGTCTTACACATGGACTGAAAACAAACAACAGAATTATAAGATGAGAAGACATGTTTACATAGCAATCTGTCTGAAAAAGATGAGGATTTTGATGTACCGCAAGTGAAGTAAGAATCATCGGCGTAACACAATAGCTCCAACTGCTGCTACAATCTTGGGCCAGACAGAGGAGTCACACTGTCTCTGTCTACACTGCCTTAGGTCACACCACATCGAGAGGTCAGTGCTGAGCTTGGAGAACCACACTTTAGGATGGCCTCGCACAAGCTGGAGAGTCCAGACTACCACAAGCATGTCATATGAGGATTTGGTTGAAGGAAATTGGGGATGTTTAGCCTGGAGAAGAGAAAAGTCAGGGCAGACACAACAGCAGTATTCAAGTACCTAAAAGGGCTATCATGGGAAAGAAAGTTTACATTTGTTCCGTTTGGCCACAGATGACAGAACCCAAAGTGAGGCAAGGAAGTTCTGAATTAGCCACTTTGGTCTTGAAGGCAGGAAAACCTCCTAATAACAGTAAGAACTGCCCAAAAAAATGAGCTCCCTGGGAGGCAGTGCTCTGGCCCCCCTCCTTGTAGATCTTCAAGCAGCAGCCTAATGACCACTTGTAGTAGAGATTTCTTTGGGGTATAAATTGGATTAGACAGCTGCTAAGATTAATTCTAACACTCTGTGACTAGGTTAACACTCTTCAATCTACAAAACAGCTGTGTTCCTATACTATAAAGGTTAGTCTTATTTTATACCAACCTATTCATTTTAAAAATAAGGTGACTTAGGTAAAGTCACTTGTCTAAGGTTGCAGGGCTAATTAACCATACAACTGAAATGAAGAACTAGATCTTTGGCGCCACCTAGTGCCCAGTGATCTTTCTCCTGTACTTTTGACCATGTTAAGTTTTCTTTCTGTCTAAAAGCATTGTATATTATTGTGTACAACTCATTTACTGCATCTAGGTTCATACACTGCCTATCTTTGTATTCCTCATTGCTGAGCTTCACCAAACACTCATGAAGCAGTAGCACATGAAGCACTGGGAGACTGAGCAGCACTGACAGTGGCCATGGCAGAGGGAGCCAATCTACGCCACCCTGACCACCCGGCCCAATAAAGCCTCCTGAATCACTGTCACAACAATGTTACAAGCAGCTACTGTGGGGGTGTAAGACCAATAACACCAGCACACAGGAGGGCTGCTAGCACAAGTTCTTTGATCTGCTTTTCTAAGGAAAGCAACTTTAAGGGGTTAACAATCTTACTTTAACTAAACATACATATATCATTCACTTAGTTCAGGGGGAAAAGCCAGTACCCTGGACTTCAGAGAGAATACAAACAGAAATTATAAACAGAAAACAACACAAGTCAACAGACAGGCTTCTGTCTGACCATAGCAATACATAGTTACCAGAAAGAGAGAAAAGCACCAACATCAGGGTTTTCAAAGGGGGGAGGGCAGGACAGGAAGGGGGACTCCTTAACAGCTACCTAGAGTCTTCACAAGAACACTCTTCCAAATGAGTGAGTCCCCAAAGCAAAATGCTAACCTCTGAGTATATATACAACACTTCCTCAGGGTCAGAGGGCATCCCAACCATGTGATTTAGGCTTTCTTGTGACTTAAACAGGTCATCAAAGACTCCCAGTTCCATAAAAGGCATGACTCAAAGACACTTGAATGCCTTATTGCAGAGAAGCACTCCAAAACAAAAAGCAGCAAAAAGTCCCACCCTGCTTGCCATTACAATAACTGATCTCAGAATTCCCATCAGTTGGAAGGGACCTCAAAGAAAATCAATCTAGCTGAACACACACACACCTGTACAAAGATCTCCTTTACAACTTCTCCAAGAGGTGGTCATCTAGGCTTCACTTGAGGACCTCCACTTAGTGGAAACCCTCACCACCTTACTTACATCCTTTGTTTCCAAAGCTATAATTCCTGACAGGTAACTTATCATCTATCACTTATCCCATCCTAGTCCCTTCTATGGCCTGGTGTGAACTTAAGGAAGGAGGCAGTGGGGAGAAGGTGGGGGGAAGGTAAGGGGAAGGGGATTAAAACAAGTGAGCCTTTTCCTGCTTAAGAAACCAAAACTGAAATGACAAAAGGTAAATCTAGACAACTTTCTGTCAGCCTAAGCTAAATAATGAAAGATCTGAACAATCTTGAGTTTGGCCAAAGGGTAACGAGGAGCTGAAATTGTGACACTATCTTGATGAAGAAGAAAAAAAAATGCAACAGATGCAAAATCAGGGATAGTAACTAAGAGGCAGACCCACTTAGAAGTCCTTGGGAGCCACCAGGAAACCTGAGACAACAGTCCCTGAGATAGGCCTAACACTGAATACGACCACAAGCAGCAACCAATAAATTAATGTCTATCCCACACAAACCATATATTATAATCAATCAACATTTACCTGCAGCAGACAGAGCATGAGAAGCATTTCAAACCAGAGCTGCCCTGGCAGTCACAAAACTCTAGCCTCAGACACATGCTGGCTAAATGACCCTGTCAAAGTCACAACCTCTAAGTAGGTCAATCTGTAGAGGTCAGATAAAAAAAGTGTCAGGCACTGGGCTCTACATGGAGGAAGCAAATGTAAGAAAGCAAGCCAATGGAAGGAGTGGGGGTGGAGCTAAGATGGTGGCTGGAAAGGAGGGATTTAATAAGCTCCCTGCCAGGTCCCTCCAAACACCTATAAAAAATGGCTCTGAACAAATTCTAGAGCTGCAGAACCCACAAAATAGCAGAAGGAAGCAGGGCTCCAGCCCAGGACAGCCTGGATGGATGGTCACTGGGAAGGGTCTATCACAGGGAGCTGGGAGCAGAGCAGAGCCCAGCCCGGGCTGTGCCAGGACCAACCAGACCAGGAGCTGGGAGGAACAGGCGTAGCACCCTGAATAAGTGAGCTGTGGCAGTTGCCAGACTTCTCACCCCACAAACGCCAAAGACAACAGAGAAGGTTAGTGGGAAAAGCAGCTGG
>CM053627.1:147424-181898 GCA_028646595.1 Phalanger gymnotis | reverse complement strand
AGGGAAGAATCTACAACAAAGCCAACAGTGTATACCTCTGGTGAGGGCACTCTGAGAAGGCAATCAGCCTGAACATGGGAACAGAACACAGGAGAATGGAAGAGTTGTACCTTTCTTTGGCCAAATGACTGCACATTATTTCCTCCTTGAAAGGCTTGGCTAAAAGGAAGGGGACAGAGGGAAAGTAAAAGCCACCAAGAAAATGGCAAAGTCCAGGAAGCTTTTGAAGGGTGGAGAAAAAGGAGTTAGGAAGAAAGGGACTATTTCCCCTCTTTTTGCAAAACTTAACTCCTCCCATCCCCAACTTTGACCTTCCTTACTCTGTCTCCCAGGGTCTTATGGGGACCAGTTATCCCGGAGGCATGAAGCACAGGAAACTTAAGAAGAAAGGGCATCGTAGCTGGGGATGACAAGGATGCCGGATATTCAAAGAGATGGGTCCTCCTTGGGGGACAAGGTGCTGGGCATTCCTCCCAGGCCAACTAAGGCACAGCTGGTGGACATCAAGGCAAGTCTCTGACCATACTCAGGCACACTTGGCCTGGCAGGGGTTACTGGGAGAAAGCTGCTTGGCGCTCTCTAAAAAGAGCCCGCCGGTGTTTCCTCTCCTCCTCCTCCTGTTTTCGGGCCATCTGCTCTGCTTTGATCTCAGCTTCAAATCTGCTGGTCACAGACAAGGCATGGACCTAAAAAGACAAGATCAACAGAGCCAGTGAGAAGGCAGGAAGGTACAGCCACTCAATGTAGCTCAGCATGCCCCACCTACCTACCACTACCATTGAGGATCCCTACCAGGGCAGGCAAGGGACGTTTGGGCGTAACATGCCTTCCTGGAATGCTCTATAACTAGTACTTTGCTATCTGGACCCACAGGAGACAGAGAGGATAGGGATAACTAAAGAAACATGGTTCAGCCCCACCAAGTCATTAGGAAGTCCAATTTGATTCATGGGATCATAGCCCTGGGGACTCAAACTGAAACAGTCTCTGTCCCCAAGGAGCTTACATTCATTGGGGAAACTGTGAGCAGGACTGGTTCACATGAATCGTGGGATCAGATTTAAAGCTGGAGTAGATCTTAGAGGCCATCAAATACACCCCCCCCCATTTCACAGATGAAGAAACTGAGGCATAGGCAGGGTCATATAGGTAGGGTGGGAGGCAGGATCTAAACCAAAGTCTTACTGACTCCAAGTGACTTGCCCAAGGTCACAATGGTAGTTAAGTCAGAGCCAGAATTCAAATCTAGGACCTCTGACTCATTCTACACCCCAGCTTATACTAGCTAGGTAGGCTGATCCTTGATGACCAGGCCTAACTCCATCTTCTAGAGGTCTCAGTGCCTTGGCTCATGCTTTTGCCAAGATTTTGGACCATCTCCCTTCTGAAATTCTCCCTGCTTGGGATGCCTCTCCTGTCTCATCTGCCCAAATGCCACCTGCTTCCAAAGCTTCCCCTTCCCCCTCCCCTCACCCCCCTAGCATTCTATTTTAGAATAATCCACAGAGCTGGAACTAGGGTAAGCAGGCTGGGGCTTGGGCATCAATACCCAGAGGGCAAAGCTGCTGGCCCAGCACCTCAGCATTCTCTGTAGAACCTGCACCCATGGGTACCAGAAGGGTCCTCCCTTCATGCTTTTGCTATATTCCTGTCGTTTGCTGCCTGCAAGTGAGGGGGCTATTCAAAAGGCAGAAAGAGCCCAGCCCTCCCAGCCCTAACCCTGTAATTCTATGAATAATATTTAGCATGTATATGGAACTTTTAAGGTTTTCAAAGCATGCACTTTACTAATATTACCTCATTTGTCCTCACAACAACCCTGGGAGGCAGCTGCTCTTATCTTCTTATTACAGAGGAGGAAAATGAGGCTAAGAGAGTATAAGCGACTTGTCCAGGATCACAAACCTAGTATCTGAGGTAACCTTTGGACTCGGGTCACTAAGACTCCAAATCTATTGCACCACCTAGTGGCCTAGAGAGGTGTTGCAAAAAGGCAGATTGGGTCTGGATGCCAGGAAAATTTTTTCCTAATACTTAGCTGTTCGGAAGCGGCGAGGGCTTCATTGGGAGGAAGTGGGCAGCCCCTCCCTGGAGGTCTTGCAGGTTGGATGACCACTTGTTGAAGGTGTTTAGAGAGGGCTGGACTGGACTTTACAACTGTGTCCAGTTCACTTGGGCAAACTTTTGAATCGGTGCCCTTATCTCCTTTGCCACCCCCACCCCCAGGACTAGTATAAGAAGACCAGGGGCAGGCCTTCCTGAGCACCCACATCTTCCTGCTGGGAGTAAATGGATCAGTCTTGACCCTGCTTCTATCCGTAATTCTGGAAGTTGGATGAGAGGGGGTTTGTCATGACTGGGAAGCTTCTGAGTGGACTGACCTCCTGTCTCTCCATCCCCCACAACGGATTTCGCTTCAGATCCAAGAATTCCTAGTTCAGGCCTTTGAATACCCAAATCATGCAATATTTGATATCATTCAGTGTGTATGTATTGTATCCTTCTCTTGGACTCTACTCAGGCATGGCCCTTCCTAACTTGCTACCTCCATGTGTATCTAGCACAGTGTGCTGCATACAGTAGGCATCACAAGTGTTTGTTGAATAAATGAACAACTTTTAGAGATGAAGAAATCGGAGCTCAGAGGGAGAGGAGGATTGCCCAAACTCAGACAGGGCTGGGAATTGACCTGAGGGCTGCTGCTTTCTTTATTGGCCTTTGTGGGAAAATCCCCTGAGTTGTGCTAGTCCCCAGAAACAACCGCCTCCTCAGGAGGGAATGAGGAGGGCAGAGCAGCAGGCTCCTGCCCTCCCTGTAGGCTTCGGCCTTCTAAGGATTAAAATATAAACAGAGCCTGATTTAGGATTTGCCAAAGGCTTTCCTCAGCCTT
Organism: Phalanger gymnotis; assembly: GCA_028646595.1. Taxonomy (NCBI): domain Eukaryota; kingdom Metazoa; phylum Chordata; class Mammalia; order Diprotodontia; family Phalangeridae; genus Phalanger; species Phalanger gymnotis. Next base: position 179,008 of record CM053627.1, on the reverse strand, counting down.
TACCAGGATTTACCAAGCCAGGTGGGAGGGAGGACTATGATTAACCACATTTTACAAATCAGGAAACCAAGGTTTTAGAAAGGTTGCTTACTGGAAGGCATAGAGTCGAGCCACACCCAGCAGGAAATGACCTCAGGGAAGGAAAGTCTAGGACTCTCGGCCAATCCCATCATTTCCCGAGTAGCAGCAGCTGGATTGGAACACATCTGGAGCTGAGCTGAGCTCCCCTGGCCACTTCTGGCACCATGTGCCCCAGAGCTGAAGGGCTGGTGCTTTGGACTGACAAAGCTCTCCCCTTGTTGGGCTCTTGGCCCTGGGAGTTCTTGAGCTCTGGGGACCACATCTCAGATGATTTAGGGGAATGGGAGCAAGGAATCACAGGACTTAAAGCTAAAAGGAACCTTAGGAGACATGGAGTCCAACCTCATCTCATTTTGCAGGTGAAGAAATGAGGCTGAGAGAGGTTGAGACTTGCCCAAGATAACACAGCAGACAGCTATCTGAGGCAGAATTCGAATTCAAGCCCTAACTCCAAGTCCAGTGATCCAACCACTGCACCATCCAGCTGCCTAGGAAAGGGAGAAAACCTGGCTGAGCAGGGAGGCCTCTCAGGCATAGTCAGGCTCTCTTATCTTCCCCGTGAAAGGGACTCACTCACAGAAGCCTCCTCTTTCTCTTAAGGAAGATTTCACAACAGAGGCTCATCTTGGATCACAGTATCTATACATCTGGGAGCCAGCCCACAACTTATCACTGAATGTGCCATGAACCTTGACCCCAGCATTTAAGAAGAAGGGCATTTAGAGGCCATCTGGTCTGACCCTTTTATTTTCAAGATGAGAAGAGCAAGGCCCAGAGAAGGGGGAAGAGACTAAGCATTTATATAGTACCTAATGTGTTCCAGGCACTGTGCTAAGTGCTTTTACAAATATGACCTCATTTGAGACTCATGATAACCCTGAAGGGCAGGAACCATTATTATCCCTCTCAGTCTAGTAATCCTGTCAAAAAAAAAAAAAAAAAGGAATGATAGTAGCTGGACATGTTACTGATAAAGCCACGTTGACTCTTGTCACCACTGTTTACTGGGCAAAGGTGTGGAGGTGGGAGATGGAATCTTATGGAAGAAAGACATTCCCAGCCCATTTTGGCCAGAGCAGAGACTACACATGGGGAACGATAATGTACTAGAAGTCCGAAAAGGTAGAGAAGAAATGTCGTCTGGTGCTTTGCCAACACCTTTACAAATTATATCTACAGTACCTTATTTAGAAAATATCTATTTCATTTAGTAAATTGTATCTATTCCTTAATCCCTTGTGATGACTGCTTCCTTTAGCTGTTAACAAACCCTTAGACGATAACTCTAGAATGTGATATTAAAAAAGGGTATTTGAAAGCTCTTACATATTATGCCTGTTTTGCTAATAAATTGTATAACTCAGAAGGTTTCCTAAGTTACTATTAACCACCCACCATACTTTGTATCCCCAGCACTTAGCACATGGTAGGCACTTAATAAATATCTACTGAGTGACTGACTTTATATTTACTCTGTATATTTCTTTGTGGATGTGTTATCTCCCCAATAGAAGATCAGGCACCTGAGGTTAGGAACTCCTCCTCTTTGGCTCTCTGGTGTTTCCTGCAGAGCTTGGAAGTTAAGAAATGCTTTTGACTGATTAGCCCCAGATAGGATCGTGAAAACACCTCTTTCTGTCCCTCTTTCCAGAGGTGGAGGAGCAGGGGTGTAGAACCTTATCAGAAAAGTTTGATGTGTTGGTCAGTTTTGGTACTTTTCTCCCTCTTTATCTTTTAATCCTATAACAGTTACCTCTCTGGGTAGGGAAGGATTGAGGGATATTTTTGGAAATGAAGGTGATGAACAAATAAAAAATACCAATAAAAATAAGATTAAGGAATGGATTACAAGTCCACTACAAGTCCATAGCTGGACTGCTCCCATTTCCTGGTGTTTCAACAATCTGGCTAGCAGCTGTTGTGGGGGTGAAAGACGCTGCAAAAGCCCAGGTTCTTTTGATCTGCTTTACTAAGGAAAGCAACATTAAGGGGTTAACAAGCTTATTTTAATCCAGCATACAACTCACTTCGTTCAGGGGAAAACCCAGCACCTTGAACTTCAGAGCAAAATACAAAGTACAAACATCGACAGACAGACCTTGTCTGATTCAAATCCCAATACATAGTTACCAGGGTTTAACAAAGTCCCAATATCTGGGTTTAAGAGCTGGAGGGCCCTTAGCTATAGCATCATCACGCGCCACCAAGAGGGACAGCCCTTCAGAAAATAGCTCTGTCTTTTCTTCTTGTACTGTTTCGATGTCATCAAACATCATCTGAATGACCAGAACTTAGGCTCCAATGATTGGTTCTTGAGTTAGCACCTCCCCTTAGTACCCTAGGAGCTTCACACCCACATAGGTTTAGCACCTAATAGGGGTTAGGGACTGGGGCTTAGCACCTAGTAAGGCTCAATGAAATACACTGAATTAATCAAAGGAAACAAAAGCCAAACTCTTCAAGGGCACTAGGTTGAACTGAGTGCTAAGAGCCCATTTTGCTTACCAACACACCTGGTTACTGTAGGACACAAGTTCAAGAGCAGATGGTTTCTTTTTTCCTGGACTGGCAAAAGGGTTTAGTGACAGGAGCGGAAGTCCCTTTGGGGGAGGACTGAGAGGGCAGGTCAACAATGGGTCCCCCCCTTACCTTGGCTTCGAAGAAGTTCTTGGCCCCTTTCACTCCTTCGATGGCCACATTGATCTCTGAGAGCTTTGCCAGAGACATCAAGCCGCTGTCCTCCTCCAGTTCCCCAGCAGCCGCCTTTTGGAAAATCAGCAGAAACTGCCAGGGCAACAAGGAAACAGGCCTGAAAAATCTTTGTTTCCATCCCAGCAGCTCCCTTTTAGATACTTGTGGTTGTCCCTTTAGATTATAAGCTCTTTGAGGGCAGGGGTTGTCTTTCTTTTGCTTTCATTTGTATTCTCAGCGTTTGTTCTTGTTTCATTCCTTCCAGTCAGTTCCCTTCTCTGGTCCTCATTTTCATCTGTTGTTACAGTAATTAGGGTGGGACTTTTTTTTTCTTTTTTTACTGTTTTCTCTTTTGGAATGCTAAAATAATCAAGTACCCATGATTCTAGCCTTTCAAATGTAATGGCAAGTAAAATGGGACTTTTTGCTGTTTTTTTGTTTGAGTGCTTCTCAGCACTGAGGTAATCAAGTGCCCCAGGACCCTGAGAGTATGTAGGATCTGAGGTTGGTGTTTTGTTTTGTGGGCACACTCATTGGAAGATTGTTGGTGATTTGGCCAGATGAGACTCTGGGTAGCCATTGGAGCCATGCCCCGCCCCCTTTGAAAAATCCAGATGTTGTTGCTTCTCTCTCCGGTAACTATGTATCTATTGCTATGGATAGACTGGTTTGTGTTATTTGCTGTTTATATATATAATGTATGCTTATAATTTCTATTTGTATACTCTCTGAAGTCTAGGGTACTGGCTTTTCCTGATGAACTAAGTGAATGATATACGTATGTTTAATTAAAGTAAGATTGTTAACCCCTTAAAGTTGCTTTCCTTAGAAAAGCAGATCAAAGGACCTGTGCTAGCAGCCCTCCTGTGTGCTGGTGTTATTGGTCTTTTGCCCCACATCAGCTGCTAGCAACATTGTTGTTACAACTGTAAAATGAGAGCCAGACTAGATGTTCTTAAAGGCCCCATCTAACCCTAAATCCAATCATATAAGTGACTCCTGAGGCAGCTTTTCAGCAAATAAAAAGCTAACTTACACTCAGTGCAACAGTCGGATGGCTAGTCAGGACAAAAGAGGATGACTGGGAGGGTGAAGAGCCCGCATCACACGAGCGTGGGCAAAGGACCTGGGGATGTTCAGCCTAGGGAAAGGCCACAGGAGCGGGCTTCAAAGACGTGCCAGATCTAGTTCTATGCTGCTTGGCCCCAGAAGGCACAATAAGGAGCAGTGATGGGCTGCAAGAATCCCTGGACCCCAGTGTGCTAGACTTGAGATTATCCATCCCTCATTGAAGACTTGCCCTGCCCTGCCCTACACAGCAGCCCAAGTCCATTCCTCTTTGGTTCACTTTCCTAATGATAAGGAATTGTTTCCTGACACCAAGCCTTTATCTAACTCCGGGCAACCTCTACCCACTGCTCCTAGTTCAGCTGTCTAATATTTCTTTCTTCTCCAAGTTAAACACCCCCCAGTTCTTTCAACCAATTCCCATCAAACATGTATCCTTCAACTGAAAAAGGATGATAGAGCGAGAAGATGGCTGTCTATGGCAATCAGTCAAGAAGCAAGTAATACATGCTTGTTAGGTGCCAGGCACTGTGCTAAACACCAGAGTGCTACACATCCTCCCAAATTACCAAGGAGGACAAGCTACGAAGAAAGAACAGCAGTTGAAACAATCAGAAATTTACAGGACTCCAAAGGTATGCTTAATGTGAGGAAAAATCATGGAGAAAACAATTTGAGGGAAAGTCAATGGAGGAGGAAACAGAAGAGATTTTATCCTGAAATAAACCTCTAGACCACCTGGGTTGAAGGCAGAAATAGATGATGGGGGTGTCAGGGAAGGCCAATATAGGAGAGATAAAAGGTGAACAAAAGTGAGATTCTGAAGACAATCAAGAGGAAAAATGGCACTTGTCTGAAGAAACCAATGTGGATACACAGGGAACTCACCAACTGACATATTTTAAAAAGAAATGTATAGGGAAGTAAAGCCAAATAACCAACAGGAGATGACTATAAACAAATATGATGGTCCTTTAACAGGATTTTTTCTTGGGGTGGATGGGACAATGATAATTGACAAATAAGAAAGAAAAGATTAACTTTATGTTTTCTCTGCCCAGGAGAATGAGTAGGAGAGTGAGCTGATACTGGAGATAAATAGGGGATGTGAGAGCTCCAGGTTGTCCTTCAAGTACAGTGGCCCAGATAAACTCTAACTATGCGCTCTGAGAGAGTTGGATGATGTGCCAGCTGCTCTAGGCAGTGATCATTAAAAGATCACGGAGAAAAGGAGAATTATTCCCTATCTAGAGAAGGCCAAGTGATGTCCCGATTTTCCCCCAAAAGAAGAAAAGTCAGTGACCTACAAACCAATGAGCTTGACTTTGATTCTTGGCCAAGTTCTAGAACGTATCCTTTAAGGGAAGGAAGCAGTCATTGATGACAAGGGATCAAGGAATAGATACAATTTACTAGACATAATAGATATTTTTCTAGATACGATTTGCAAAGATGTTGGCAAAGTACTTGAGATTTCTCAGACCTCTAGCACATTATTCCCTATATACAGTCTCTGTTCTGGCCCAAATGGGCTTGGGGTGTCTTCCTTCCATAGATTCCATACCTCTGTCTAGGAAGCAGTGGTGACAAGAGTCAGCATGGCTTTGTCGTTAACACGTCCAACAACTGTCATTTCCTTTTTTGAGATCTGATAAGCCTCCACCTTCTCATGTCCTTCCCTCCTACGTACCCGCCTTCTAGTTATCCTGGCCTGGCAGATGTTTACCAGGCACAAGATTCCATTTTCTACCTCTGTGCACAGGTTTGACCCTACTTTCCACCCCTTCTCAGACCTTTCCTCAGTTTCCTAGTCATTAGCACTCTGTCCTTATTGAAATCACTCTGCATTATTACTATATAAGTTATATTTGCTTACTTAGAGCATATCATACTCCTCTTGCTCCTTGAGGGGAGAGACAATTCAATTTTGTCTTTGTATATGCCCAGAACCTAGCTCACAGAGCCTTGCATATAGTAGGTGCTTAATAAATGCAGTAAGCAGAACTGAGTGTTCTTCTTGAGGATAAGCTGGAGAGGTATAAGTCACATGATCATGCAATCAGGTGGCTGTGGAACTGGCTGAATGGCCAGCCTTAAAGCATAATCAGTCTTCACATCTTATCCTTAGAAGGAGGTCTCTAGGGGAGTGTCCCAGGGTCTTAACAAAATTGCCTGATGACAAAAAGCAAAAGAGAAAGAGAATTCAGGTGCGGAGTAATGAAGGTCCCTGCTAGTCCCCTAATCACACATTTTGAGAGCTGGGAGGGAATGAAGAGAGCCCCTAGCCCAACTTGTGACTAAGCAGGAATATTCCACAAGTGACTGTTTCACCTCTTTTTGGATGGTAGGACCAGCATTACCTGCACTTCCTCCTCTCATGAAAGCTGATTGGCCCCAGCTTCCTGGTGTGGGGCCATGAAAGGTCCCAGCAAATGCAGTTAGTGCCCCTCCTACTTAGTGGTCACTTATGATACCCTAAGCAGACTTGTTTCCGTGGACATGAGGGGGACCCCATCCAGAGAAATAAAGTGTCACTGTATTTTGGCTTTGGATCCTTGCTGGGTTTGAGCAATGCCAACTTCCTTTGTTTGGCACCTCATGTAGACCTCATTTCATCCCATCATCAAATCTCAACTACTGGCACAGAAACCTCCTTCAGCAACTGGGAATGCACTCCCTACTAAGGTGGCCCAGTCCACTTTGAGACAACTCTAATAGTGGTCAAGACATTTTTCTCATGGCATCAGAAAGTCCTGGGTTCCTGTCCAGCCCTAATAAAAGGCTGTGTGACTCTAGACAAATCAGTTCACCTCCCATGTCCTAAGACTAAAAATTATGAGGGATGGCTGCTCTGCCTTGGGGGAGGAAATTTCCAAACCAGAATTTCCCTGTGCTCATGAAGTCATGAGTCTGGACAGTAACAAAAATAAGCACAAAAAACCCAAGATGAAGCCTGGCTCAATGCAGCTTCTGCCTTAGAGAAGTTCTAGTTCTGGTTCTAGAGCAGAATTCTTCACCTGGGGGTTGAGAACTTACTTAAAAAAACCAGACACAAATACGTCCATTGGGTCTTCTGAGTCTTCTTCTCTTTGGACTAAGCGCCTCACTCAGCTTTTCCTAGAGATCCTTAGCCATCCCTGGTTCCAGGTCCCTAACCCACCTCGTCTCCCCCTCTTCTGGACATATTCCAAGGTGTCCACATTCTTCCTAACGAGGAGGCCCAGTTCCTACAACAGGGTTGCTCCTGTCCCTCCCCCCACTATTTGTCTAAAACTGAGATTAAGAAGTGGTTTACAAGCCTGAGCTTCTGGCAAATGCTTAGGGCAGAGTTTGAAGTCTCCAGAGAAAAGCCTAAGCCATGAAGATGATGCTTCAGCTACCAGGAATGGGGCCAAGAAGGGTAAAGTGACTGACCTGGGGACCCACAGCTACGTAATTGTTTCAGGCAAGATTTGAACTCAGGTCTTCCTGTATCCAGGCCCATTGGTCCATCGACTCTGCCCTACTGCCGAAGCAGTTAGGGCTCATTCCACTTTAAAGGCCTGCTTGACTGGACAACAGAGTAAGAGAGTGGGAATAATGTGTAATGGGGTGGGAAGGGTAGGTTGGGACTGGATTGTGAAAGGTTCTAAATAATCAAGAGGAGCCTGTATTTGCTCTTAGAGGCAACAGGGAGCCACTGGGTATGTGTATGGATGTACATACATAGATGCGTGCAAATACATACATATATATGTATGTTTAAAAATTCATTTCAAGAGGCTAGAAATTAAGTCTCTGAATTTTGCCCAACTCTCTCCTTTACAGAAGATAATCTAGAGCTTGAGAACTAATCAATCAACAAACATTGATGAAGCCCTCATTATGGGTCAGGCACTGTGCTAAGGGCAGGAGATACAAAATCAAAGCAAGAATGAACTCTGACCTCTAGGAGTGTTAGACCTGGAATCAAGAAAACCCAGTTCAAACATAAACCCAGACCCTTGTTAGCTCTGTGATCCTAGCTGTGGCACTTAACTTCTCTTGTCTCAGTTTCCTCATCTGGAAAAAGGTTTGGACTTGGTGAATGAATGCTGAGGCTCCTCTTCTAGCTTTCCACCTGTGATCCTATGGACACAAGTATCAAGTACAACGATGACGATGATGAGGCTAACTAGCATTTCTACGGCATTTGGATGTTTGAAAAACACTCGGCCCATTACTTCACTTGAGCCTTACAACTCTGTGACACAGGTGCTGTCATTGTCCCCATTTCACAGATGGTCTTCCTGACTTCAAGTCCAAAGCTCTATCCAAGGTGTCGCCTGGCTGCCTGTGCAATTTAAGATGTGGACAGAGTAGACACAAGGCGAACTTAAAGAATGAGGAAGAAGAGAAATGAAAAGTGTGAAGAATCAGCACAAATTTAAGGTTTCTTCCCTCATGGAAGAGAGGAGAACGATCCTAAATTACTCACATTTTCTTGTATCATGGGGAATGACAAGACTTTAAGAAAGATTCCCACCCATTCTTCAGAGTTTAAATTAGAAACACAAGGAGAAGGAATTCCTAATTTAGGCTTTTGGAAGGAAAGCCAGTCTTCTTTTTCGGGTAACTAAAGCCAATTAAAGTCAACCCAAAGGAGGTCCCCCACCCCCACTGATCTCCTGGGCTGAAGTTGCCCAACAGCTCTTTTCTTCTTATAAAATCAGCTTCCCGAGTCTTTTGAGGAGCAGGTCTGAAGACACCTGGCCCTTTAGCGCTGTCCGGTCCAGTGTTTGGATGGCTATGATGAGTCTTGGCCATCTACGGGACCAGGCACAACACTGCTTCAGTCGAGGGCTGGCCCCACCCTCCAGGCCAACTGAAGGCACAGGCTCAGTTTAAAGATCTTTGTGTTTCCATAAAATCTCTTCAAAGCTGCTGTTTAATATGCGTGGGGGTGAGTATATGTCTGTGTGTTTGGGGGAAGGGGAGGGTCCTCCCTTTTAAATATTCACCAGAACACCCATTTCCAGGCTTGCCAACCTTCTCTCTTCGTTTGTCTTCCTATTTATAGCCCTCAAAGTCTGGTATGCAGGGGGAAGAATTGGCCAAGGTCCCAGCTAGGACTGTCAAGAGGTGGAGAGAGGAAAAGGGGACAGAAGCTGGGGAGAGGACAGCAAAGCTTCCCAAGTTTCTTTAAACAAGCTGTAAAATGTTTTTGTGAAGTCCTTTAATGGAAATGCTCCCTGACCCTCCTCCCCGTCCCCTCCCTTTTCCTCATTAAGTCAGCCTGGTGAATAATAGGACAAAACCATCTTTGTATGGGCCTGGTGGGTCACCCACATCCCAGCCCCCACACCTCTTCCCATCCAACTGGGGAGTAGGATAGGACTCTTTGCATCCAAGAGACAGGAGAGAAACCTGGCAGAAGTGACAAGCTGGTTGTTTCTTTTTAAATACATTTCTGATACCAGAAACAAAATCAAAACAAAAACACTGTTATTCTAGTCTTGACCAGGACCAAGTCAGGAGGCATCCTGGTGTCATGGAGAGGAAGACCTCCAAGTTCTCAAGAGCCAGGTGAAAAATGCTCCAAATCCCTTATAATTCAAGAAAGAAAAGCCAACCCACCATGAGATTTCCCCTCACACCCAACTGCCTGACAAAGATTACAAAAGAGGAAAATGACAAATGTGGGAGGGGCTTAGGGAAAATAGGCTCATTGATTCAGGGCTGGTGGGGTTCTGAGTTGGTCCAGCCATACGCCAAAGCAATTTGGAACTACGCCCAGAAAGTCATGAAACTGTGTATCCTCTCTGACCCACAGACCCCCATCCTAGGCCTATTCCACTGCACCCTATTCCACTCTACCCTAAGAGACTAAATAAAGACAGAGAAAAAGGACCCACAGGGACAAAAACATTTATGACAGCTCTTTTTGTAGTGACAAAGAACTAGAAACAAAGGGCGTGCCCAACAATTGGGGAAAGGCTGAATAAATCATGTTATGTGACCATAATGGACACTATTGTGCCCTAAGAGATGAGACAAAGAGTTTCAGAGGAAGACTTCTACAGTGAGTGAAGGGAGAAGAGCCATGAGGACAGCTTTGAAACCCTGATCAAAGTCATGATAGAAGCTTGATTCCAGAAGATGCAATACAAATTCCTGCCAGAGAGGCGGTGGCCTTGGGAAACAGAATGAGACATACATTTTGGACAGGGCCACGTGAGAACTTGTTTAGTTTGACTCTTCATATTTGTTATGAGGGTTTTATTTATATTATCTAAAAATATATTTAAGTGGAGGAGGAGGGGAAGGAAGAAAAAATAAATACTTGTAAAAAAATGAAGTGGAAGTTAAAAAAAAAATTAAGAGTCCTGGTTATGGAGTCAGAGTACTTTGGGCTCAAACGCCATCTGATACATCCTACCTGGGAATGGCCTTGGGCAATTCCTTGGGCCTCAGTTTCCTCATCTGTAAAATGAGCAGGTGGCACCAGATGGATGGCATGCCAAGTCTAGATCTATGATTTTATGAGAATGGGCTTCTTGTTCTGTGTTCTGAGATTCTTCCCAGCTCCGTCATTCTCTGTTCTAAGGTCCCATGCAGCATGGATATTTATTTGCTGTTCTGAAGTCTCTCCCTTCCCTGCCATGTCATCTAGCTATTGCCCTGCATCTCTCTACACTTTAGCTGAGAGCTCTACTCTTTAAAAAGCTGTCAGGGGTCAGGGCCTCCAAGTCCTCTCCTTGCAATCTTTTTGAAACCCTCTATACAAATGCCCAAGTCTTCCCATCCTAAAAGCGAAACCCTAATAAACTGACTTTGATGAGACCAGGCCCCAAAGCTCTCTATTGCTCCCTCCTTTCTTGGGCTAATCCGCACTTAGTGCCCTTCAGTTTCTTCCAAACCGTGGCTCTTCTAATCTCACCATTCCAGAGGAACTGCCCTCTCCAAAGTTACCAGTAGCCTCTCTGCTGCCAAATCAAAGAGCTTCTTCTCAGCGCTCATCCTTCTTGCCCTCTCTGCAGCCTCAGACGTCTCTGATCACCCTCGTTTGTCCCTGAATCCTCTCTCCTCTTTAGGCTTTTGTGACAGCTCTCTCCTGGTTTCTTCTTACCTGTCTGACCGCTCCTTTGCTGGATCTTTGTTCATATCACACCCGCTAACTTTGTGTGGTCCCCAAGGGTCTGTCCTGGGCCATGTTCTCTTCTCTCTTCCTTGGGATCTCATCGGCTCCCACAGGTTCAGTTGGTCACCTTTGGGCGGATGTCCTTGATCCATACATATTTCTACAGAGCCCTAGTCTCTGCTCTGAGCTTTGGTCCTGAATCACCTAATGTCCCGCAGGCATCTCAGACTCAGAATGTCCAAAGCTAAACTCATTATCGTTCCTCTAAAACCCAGCCTTCTTCTGAATTGTTTTGGCTGAGGGTACGACCATGCTCCCAGTCAGTCATGTTTGCCAATCCGGTGACAAATTCTATCCTCTCTCCCTTTATCCCTTCTAGTCTATACATCCCTTTCCCCCTCCACTCACACGGATACCAGTCCAGGATCTCATCAGCTGTTCCCACCCCCTCACCCCCATCTAACTGGCCTCCCAGCCTCAGTGTCTCTAATCCAATCCAACCTCAGTTACCAATGTGATTTTCCTAAAGGCCAAATCTGACCATATAATATGATATTCTTATTACCTCCAGGATCAAATATCAGGTTCTTTGATGGACATTTAAAGCCTTTCCACACTATCTTTATGCTTCATGCCCCATCATGAACTCGCCCAGCTCCATTGGCTTACATGCCAGTCAGTGTTCTCTCTCTACCACCATGTCTTTGCACTGGCTCTCTTCTATGTCTGGAATGCTCTCCTTCCTCCCCTCCATGTCCATTTCCCTGACTTCCTTTAAGAATGCTCAGACCTCACTTTCTGCAGAGAGGCAATTTCCTCTCACTCCATAATGCCTTTCTCTTTCAGGGCCTCTCAATCTGCTCTGCGCAAATCCTGTTCATGCCGACTGCATGCATGATATCTACATGGACACATTGGAACAGAGCTCCCTGAGCACAGGGATTCTTTCTGCCTTTCCATCCTCAGAACACATGCCAGGTCCCATTGCTGAGGGCTTAAAGTGTTCGCTGGCTGACTGGCTCTAGGATCCATAAGCTCTGACAATTTATGGACTCATCTAGCTTGAATGTCCAGTGGGTTCAATCCAGTAGGATTCGGTTACACAATGAACCAAATGACAGCTTCAAAACAAATCTCAAACCAATCAGCCTCCAGACTACTGGGATGTTGGGGAGGAGAACAGGCTTGCCCCAGAAGAAGTCAAGAGTCATCTCAACAACTGCTGCTCATTTCAGTTGGCACCAGATACCAGCTGGGCACTCAGTTGCTCCTCTGAGGCCATGCCTACCAGAAGGCACCTGCTCTCACTTCAGCAGCTGTCTCCTGTGGGTTTAGGGCTCACATTTCTCAGTGCTCACCCCCGAAGTAACAAGTGTCTCCTCTGTGTGAAGGAGGCCAAGGTTCTTAAGAATCCAAACAGATCAGGTGCTGAGATCCAGGAATGCTCAGTGAAAGATGGCCAGGCACAGCTGGGGATGTGCCCACTGACCACAGAATGGGAAAACATTTACTCCAGTCATCAGCACAGTGCCTGGTACTTATGCTGTGCCTGGCATTGTGATAGGCTTCAGGATTACTGAGACAGAAGAGAAATAGCCTTTGACTCCCAGAAGCTTCCATTCTCTGGATCTATTCAATAATTTGAAAAAAAACAGATTTTGGGGGAAGGGGAAAGTAGTTTTCTTTGGACAGGCTGTCTCTGCCCTAGCCAGACCCCCTCCTTGTGCCCAGGATAGCCCTCTCTCCTACACTTCAGGATTTTATGGACTGCTCTGTCCCCTACAATATGATGTCTTCTCTGCCTGGAAACTTCCAGCTCCCTAGCTATTAATGGCACCATTCTGCCTGTGTGGGGTAAAATGGACCAAATGAAGGACAGCAGAATTGCTTTCTGCTCATCTAATTCTTTTGCAAAATCCATTTAAGTACCAGAAATAGATTGCAATAATCCAGCACTGAGCTACAGTGAAGAGCACGAGATTTGTACTATAAGACTTCGGTCTGAATCCCTCCTGTAACCAAATCCTCCTGTCTGGTCTTAGTTTTCTCATCTGTGCAATAGTTGAGGGTGGGGTGGGGGGGAGGGTTATTCTAGATGACTTCTAAACTCTAAATCTGACATATAATCTTATACCCCTAAATCTACTGGGGTGGGGAAGGGGAGGATTTTCATATACATTAATGTGCACAGATTACTTTGTAAATTTGTTTGCATGTTGTCTCCCCCCATTAGATTATAAGTTCTTTGAGGGGAGGGACTATCCTTTGCTTCTTTTTACATCCCCAGTGCTTAGCACAGTGCCTGGCACATAGAAAGTGCTTAATAAGATTGATTCCAATGAGGAAACCCTCTTCCACATATTGATAAATTTACAAATTCACAAATTTAACTCTAAGAAATAAGCAGTAAGTAGACACAGACAGAAATAGTAGTATGAAGACATAGCACCATAATGCTAAAGCCTTTCATTTGCCAGATGAGGAAACTGAGGCCAAAGTGACCTACTCAGAGTCTCATATCTGGCAGGGAGCTGTGAATGAATGAGGAGGCTGGGATTCAAGGCTTCTGAACCTGAAGCTATCCTCATCATTTTGGAGGTTTAAAATAGAGCTTAATTTGAAAGGTCAGTCAATCAAAAAATGCTTATTAAATGTTTACTATGAGCATTTCAGAGCTAAAAACTGAGAATGAATTTAGAGTAGGTGAAAAGTGGAGGTGAGGAGGACGTATCCTGCCAAGGCCTGTTGATTTCAACCTTGCCAACATCCCTGGTCACTTTCACTTCTGCAACATCTCTGGTCAATTTCACCTCTCTACCAACTCTAGACTGTCACTTCACCTCTGCCAACATCTGTCAAATAAACCCCCTTCTCTCCTCTGACATTGCTACCACTCTAGAACAGGCTTCTCAGCCCTTCACGCCTGGACTATTACAATAGCCTGCCTCAAGTCTCTCCCCTCTCCAATCCTGATGTTGGAGGCCTAAGTGACTAACCCAGTGGTGCCCTAGATGATAATCAGAAAGTTCAGATGGGGGGAGGGGCGGGATGGTCTAGGTAGGGGTAGGGATAAGAGAGGTCAGCTTTGCACATGTTGAACTTGAGAATTCCAGGAGGCATCCACCTGGAGAAAGAAGTCCAATGAGCATTTGGTGAAATGGTACTATAGCTAGGTACCATAAGGTAGAGATTAGAACTGATTTGGAAATCAGTTACATATTGATGATACCTGAACCCATGGAAACCAATAAGTTTCACCAAATGAGACAATACAGAGGGAGGAAAGAAAGGCTCAGGACAGAGCCCTGGAGGATACCCACCGTTGGTGGGTCTGTTAGAGTTAAGAGTTGAACTAAAGAGTCAAGGTGGGGGAAGGGAGGAGAGTACAGCCAGGGCAGGGGTGGTGGAGAAAGAACCTCCTGGGCTAGAGGGCTTGGAAGTCAGATAAGGAGAAGAACTGTGTTTGGGGCTATAAAGAGGCAAGGGGAAAGTCATAGTCATTAGGAAGCCTTTTATTAAGCCATCGGTGATGCTAATGAGTACTCGTTTTCAGAGAGTACTCCACCTCGGATACCCCTAGAGACAGCAAGGAGCGTAGTGAATAGAACACTAGATTTAGAGTTGGAAGACCTGGGTTCAAGTCCCATCTGGGACTGTAGACCAAGATAAGGTCACAATGGGTGATTTAGACATAAAGGGTGATACCTCAAGCAAATTTACGTTAACAAGTTTTTGCACAACCAAAGCCAATGCAACCAAGATTAGAAGGGAAGCAGAAAGCAGAGAAACAATTTTACAAACAGTATCTCTGATAAAGGCCTCATTTCTAAAATATGTAAAGAACTGAATCAAATTTATAAGAATACAAGTGATTCTCCAATTGATAAATGGACAAAGGATATGAACAGCCAATTTTCAAATGAAGAAATTAAAGCTATCTATAGTCATATGAAAAAAATGCTCTAAATTACTATTAATTAGAGAAAAGCAAATTAAAATAACTCTGAGGTACCATCTCACACCTATCAGATTGGCTAATATGACAAAAAAAGGAAATGATAAATGTTGGAGAAGATGTGGGACAACTGGGACACTAATGCATTGTTGATGGAGTTGTGAACTGATCCAATCATTCTGGAGAACAATTTGGAATGATGCCCAAAGGGTTATAAAACTACACACTCTTTAATCCATCAATAGCACTCTAGGTCTGTATCCCAAAGACTTCATAAAAAACGGAAAAGGGCCTACATTTACAAAAATATTTATAGTAGCTTTTTGTGGTGGCAAAGAATTGGAAATTAAGGAGATGCCCACTAATTGGGGAATGGCTGAACAAGTTGTGGTAGATGAAGGTAATGGAATACTATTGTGCTATAAGAAATGAGCAGGTGGATTTTAGAAAACCTGGAAAGATTAACATCAACTGATGCTGAGTGAAGTGAGCAGAACCAGAAGAACATTGTACACAGCAACAGCAACACTGTGCAATGACCAACTTTGATTGATTTGGCCGTTCTCAGCTACGCAAGGATCTGAGACAACTCCAAAAGACTCATGATGGAAAATGCTGTCCACAGCCAGAGAAAGAACTATGGAGTCTGAATGCAGAGTGAGGCAAACTATTTTCTCTTTTGGGGTTTTTTCTTTCTTGTGGTTTTCCCTTTTTATTCTGTTTCTTCTTTTACAGTATAACTAATGTGGAAAAGTGTTTAATATGATTGTACATGTGTCGCCTATATATCAGATTGCATGCCATCTTGGTGAGGGGAAGGAGGGGTAAAATTTGGGACTCAAAATCTTATAAAAGGGAATGTTGAAAACAAGAAAGAAAGAAAAAAGAGATGAAGGAAGGAAGGAAGGAAGGAAGGAAGGAAGGAAGGAAGGAAGGAAGGAAGGAAGGAAGGAAGAAAATCCCACCTTGGCCACTTACAAGCTGTGTGACCCCTGGGCAAATCACATAGCCTCTGCAGTTTCCTCACCTGTAAAATGAGCAGATCAGCCTGGGACGCCTCTAAGTTCCTTTATGCCTCTGGACAAGTCACCTTCCCTCTTGGAACCTCAGTTTTCCAATCCAAAAAATGGAGATAATGCTAACACTACAACTAACCTGAGCTCTCACGAGACAGGTGTGTGGTGATACTTAAACGTCCACCTCTGCCAGTGTTTCTCATTTTTCTTGCTCCACCACCTACTGCAAGATTTGTACTTCTCTGATGTTTACTGAAAAGGCTCTAAACTAGGTGTCCCATCACCAACAGAGCATGGATTCAGAAAGGAGAGAAGCTGTTCACCCTCCCGCCCTGGGTGCCTGAATATAGCAACTGAGTAAGACTGAGGGAATTCTGGGCAGGTGGTAGAAGAAGGCTGGCCTGGGGTCACTGGCCATCACTGGGCAGAGGCAAGCTTGCTCACACCCCACCCTCTCTATTTCAGCTCTCTGAAGTCACAACTCCACCTTCTCCATTCTCACAAAGGCTCCTTTGACAACTCTCCCTTCTCAGTTTGATCAGATTCACAAGGTCAAAGACTTGGGGCTACAAGAGATCTCAGAGGCCCCCTCACTTTACCAAAGGGGAAAGTGAAGCCTAGAAAATGTATGTGGCTTCTTTCAGGACACACAGGTACTCAGCATCGGAGGTGGGACTGGAACCCAGATCCTTGGAAACTAGATCCAGATTAATCTAACTCCTTTCCATTACAGAGGAAGAAACCTAGGCTTCCTCTTTATATATTCCTAACTCAAGAGGTTAAGTGTCATACAGGGAGTAAAAGTAGTAGAGCCAATAAATATTGGAACCCAGGTCCTGGAAAGGTCACAGGATCATAGACCTAGATACTGCCATGGACGGCTAGTCCAACCCATTCATTTTTATAGAGAAGGAAACTAAGGCTCTCAGGGAAGTGACTTGCCCAAGGTCACCCGAGAAGACATTTCTAGTTTCTGTAACACAGGGAGGCATCATGGACACAGCACAAAGAACACAATAAGAGCTCACAATAAGGGAGGTATCTTGGGAGGGGAGGAAGGATGTGGTCACTCCAAGTTCTGGGAGTGAGAGTTTGAGGTCTTTGGGCAAACCCTTCCAAAGTTATTACTTCTTTTACTTCTTTATTAAGAACACCGCTCTGCCCCGCTCCGCGCCCCCCCCACCCAAATCAAACAAGCAGAGCAGAATAGGGACAGGGTTGGGGAAGGGGAGGTCCTGGGGGGAATCTGGGAGCTGGGGCCCAAAGAAGCAGGTGGGGCTAATTCAAGAGCAGCAGTTTTCAGGGGAAAAGAAAAGCCTCTTAGAGACCTCCTATCTCAAGAGAGGGCACTTATTAACATGAGAAAGCACAAAGCCTATCAGACTCCCAAACACAGGAAAGATCTCATCACCCAGAAAGGCTGGGTCAGGCTCCAATCTCCCTTCCCAGCCAAACTGCTCCCTTTCAGCCAGGCTCCAGCCAACCTGGCTCACTAGCTTTCTGCCTGAGCTTACCAAGCCACCCACTTCCTACCTCTGTGTATGTCCACAGGCCATCCTCCGTTTCTGACATGCACTTAGACCTCTACCTTTGAGAAGGTTCCTGGCTCAGCTCGGGGGCCACCTTCTCCACTCGGCCTCAGCTGAAATCTTTTTCTCCCTCCTCCCTTACTCCTAAGGTCTGTCTCTGCCTGTTTTGTCTGAGCCATAGCAGGCACTTACTAGATGTGGACTGATTGTCACTTCACTTTGCTTTACTGTGGGAGGCTGGGATAGGGCTGGGGTGAACAAATACCTCTCGAAAGCTCAGCTTGCTGTCTAGGTCCTCATCCACCTCCTTGATCATGTTCTTAAGCCCCAGGTGGGTCTGGGGGGCTCCCAGCTTCTCCATCATCAGCTTCAGTTCCATCAGGTCGATGTAGCCATCCTTACCAGAATCATACCTGCAGGGTTCCAAGGAAGGGGCTGGGGTTAGAGGGAGGGGAAGGCCAAGTCCATTCCACAAACATTCATTGAGCCTCGGGCATTGGCACATGCCCCGGGGGCATTTCCTCCACATTACAGGTGCCCTGTTTCTCTTGTCCCTGGGCATCAGGACCACTGACACAGATGGCCCTCACTCCTTGACTTGGAAGAGCTCATACACACCTTCCCCCCAAAGTCTGATCAGGTATTCATTATGGAGGGGTGGAAGTGGGAAGGTCATGTTTAAACTGTCACTGCTCTCATGGAATGTAGAGGGAGAAGACATACACAGCTACTAAGGCTGAGCCATATGCAGGCAGAGAATTTTGGGATCAATGCCTGCCTTTGACGCCTGTGTGATTCTGGGTCTCAGTTTTCTCATCTGTAAAAGTGACACTGTGACCTCAGCTTTAAGGTTGGGGGGAGGGACTGGTAAGGAGAGGGAAAATGGGAGGGGAAAGGAGAGGGGGCAGGGAAAGGAAGAGCTTGTACAGACTTTCTCCAGATTTAATTGTTTCAGTAGAAAAACTCATTGGCTTTGGAGTCAGAGTTCAAATCCTACCTCAGACACTCACGACTTGTTCATACTTGGACAAGATTAATTGCTCTTGGACTCAGTTTCCTTACTTGCATGATGAGGGAGAAGGCTGCCTGGAGGAAGGGGCCCCTGGGCTGAGCCAGGAAGGCTTTTCTGATGACTTCTGAGTCCAAGATCTATGACTATGACCTTATGGTCAGAGGACAGTCAGAACACTTACTAATCCCAGGCTCCTCACCTCTCCCACAAGGCGATTGGGATAAACTGTCTCTGAGGTCCCGGCCGGTTCCAGGTCTGTGCCCTGCACAAAGGGGATCCTCAAGAAGTGTTTCTTGACTGACTTGGGGGAGACAAGACTAACCTATAAGAATTAAGTGATACCTAATAAAAAACATAGACACCTAAAATATGGCTCCGTCTGTGGCAGAAGGGCCACAGAGGTCATCTACTCCAAGCCTCCCATCCCCATTTCAGAAATGAGGAAACAGAGGGGAGGGGTGACAAAGTCACCCAGGCGGTCAGAATCAGCCCCGAGATTGGAACCCAACACTGACTCCAGGCCCAGCCCACTTTCCACTGAGCCACTAAATAAAATAGTGGGTAGTTTTCCTGCACTTTAAGGTTTGCAAAATGCTTTACACGCATTGGCATTGACATTCTCACTGGGTCTTCACATACACCCATGATCATGATCTCTATTTTATAGTAAGGCTCAGAGGGTTAAGCTACTTGCCCAAAATCACACAGCTAGTTAGTGTCTGAGATGGAATTTGAACTCAGCCCTCAGTCCAGCACATGATGCTTCCATCTTTACCCTGATCTATTCACGGGATCTCAAAGCATTCAGAACATGGGAGCCAAGAGCTGCTGCTTCCATTGCAGAATACAAGCAATGGAGACAAATATTTAAAGCATTTTTGGAAACTTAGAAGTAAAACTGTCCAATCCTCCTTTTGAGGCTACAAAAATAGGCAAAAGACAATGGCTACCCTCAAAGTTCTCACAATGTAAGGCGAATAGGGCCTGGGACTTCATCTTGGAGAGCAGAGGTATCAAGTCTCAATGCTCTGCTGGGGCCAGAACCAGATCAAAATGTAACTGGGAAATATTTAACAAAATAAATGAAAATACAATAGAACATAGATAATGTTAGTGGGTAGTTTTCTCATCAATAAGAGTCTGGCCTTTGGCATAAAGAATTTTCAGGAAGGTCCTGGAGGTCACCTAGAGCCTTCAGTGGTTAGGTGACTTGGCCAAAGTCACACAGACTATGTAGCAGAGACAGGTGGGAGGGAACGGAATCAGGAAAGAAAACTGACGCCACTTTCTTTCTGCCAGAGGCCCCTGGTTCTCTGTCAGTGCCAAATGCTGCCTCACTCTCTGCCCAGCAGCAGATCCAACCTCAAAGGTCAAAGCCTTGCCACCTTCAGATACATTTAAGAGAATGTGCTTCAGGCTGCAGTGACAATTCCCAGAGAGGATCCCAGAGGTTTGGATGCCAGGTCACCCCTGCCTCTGGGGTAACCACATGGAAAAGGCCAGACTTCCAGAGGTCAAAGGGACCTCTGAAGTTCTTCCTTCAGCTCATCTCCTAAGGTTCTCCTGCTACCTCTCTGCCTCAGTTTTTGTTCCAGTCTGTAAAGTTGGGGTCCCTCTCCAGGGTCTCAACTGTCTCCTCTGCACAGAGGGATCATCTCTCTAAAGCTAAGATGTCTGAGACTAACTTGTCCAACCCTCTTATTTTACAGATGAGGAAACTGAGGCCAGAAAGATCATAAGGTCGCCAAGGCCCAGGTCGGCCATATTGTAAGCATCAGAGGCATGGCTGGAACCTAGCTCCTTGGCCTCCAAGTCCACTGTTCCTTCTACTGTACTACATCCACCTCCCATCTGCCTCTGGACTTTTATTTTGAGCCCTGAGCTCACTCTGTCTCAAAGCACCAGACCCACAGCCCTGATCACTTATAGGACATCACTAACTGAACGCCCCACTAGCACCTCAAACTCAACATGTCTACAACTAAGGACTTGAGTTCAAATCCTGATGCCTCTATTTGTTATCTGTGTGACCTTGAAGAAGTCTCATGTGTAAAATGAGGGGGTTGGATTAGGGGATGTCTGAGAGCCCTTCTGACTTGGCTATCCTATGGTTCTGTAAAAACAACATTAAGGACAAAGAATTACAGAAACTCTGAGTTAGAATTTAAAGACTGTCTAGTGCCACCGTGACCAGAAGCTTCATTTTCTGGGTATTTAGGGTTGGGTGAGAGTAGGCCTCCCTGTCCTTCCAGGGTCCTTCCAGCTCTAAGTGGATGATCCTAGGAATTGCAGAGGGATGTCTCCCCCTAGGAATTTTCTACCCATTCTTCAAAAGACCAACTCAAAAACCTCCTAATCCTGCCGTGGCCTCAGTCAAGAGACAGTTCTTAGAACTCACAAAACCCTTTGTTTTGTTCAGGGATAGACAAACACAGAAAGCAAACAGTCCCCACCCTCAAGAAGCTTCCACCTCCACTTCTCCAAAAAAAAAAAGTTGGAATGGAAATAGAAAGGGAACATGATGCCTGGAGGAAAGGAGAAGTGAAAACAAACAAACAAACAAACAAAAAAAACAACAGGGCGAATGGGAAGGAACCCAAACCAGAATAGAAATGGTACCGAGGGCTGAGACCACACCACTCTTTCCCACCCAAGCCAAAGGCTTAGGGGGTGGAACAGATGGCCTGAGGTATCTTCCAGCTTAAGTCTATGATTCTATGGGGGAAGGGAAGGGGATAAGCATTTATACTTTCCTGGGTTATCTTTTTTTTTTCAGTCTGACTCTCCATGACCCAATTTGGGATTTTCTTGGCAAAGACACTACTGTGGTTTGCTATTTCCTTCTCCAGCTCATTTTCCAGATGAGGAAACTGAGGCAAACAGAGTTAAGTGACTTGCCAGGATCACATGGCCAGGAAGTGTCTGAGGTTGGATCTGGACTTCCTGACTCCAGGCCACTGTACCTAAGTATAAATTTATGCATAAATGTATGTCCAGTATTCAGCTAGTAAGCGATCTTGAGGACAGGACTGTTTATTTTTGTTGGTCACCCGTGCCGGCTCAGAGCCTTGTGGATGGTGGGAATTTAGCCAAATTAAATTGTTACTCTCCATTAATTCTTCATGCTCTTCATTAATTAGAATTGGGATTTAGAGTTGGAGGAGTTTTTTTTCTCTAGTCCCATCCCAATCACTTTTACAGATGATGAAACTGAGTCTGAGTGACTGGGGGATTAGCAGCAAGCCTGGGGTGGAAATCAGAATTCCAAATCCAGGGCTATTCTGCACAACTATTCTGCCAAGCTTTCCCAAGTTTCTTGGCCTTCTTTGTATTTCTTATCTCTCCCAGCACAAGGACATTCCACCATGTTCATTGGAAATATGGGCGGTCTCCAATTTTTTAAGCTCCTCCGGATAAAAAAGCTATGAATAGATTCAGAGATTTTGTAGCAGTATCCCAGGGTCAAAGGGTAGAAGCAGCTTGATAACCCATTGTGTGTAATGCCATATTCCTTACTTGGGAAGATTGTCCCAATTCACAGGGCCAGTGGGAGGATGACATGCCTTGTGCCCACAGTCCTATCACTAGTGAATTAAATTTGATTATTTTGATGGTTGTCACAGTCCTCTTGGAGAAGGAAGGACAAACAACAACCTGTAAGGTGGAACTTTGGGACTGTTTTAATTTACATTTTTCTGATTATTAGAATGTTTTGGTGGCTATTGACAATGTGTGTTTCTTCCACTGTCTTTTAAATACTTTGACCTTCTTGCCTCTGGGAAGCAGACTTTAGTCTTATCAATTCCTGCAAGCTCCTTGCAGATTTGGGGAAAAGGATTTGTCTCTGTAGATCTACTGTAGAAATAGTGTTGGGGGCTTGGAGTTGGGAAGACCTTGATTCAGATCCTCCCAATTCCACTTCTAGTTGTGGAATAATTCCATCTCCCTTAAGAAATTTCCTGAGACTTATCTATGAGATTACATTTATTTCAAAGGTTTCCCCCTCCAATCTGATTCTTTTGTTTTAATTTTGGATGATAAAAAGCATGACCTAGTAAATGAAGAGCCTTGGGTTGATCCTTTCCCCCAAAATGGAAAATGGATAAAACAACAGATATAGATCAAAACCATTTCCTAAGGAAGTCTGACCAATGTAAATACATTGCCAAAATAAGGAGGCTAAAAGACCCTAGAAACCAACTTGTGGGCAAATACTTGACTGTCTTGCCAAGGGGAGAGACATGGCATCCAGGAGTAATGCTAATTTAGAACAGAGACTTATTTGCGCAACTTCTAAAGGACAGCAGAAGATCATCTCTGAGTAGTATTCTCTTTTAAAACAAAAAGAGGAGCACCGGCCCTGGAGACAGGAAAACTTGAGTTCAAATCAGGCTTCAGACACTTGACACTTACTGGCTGTGTGACCTTGGGCAAGTCACTTAATCCCAATTGCCCTGCCTTTCCCCCTGCAAAAAAAAAAAAAAAAGAAAGAAAGAAAAAAAAAAGAAAACAAAAAGAAGGAAATTTAGTTTACAGAAAGTTTGTTATGGCTAGCCTTTATATAGTGCCTACTATGTTCCAGGCACTATGCTAAGCATTTTACAAATATTATCTCATTGGATCCTCATAATCACATTGGCAGACAGGCACCATTATTATCCCCTTTTTACCAAGGAAACCGAGGTCCTGAGTGCAAATGACTCATGGTTCTATAGTTGAGAAATAGCCAGCCTGAAATTCTTTTCCAAACTAAGGAACTAAGAACAAGAAAGCAAAAATAACAAACAAGCATAGATGAAAATAGAACAGATTTCTGACCCAAATTTCAGTTTGGCTGCTTATAGGGTGCCTTTGTCTCAGTCCTGTCTCAGGGAAGAAATGGCTCAGAGCCTTCTTTTTTCAAACTCTGCTTTGTCCTTTTTTGGCCAACCTAATTCTGGTCAAGGAAGGGAAGAGAAATAACTGTTAGAAGCCAAGGGTTTATCTCTTTCTTAATCACACAAGCCATTCCACCTTAGGGTCATGATATTCACCCACCCTTGGGTTTTCCTCCCTTCTGGTGAATAACAACATTATCGGATGTTTTGATAGCACTTATGAACATTATCTCATGGAAGCCTCACAACAACCCTGGGAAGTGGGTACCTTTGACATTATTACCTCCAGTTTACAGATGAGGAAGTTGAGGCTTGAACCCAGGACTGCCCACTTCCTCCACTGCCGCCTAGCTGGGGGACCCTATCCCATCTCTGTAGGGGGAAGAATTGGAAGGCATGCGGGTGCCTGTGAGAGCATGGCTGAACAAAGGATGGTAGGATGTCATGGACTGTGATCACCTTAGAAGAGAAGGCCCGAGGGTTGTAGATTTATGGCTGGAAGGGGCCTTAGGAGACATTGGGTCCAGCCCCCTCACTCCACAGGTAAGGAAACTAAAGCCCAGAAAGAGAACACACAGGAAGGCCCTACTCTGTGCTGGAGTCTGGGAAGACAAAGGATGAACAAAAGTCTTTTGAATGAGAAGAAGCGGCTGCCCAGCCAAGCTCATCCTTGCCACTTCTGGCTGTGTGACCTTGGGCAGGTCACGGCCCCTCCTTGTTAAGACTGGACTGGATGACCTCCAAGGTCCCCTTCAGCTGGGGTCTACTCTCCACCCTTGCTCTACAGATGAGGAAACTGAGGCCCAGACACAGTAGGGCAAGCATCAAGGCTACAGAGACAAAAAAGGATGATGCATGGTGGGAAAGCCTGGTAGTGGACGTGTGGGAGGGCCAGTCCCCATTGAGCCATTAGGTTCCACCTTCTGAAGCTGCCCCACTTGGCCCCCATGTCTGGCAGTCCCGGGTTGGCTGAGAGCAACAGGATGGTTTGACCCGGGCCCAGAGAGGAAAGAGCAGGTTTGAGCCTGGAAGTCTTTGCTCATAACACAGACAAACACAAACACAGGGAACCAGGCAGTGGTTTCCAGGAATGTTCAGCATCTGTGCCTGAGGTTTTCCCATACACCTTGGTTTTCTGTCCTCCCCCAACTACCTGGGGCCCTTCAGATCTTCAAAACAAGAAAGCCCAAGTGGTGTTGTGTTGCCCTTGGAGAGCAAGGCCAGGCTTTGGCCCTGGAGGAGCTGGACCACCCCGCAGCTCTTGGGGAGAAGCAGAGAAGAGAAGGGGCCTGTTATCAGCTAACTGGATGTAGGTAAGAGAAGAAGCAAAAAAACAAAAAAACAAAAACCCAAACCCTCCAAAACAATTATGATTTTAAAAGAAGGAACCTGGCTCAAAGGGCAGATTTGACAGCATAGTCAGTTCCCAGATGGGCTAATTGGGAATAATGAATATGGCAGCTGCTCCTGCCCACTGGGGGAAGTGATCTGGAACCCCAAGAATTCAGCAGCTACACAGACCAGAAAGATGGCCCTGATATTACAGAAGGAGAAACTGAGGCCTGGAGGGGGGAAGCACCTTGCTCAAGGTCAATGTGGTTCAGTGCTGGATCTGGAGCGAGTTCAAATCTTGCCTTTGTCATTTGAGGAGAGGCCCCCATAGAGTCACCAGGGGGGTCACAGGGTAGGACCCACTTCCCCTTTCCCAAGCCTCGGCCTCCCTCTAGAAAACTGACAGTAGGGCAGAGCTCAGGAACAGTAGCACCCCTAAGCATCCCATAGGACCAAGGCCACACCACACTGGGGGCAGCCAGGAAAGGAAATGGAAAATGGAGGAGGGGACCGAGATGGAGACAAAGGATGGGCCAGGGCAGAGAAGGAATGAAAGAGGGAGACTGGGCTGGGAGTGGGCAAGTGTGTCCTGACCCCAGCCACCCCCTACGGAGGGGGTGGGGATCCTTGCAAGCACCCCCAGCTTCCTGGAGGGCCTGTCTCTCACACCTGACACCCTCTGCCACCCACAGCTCCAGGCCAGCCAAAGCCTCCCTCTTCTCTTGCTGTTTATATCTCTCAAATATTTGTAGGTTTATCATGTCCTGGGGTCACTCCTGCTCCGAACTCTCCTTCCCAAGGGTCTCTCTCCTCCTTTTATCTTTCCGAGACATTTTTAGGAATCTATCTTCTCTTAACTCTCCCCCCACCCCAAGAAGGATGCCAAAGTGTCCTGGGGGCAGAATGTAGAATATTGTTGAAGAGAAAGCCCCAGGCCCCACCCTGGGGTCTACTTCCCCTCCTCTCAGTCCCAAACAGCCGTCTAAGTTTACCCACTTCTGGCGATTGGAGACCTAGATCTAAACAGACTGTCCCAGTCCTCTGGGTCACGATAAATAATTAACAACATTTACTGAGTGTCTCGGATGAGCTGAAGAGGTCCTGCCAAAGTGAACTAACTTCTTCAAGATTGTGGATCTGGAGCTGGAGCGGACCTTAGGGGCCAGCCTAGCTCCACCCTCCCCCTCATGAGGCTTAGGACCGAGATTGGCCCAGCGTCACACGGGTGGAAAGTGGCAAAGTGGGGAACTAAAGAGGGTCCTGTCATCAGATACCTTGGTGTCAGTGTCAAGCACACCAAGGATTGCTACTGTGCCAGCACAGGGATGCCCTCAGGGCCTACTGAAGCCCCAGGATCATAGGACAGGCAAGGATCAGAGGCCAGCCTCATCCAGCCTCCTCAGCTCATAAAGAAAGAAACAGGGGCCCAGGGAAACTGAGTGGGCGGCATCTCATCAGCTTTGGGACTCCACCTTCTCACTACCTTGCACCCTGACCGGTGGGCAGAGCTATGAGTTCCAAAGCTCCATTTAAGTAGGGGAAGCTCAGCTTGGACATCTCACCTCTCTGCTTCTGTACTAGGCCCAGGGTTGAGAACCACTTGCCCCCTCCCTCTTTGAATTCCTTTGGTATATAGATTTCCCCCATTAGATTGTAAGCTCCTAGACAGCAGAGGACTCTTTTTTCCCTTTTAGTATTTGCATCCCTGGTGCTCAGCATAGAACCTGACACATAGTAGGCCTAGATCAGCAGTAGGGAAACTTTAGCTTTGAGGCCACCCCTCTAGGTCCTCAAGTGCAGCCTTTTGACTGAACCCAAACTTTACAACTGAGAAGGCCACAAGTTCCCCACCTTTGGCTAGATAAATGATTGATTGATTGAAGAGATTTGTTCAAGCATCAGTGGTAGGATTTGAACCCAGATCCACTCCAGATTGCACTCCAACCCAGTAGGTCTTCCGTCTGTTTTTCATAGTTTCCCTATCCTCTCCATTGTCATCTGCCATCATTTTGGTCTGCTCAACTGAAGGGCCTGCCTGTCTGGTGCTAAGATTGAAATCTTCCACAGAAGTAAAGAAACCAGAGAACTTAGCTTATTGGCTCTCTGATTAATAAGAGCCAACCGGTTCTCAAATGAGGACTTATTTTATGCAGAAGGTATATAATGACCCTCCAGCAGAACACAAGTCCTTCCTGCCTACTCCCCAGGAGGGCAGCGCTGACCTTGACTTTGCCTTTACACCAGGACCCCTGAAAGGAGCCTGGGCACATGTGGCCCCAGGATGAGAGGCTTCAGAATCTGGGCTCCTGGGCTAGAGGGCTGCCTGCCACCCAGGCAGAGAGATCACAAGCAAAGGGACCCGGCTATAGTCACTCAGCTGAGATGGTAAGATTCAAGGGCAGAATGGGCCCCAGGTCTCCAGACTCACTCCCTCTGAATAAAAATGTTGACCTATGAGTTCATACATGTGATTTAAACCATCTCTATCAGCAGCAACTCTACCACTGCCTCTTTTGGGGGGCTGCCCCCTGAGTTTGGTCTATACTCTATGTTGGGGAGATGAAAATTCTTTTGAAAACGTTTTATTGATACTCGTATCCTTTTCTCTACTTTTTTGGTCCAGATCTGGATTTCAGACATTCAGGGAACTCCCAGCAAAGAAACTCCCTCTACCAAAACATGTCAGCACCTGCTCTGCAACTTGGAAAGTGGCCTAGGGGCACTAAATGATGGGGGCCCAAAGTCACATGGTCACTATGGGTCACCTAATCTGGGACAAAGTCTAAATCCACCAGGCTAGACTTTATGAGTTCTGTCAATGTATCTGAAGTCAAAACAAGACTGGGACCACGTTCATTTAGGAAGCTTCCTTCTAGAATTCTGGAACCTTAGAGGCAAGGGGTTAGAGGAAAATGGAAGATGAGAAGCAAGCTTCCCCCTCCCCCACCCTCTCTTGTCTGGGGTTCCAAGTGAAGTCAGAAAATTAAGTTAATTTTTGTGTAATAGGAGACAGAAAGAGCTTTGGGACAGTGCGACTTGCTGGGATGTAGGATTCTGGGTCAGTAACCCTTCACTGCTTGCGTGACCTTGGGCAAAGAAGGGTCCAACTCTTTGGGTTCTGTTTCCTTCCCTACAAAATAAGGGAGTTGCCCTAGGAGACTTCTCAGGTCCCTGCCAACTCTAAAGCTTCGTCCTCCCCCTTCTAGGCACCAGAAGGGTGCAGGCAGCATCTGCTCCAGTCTACAAACCACAAACCCAAAGGCTTAAAATTGGGCTTTCTGGGTCTGCCCACATCTACCGTGGCCTTTATTTATTTATTTTTTTTTTAGGATTCTGATCAAAAGGGCCTGGCGAGGCCGATCATAGTAGGCAGGGAGGTGAGAATGATTCTTGGGAATAAGGAATACCTGAGTTCAAATCTGCCTCAGACAGAGCCCTGGACTAGGATCAGCTTCCTCATCTTTAAAATGGGAACAGGGTACCACCTGCCTCACAAGGTAGTCTGGAGTATGAAAAGAGCTTACCTGTGCTAGTTATTATTATGATCACTGGCGGGAGAAATGTCAGAATGAGAGGGGCTGGGGGTAGGGGCTGGGCAGTCCCCGCCCCCAAGCAGCAGGCTCCCAGGAAGTTAATACAGGATATGGACAGAATCCCCCACCAAGCACTTAGCACATGCCAGAGCAGAGCATTTTGAAAACAAAAGTCACCGGAAACAGAGCTTGGTCTCAAGGACCATTGTCCGGTTATGGATACAACAAGTAGATATAAAATGACTGGAGAGGGCCAATGCCTTTGCAACTGGGGCAATCAGGAACAGGCTTCTGGAGGGAGGGAGCATTTGAGCTGAGCCCTGAAGGGAATGAGTGGCACCAAGGGTTGGAGGTGAATGCCAAGCTGTGCAAAGTCATGGAGGTGGGAGATGTGATGCCTTGTAGCTAGTAAGAACTGTGGCTAACTTTCAGACAGTGTAGACTACTTGTAACCTAGCCATTTCCTTCTTCAACGACCCTGCAGAGAAGCCTCCCAACCTGCTGGAATCCTTCCTCCATAATTATTGGCACTTACTGGATACCAGGAGGAATATGCCAGTTTTGCCATCTTTGGACTCTAGTTTGGTGCACATCACCCTCTTTCATGCACTCTGTGCTCACTAGCTTTTCTCCCAGCTGGATCTCCCTCTTACAAGCTCCTTAAGGGAGAGGACCCTTATAATTTTGTCTTTGTCTTTTGTCTTCCTGTGACTTAGCAGGGTACCTGGCAGGCATATAATTGGTGCTTAATAAATGCTGGTTGATTGCTTGAATCCCTAGCCTACTGCTTGATATGGAAACCCAATCACAAAGGTAGCACCAGACTTGGGGTTAATTCTCTGTCTAACTCAAATTATTTTCAGCTGCCTCTCCTCCTAAGGGAGACTGATAACCAGAGCCCTGAAATGGACTGGAGTGTGTCCACCCTCCTTCCTTTAATTGGATCTTCCATCTGCTAGCTCCATCCATCTGCTCAGTCAAGCTCTGTGCCATGCTAGGAACCCACTCCCTTCCTCATTTCTGCCTCTTGGGTTCTTCCCTCTTCCTCTGTGGCTCAGCTCAAATGTTACATCCTCTGGGAAGCCTTCCCTGTTCTTCCCACTCCCAGATATTAACTCATCCCTCCATTACCCTCTATTTACTTCTGTTTGGGCCTGAATTCCCCCAAAGTGGAATAAATATTCTTTGAAAGCAGGGACTGCTTTTGTGCCAAAGAGGAATCGAGAAAAACCAGTGAGAAATATTTACCAGACATCATGTTCTAGGCATCCCTCCTCTTAAAGAGCACGCATTCTGATGGGGAGACAATGAGGAATACTTATCAAACTTTGGGGAGAATATGGACAAGCCAGGCAGGCATGGAGGGAATGGGTGCATCAATGAGATAAGAGATCCCCTCAAATCACCCCTGTGCGTGCCCAGCACACAGTAGGTACTTTATTAAAATTCATTAAATGGAACGGAATCTTTGTGATGGCCTCTCCCTAGAGGCTAAATAGGAAGGAAGCTGCGTTTGGACTGGAGAGGGGAAGGGAAGGTCATGAAACATGAGTTTCTTTGGGTTAGAGTTCTGTCATTCTGGCAGAAGACTCCCGAATTGGCAACATGTCCATGACCTCATCATTCCAGACTCCTAATAAAAAGACACTACTACAGAGCATGAGGCTGCTACTTCCTCCCACCCTCTCTCTGGGGAATTCAGAAGCCAGTTTTCAATGTCTTGGACTCTCTCACTAGGTTCCAGGGTCTGAGGCGACTGTCTCCTCCACCCTCCTCTACTTAAAGTGGCGAGCAGCTAGCCAACCTGCCCTGATTCTCTGTGTGCGCCACCCCCCCCCCCACTTCCCACTCTCCAGGCCTACTACTGGGAGGCAGTGTTCCAGGGCCTTTCGATTCTCTTTTTAAATTCAGGGACTGTTCTTTTCTGGTCCCCATCATCCTGAGGACATGCTGGGATGCCCGAAAGGTGTGGAGGAAGCAAAGAATTTGGAGTGGAGTGGTGAGTTCTAATTCTGGGGTTCTGTCACTGAAGAGGGCAAGCTGGTACGGTGGGGTCAGTGGGCCTGGATTTGAATTTCATTTCTGTGACTTCCTATCTATGGGAACATGGACAAATCCTGTAACTTCCCTGGACCTCAACCTTCTGATGAATATTTCTATAAACTGAAGGGGTTGGATCAAATGATCTAACCTAATGTCCTTCTCAACTATGATGAATCTGTAGTAAGTGAGAAGCCACTGTGCCTCAGTTCCCTCATCTGTAAAATGAAAAAGTGAGGCTATGGTCTCACCCAGATCTCTTTCGGCTTGGTGCTAGGATCCTTTTACGCTAAATCACAGCCACACTGACAAGGTATTTGGGAGGCCAGTTACCTCGGAGATAGAATCAGAGGTGTAAACAGCAAAAAGCGTGTAACTAAACTGCATCCCTTCAGCTGGCTTCCCTAAAAGGTCCATAGATCTTGAGGAGGCCCCTCATTGATGGGAAAATGAAGTGAGGGGCCAGTGTGGAGTCCCATAGCCAGTCTGTGCATTCACAAGGCTCCGGTCCAGTGTGAATTCTCTTATGTTCAGTAAGGACGGAGTTCAGCATGGAAGCTGGGCCACACTCCTTGCATTGCAGGGCTTCTCTCCAGGCCTCTGCTCAGCACCCTGGCCAGCACCCAGCTTTTACAGATAGAATGGAAGCTCCCGGAGGGCAGGAAATGGACCCAGCCCAGTGCCTGGCACATATCAGTATGGACCTGTGAACTTATTGTTTCCCCAAGAGAATAATATTTATACATATATGATATGTAACATTTATATATGGCTTTTAGGACTATGAAGTACTTTAAAATTATTACCCTGGAAAGCAGATGCTATTCTTATCTCCATTTTACAGATGAAGAAACTGAGGCTGGGAGAGGTAAGGTGACTTGCCCACAGTGGCACAATTAGTAAATGTCTGAAGCAAGATTTGAACTCAAGTCTTCTTGACCCCTAAAAGTCCACCATCCACTGTGATCTCTTGGCAGAGAATTGTTTTAACAATCTGGCTTGCAGCTTCTGTGGGGGTGTAAGATCCACCCACAGCCAGCACCCAGAAAGCTGCCAGCAAGCCACAAAAACACGGGTTCTTTTGATTTCCCTTAATAAGGAAAGCAAGGTTACTTTAATTCAGCATACAAGTATCATTCGCTTAATTCAGGGGGAAAAGCCAGCACCCTGAACTTCGGAGCAAAGTACAAACAAATTACAAACATCAACAGACAGACCCAATACACATTCATAGTTACCAACATCTAGGTTCAGCCCGGGAGCTCAGAACAAGGGCTGGCCTAGAGTTATGCACCACCACTGCTGTGACAAAGAGCTCCAAGGAAGAAGAGGCCAACCCCTGGCTTTTATA
>CM053627.1:113327-147324 GCA_028646595.1 Phalanger gymnotis | reverse complement strand
CAAAGCAAACAAAAGCCAAACTCTTCAAGGGCACTTATTGAACTAAGTGCTAAGGAGCCCATTTTGCTTCCCAACACAAGAATACCCTGGAGGGATGGGCAGAGTGGAAGGGGCAGACCTGCTGGCTAAGGGCCTAGAGGCCATCCCAGGTCCTAAGTGCCAGGGGCAGGATTAGAACCCTGGTCTTCCTTTGGACTCCTAAGCCTAGAGCTCAATCCACTAAACTCTGGGCATCAAAAGTCATTTCATTCAAAGGCAGTTTATCTAGGTAGGATCCAGGCATAATACCCCATTGTCCTCCCTAAAGGTCAAATCTTGATACAACAAAGGCCGGACCTGCTCCTTCAGAAGTGAATTTTACTGAGCCGGCCTTAAAATAGAAAGTGCTCCCATTTCCCTTCTGGGCTGCTCCCAGTTCGGGGTCCCTGGGCCTGTCTCACAACCACCCTGGGGTTCAAGGGTTACCAGCCTCATTTTACAGATGGACTGGGTCTCTCAGAGGGGCAAAGGCGGGAGGTGGAAGCCATCCCTGGAGGTTGGGGGTTTTGTCCTGGCTCTAGGTGGGGAGAGGGGTGGGGGTGGGGGTGGGGAGCGCCTTTGAAGTGGAATTTGTCCCGCAGGCGGCTCCTCCCAGCAGCGACCACTGAGGCTTCCCCTCCCCCTCCCTCCTTCAGACTCCAAGCCCAACTGATTTTACCTCAATAAAAATAATAGCTAATGCTGGCAAGTTTTGCAAAGTACATCACAAATGTTACCTCGTTTGATCCTCACTCACAACCCTGAGAGGCAGATGCTACGGTTATTCCCATTTTACAGATGAGGAAAACAAGGCAGGCAGAGGGAGACGATTTGCCCCAGGTCACTCGGAATTTGAACTCTAGCTACTACTCCTCTCCTATTGACCACGAAACCCTGGAAACCCTTCTCCCCCACCCCCACCCCCCAACTTTCCCCATAACTCTCCTTGAATTTGCCCACTTGGTCCAGTCTCTGGCATTCACCTGAGGCCTGTACCCATCCCAGTAATCCTCTCGGCCGGCCTTTCATCTAATCTCCCAGTTCCCAGCCCTTCCTGGTCTGTTACCCTCTGGATGGCCGCTTCCTTACTTCCCACCCTTAATCTTATCAAGACCACATTCTCCCTTGGCCCCGTGGTCCAGGTGCCCAGTGCTGGCTACTCCGGGATCCTTCCCAGTCTTTTCTGTATATAAGATCCATTTTGCCTCCATTAATGTGCTTAGATTCCTTAAGAGTCTGGCCAATATGGCATATTTTTAGAATCATGCCCATGCTCTATAGGTGTTTTAATAAACCTTGTTTTTGGTTGAAAGAAGGCTTGGGTCGAATTCATTTGGGCAGAACCTTTGTATTGCTATTTCGAGGTCTCAGCACCCCAAACCTCAGCACTATCAGTCGCCCCTCAAATTCAGGTCCCCCTCACCTCTTAATAGGATGATGGCAATGGCCTCTCCACTTCTAATCTCTCCCCAGGCCAATTCAGCCTCCTCATGGCAGTAAAGGCCTGACCTGGTCGCTCCCCAACTCAATAAACTGCAGTAGCTCCTGACTGAACCCCAGAGTTGGAAGGGACCCCCAGAGCGTGGTCCTGTTGTGTCGGAATCCGCCCTCCAGCGGATTGGACCAGTCAAGGGGACGAGGGCCTCTAATCAAAGATCAATTCTCTACTTGGCTCTTAAAACTCATCCCAGCCTGACTCCAACTGGCCTTTCCAGGCCTGTAACTAGTCTTTCCCCTTCGAGAATTCTAGATTTGAGCCGAACTGGTTCCCTTTCTGCTCCTCATCACTGGCTTTGGAGACAGATGACCTGGATTCAAATGCCACCTGACACTTCTGAGTGACCTTTGGGCAAGCCACCACCTTGGTGACCAGAGAGCACCTGAACACCTCCCCACCATAGCTCCATAGTCCACTGGTTGTGCCACGCCACGCTCCACTCACCCCCCCCCCCCCCCCCCCCCCCCCCCCCCCCCCCCCCCCCCCCCCCCCCCCCCCCCCCCCCCCCCCCCCCCCCCCCCGCCCCACACACACCATGCCTGCACCCTGACCCAGAGGATCACAGATGGGGAGCTGGAAGGGCCATTAGAAGAGAGATTGGAGGCCATCGGGTCCAACCCACTCATTTGACA
The DNA here is from genome assembly GCA_028646595.1 of Phalanger gymnotis. Lineage (NCBI taxonomy): Eukaryota > Metazoa > Chordata > Mammalia > Diprotodontia > Phalangeridae > Phalanger > Phalanger gymnotis. The sequence continues at coordinate 145,176 of CM053627.1, read as the reverse complement.
CGAGAGGTGAATGGCCCAGGGTCACCAAGGAAACAAGTAAGGCTTGGGCAGAATTTGAACTCAGGTCTTTGTGAAGCCTAAGGGCAGCTAAGTGGTACAGTGGATAGAATTCCAGGCTGGAGTCAGGAAGACCTGAGTTCAAATGTGACTTCAGACACTTACTAGCTACAACCCTGCTTGCCTCAGTTTCCTTATCTGTAAAATGAGCTGGATAAGGAAATGGCAAACCCCTCCAGTGTCTTTGCCAAGAAAACCACAAATGGAGCCAGAGAGTCGGATAGGACTGAACCACTTTGTGAAGCCCAAGATTCTTATCTACTCCAGCATTCCACTCCTCTTCCTCTTCATTTTCTGCCCTCTAACAGCATGAACCCCACCTTGCCCCAGCCCTCTCTCCATCAATCATGGCTTCTGGCTCCATTGACCATCTCTGTGACTTCCCAGACTAAGCCCTTTGGTCCGTCTCCTCTCCGTCTAATTTCCTATTTGTATGCCCAGTGCTTAGCACACTGGAGGAGCCGAGTAGTCCTGTCCTTCCCCTGAGGCTTCCCTTCTCCAGACTGAATTGTTTCATAGGGCAGCCTCCTCCTCTCAGGGCCTTTCTTTGTTCTCTCATCTGTAAAACAATGGGGTTAGCTGCAAGGTCTGCAAAGTCTGTAATTTATGGTCCAGTGATTCTCCCCTCCCTACGACACACTTTCAAGTCTCTTCCCAGCCTTCTTTGATGCCCAGGAGCTCTTTAAAATCCTCCAGAGAAGGGAGCACAACAGCCCAGATGTGGCCGGCCCAGCGCCCAGCCTGGGACTAACTCCTCCTTCCCGGGCGCTGGCCTAAGATTGTATCAAGACTTTTGTTTTTTGGCGGCTCCTCCATCCCAACACTGACTCATCCTTCCCCTAGAGCCCCCAGGGCCTTTTCAGGGCCTTTGTAGTCCAACCCTGCCCCAGCCCAGCCCAGCCCTTCTTTCTGGCCTGGAGGCCCTTGGATCCCAAGCACCTTTCCTGGATCTTCCTCCAAAATAGCAATAAAAAGGCTAATGGGCACAGGACCTCACCTCCCTAGAGACCCCACTCTGGCTGCAGGGAAGTTCATCTGCCACCATACTTCTGTCCATTCAACTAGCTGACCCTGCCTGTCAATGATCAGTCTCCATCTCCTCCTCCTGTCCACTAGGATGCCACCAAAGGCTTGGCCACAGATCCTACCACACCCTAGGCATTCCGCCCTCTTTGGCTCTCCCTACCCCCACCCCATTCAACAGCCTTGAAAATCTGTGGAAGGAGAGTTTGGCATTATAGACTCTTCTTGATCTGTTCTAGATTTCTTCTCCAAAATGCTCACAAACCAGCCTTTCACACTCAGATACCTCCTCAGTAAGGAAGTGCCCTCCCACGACACAGATCACAACCCCTCCTTGCCTGCTGACCATCCTGGGTGACTCATCCTCGTCCTCCCCAAGAGCTTGCTACCAGGCTCACCCAAAATGCTCGAGGCCCTCCTCACTTTGTCTCAGCTCCATCCTGGCACCACTTTAGTGCCCAGGCTGCCCTCCCCTCCTCTCTTTCCATAGGACCAGCTCATCTTCTCTTCCAAGGAATTCTGAGCCTTTCAGAAGGTGCTAAGTTATGGATGGGGACCAGTGGCTACAGTAAAGCCAAGTGAGAAGCCTGGTGCTCGTTCTGCCCATCACTGTCATGATAAAGACATAAACAATAATGATGATGGTGAAGATAAAGACAGCCTTGACAGCCCAACACCCTGGAGGAAGGAGGGAGGGATAGACTCAGGTCTGAGAAAGTCAACGTGGCCTAGCAGATAGAGAACACTGCCCTGGGTTCAAATCCTGCCTCTGACACTTTCTCTTTGCTACAGGATCATGGCCAAGTCACTGAACCTCTGCCTGCCTCGGTGTACCCAACCTTAAGATGAGGTCAAAACCAGCCCCTGGCTCCCAGGGTGGTTGTGAGGATCCAACGAGATCACATGTGAAACATGTTCTGCAGCCTTCGATTAGACACAGTGTTCCAAGAGCATTTAAAGCTTAAACACAGCCCAGGTGTGTGCATGTGCTCACACATACACACTGAGCTCACACACCTTGTATACATGCATGCAAAATTTAAACACATCCCCATATATACGTATGTGAAAGTGCTGTATACATGTGTACACATGTATGTGGCACGACCCAGTCAGGAAGGCCTGCATGCAAGTCCAGCTCAGACACTTTCTTGCTCTGACTGCCTCAGGCTCATCTGTAACTCGGGGACGATGACCTCCCAGGGTTGTGGGGATAAAGTGAGTTAATGTTTAGAAGCTCTTTGCAAACCTTAAAACTCTGTGTAAATATTGGCTATATAAATGTGGGCAGAGCAGCTAGTGACCCAGGAGAGGCAGTACTCGAGCCAGATCCTGTCTGACTCAGAGCCGAGAAGCCCTGCCTGATTCATTCTTATTCTCAGTGCCCCAAACCACTGTCTAAGGCCCCAAATTAAAAAGCAGCTAGATATACTCTGCATTCATCCAATTTTCTCCTCTTTAAGTTCTCAATAGCAGCATCTAGTGGGAGTGGGCGGGGGTAGAGGGGCTAACCTTGTGTCACAGCCCCTGCCCCTGGCAGGGTGGTGAAGCCTGCATAGGGAGAGAGTCCTTCTCAGAATGCTTTCTTTTTTTAAGTCATAATTGGAGTTGGTGAAGATAAGTAATTTTTTCCCATTCACAGGCCCTTTGAAATCTCTCCAGGGACCCCGAGCTAAGACCCCCTGATCTGCCTCAGTTTCATTTCACACCCTTCCATTACTTTCTCCTCCAAAATTCTCATAGCCTTGGGTTGATCCATGTCCATTGGCTACCCCTTATGGGTCACCTAATACAGCACCGCCTTTACAGATGAGGAAACAGGTACAGAGAAGCTTAGAGTTTTATCCCACATCACACAGGTGTAATATTTAGCATTAGAAGGACCTTAGAGGTCACTGGGTCCAGCTCAAGATGGACTTACAGATGAAGGAACTGAGGGTGGTTGGCCAATTTGCCTAGGGTTATGGGGCTGGTGGATGTCTTAGGCAAGATTCAAATTCAGGTCTTGCCTGAACTGACCTGAGTGGGGCACTCACTCAGGCCTCACTGTTGTGGTTGGAGAATTAGCTCTTCTCTCCTGCTCAGCCTTTATCGTAGGTGGGACCTAGTCCAGTCCTGGCCCTCAATGGGCCTTTGTTGAATGAAGTAAATGTGCCTGAACCTAGACAAAGGCTGCCCAAAAGGTCATGCCGGGTGGATGTGACTCTTCTCAGGACACTTGTCCCTTGAGCTTGGTTGGAAACAGTACATCAACACTGAAAATCTGGCAAGCTGAGCTCACATGTGATGGTAATGGGGACGAATCTTTGCGAGGACCAAAGATTTATTTAAAGTGGAGATAAAGATCCAAGTAGGGAGGAAAAGAAATCTGAGCGGGCATGAGCCAGAAGCCAAACTAGGGCAGTGGAAGGGCATGTTGTCATCCCTAGATCTCTAGACACTGGCATCCTCATGATGGGAACTAGCTTTTTCTTTCATTAACTTGGGGACTTGAGACTTCTCCTGAACAGTGCCCAAGATGCCCAAGAAGCAGCAAAATACAGAGCAAAGAGTACCCTGGAGGACCTGGGTTTGAGGTGTGGATCGGCCCCTTCTTACTGGTGAGACCTTAAATAAATCAAAGCCCTTAAGTTCCAGACCTGACTTTGCTAATCTGGTAAATGAAAGGTCTGGTGTTATGGTCGGGGTTCAAATTCCTGCTCTGCTACTTACTACCTGCATTACCCTAGGTTAGTCACTTAACACCTCTAGGGTTCAGTTCTCTCATCCATAAAATGAGCTCATTGAACCAGATGGTCTGCTTCTGTGCCAACCCAGTTCTCCAGCTAAAGGCACAGGGAAATCAGGCAGCAAAAGAACACTCTCCTGCCATGGGGAGGCCCTGGTAGGAAGGTCGGAGGCCAGGGAGTAGAGAAGAAAAGTCATCCTGCCCATCATCCCTGGCTTGGACGTGGGGAAAAAATGCTGGCTTTGGAGTCGAAGAACATGGGTTCAGATGCCAGCTCTGATATTTACAATAGATTATTTTAATATTTTGCCCCTGTTACTCACTTATTATGTAACAGCTGAAGTTCCCTAGCATCCGTCAAGGCTCATAGCAACAAAAAGTTAGGCTACCAAGTCTAACCCTTTAGTTTTACAGACCAGAAAACTGCGGCACAGAAAGGAAGACACCATTTGGTCCAACCCATCTCTCTAACCAATAGTTTCCCCTCAACAACATCCCCAATTAGTGATTGTCCACATTCTGCTTGAAGGCCCTTAGTGATGGGAAGCTGACCCCTTCTGGGACAGCCCATTGCACTGATATGTGTATGGCTCTAGTTCTTACAAAGAGGTTCCCCATCATGCCCTCTTGGCAACTTCCACTCCCGGTCCGGGTTCTGGCCTCTTGGGTCAAGCAGAGCCCGCCCAGCTCCTCTCCTACCCAAGAGTCCTTCACTACTTGACTCCAGATCTCATATACTTGAGTCTTCTTTTCTCCAGGTGGAACGTCACCAGTTCCTTGAAGTGATCCTCAGTGGTTTTGGTCTCTAGGATCTTCACCATCATCATCATCTGGAGACCTTCCAGTTTGTCAGTATAACCAGATCTCTGTCTCCAGTGCTCTTTCTACCATACTTCATAGCAAAGTCTATCAAACACATATTTCTAAAGTCTTATTATGTTCTAGAACTTGGGCTTGACTGGGTGGAATCCAACTGTGAAGCCCCATAGTTCCATTTCTACCTTCCTTGCTCACTGTGCATTCTAGCATCATAGGAGCCTGGGAGGAACCTCAGAAGCCACTTAGCACGACCCTTCGTTTGACAGATGAGGAAATTGAGACCCAGAGAGAGGAAGGGATCGGCCCAAGGTCACACAGATAGGAAGAGCAGAGCTGAGATCCGAACCTAGATGCTCTGATCCCAAAACCAGCATTCTTTCAGGAGTTAATTGTGGAGCCATGTTACCAACCCTGCTGGAGAAAGGTTTGTTGGGTCCCACTAGCCAAAGCACTGGGGTCCTAGATAGAAGCTAGCTCCTCGGGACAATGTGCCAACCTCCTGCCCTTTTAGCTCAGTCTGATATTAGACACAGTAGATGCTTCTTGTCTCATCCGCTAAAAGAGACTGGCTCTGGGCAGAGGCGGTTATTGGAGGCTTGGCAGAGACTCCATAGACTTACAGCTTAGTTCTCTTAATGCTGTGTTAAAGCTAAAACAACAGGTGTCCATGAAGACCGGGGGGGGCAGACCATCTCCAATTCACTCGTGCAACCCAGTCAAATGGACTGGTAGGACAATGGCCTGGGCAGTCTTGATTGGGGGCTCTGTGAGAACTGCAGACCCATAACCTTCCCCTTTGGAAATGCTTTGCCACCCACATTGACCAAGATCTCTTAGACAAACCATTATTTGATCTCTAGATAAACCACCAAATTCTGAAGCTCAAAGGGACCTTTTCAAGGTCATGGACTCTAATTCCATTGATGAAATGGTCTAGAAAGACTAGTTAGTCTCCTACTGACTTGCTGTGTGACCTCTGTCACTGCCCCTCTCTAATTAGATTGTGAGGTCCCCAAGGGCAAAGACTAATTTACCAGATTATAGATCTCAAGTTAGAAGAACCTCAGAGGCCATCCCAACACCTGTCCAATTAACAGATGAGAAAGTTGAGGACCTAGGAGGTAAGTGACTTGCCCAGGGTCCCAGAAGTAGTAATCGTTACAGGTAGGATTAGACCCCAGTCCTCTGCCTCCAAAGCTCATTCTCTTTGTACTAGGCTGTACTGCTTGCCAGGTGAAAGCTTGTTTATTTGTGAATTCTATTTCCTCCTCCCTCCTCCAAGGCTGACCCAGCTGTCACCCATCTCTCATATGCCTCCTCCACCCTGCTCCAGGGCCCATTTCCAGTTGTCCTGATCTATATCTGGCCACGGACCCAGATGGCTCCGAAGGAGAAGAAAGTGAGACTGGTGACTTTGCACAGCCCTGCTTCACTTAAATCCAATTCACTTGCAAGTCATGGCATCAACTTCCTGACATCATGGTCCTCTTCAAAAAGGACCAACAGCAGCAACCATGCCCCTCCACAATGGTCCCTTCCCATCAGCCTCAGATCATCTTGGGGTTCCCTGAGGTCCTTCACCCACGCCCTTCCTGTGGGAGGTCCCAAATGGTCCTCTTCTTCCTCAGCAACCTCCACCCACTGCTTGGCCTTCAAGTACTGAGGAAGCCGGATGCTGTTCAGATGCCTCCCTGATCTCCATGGCTAGCCTTGATATCTTTTCTGAGTTTGAGCATTGCAGTAGGAAGATCATTGGACAGAAGTGTTCAAAGACACCTAACCTCCATGGGCCTTGGTTTCTCCATTTGTAAAACAAAGCTGCCAGACTCAATGGCTTAGTAGGTCCCTTGCAGCTCTGGACCTTGGATCCAGGATCCACCTCCAACAGTCTATAAGACATGCATTCCCACCTAGCTGACCACGGCCACCTCAAGGTCCACATGTCCAAACTGAGTTTAGAACCTCTCCCTCTCTTAGATGTTTCTGTTCAAGGCAGCACCATTTGTCCAGACTCACACATCCTTTGTGGGCCTGTCACTGTGGCTGCTTCTTCCTTCTCTCACACATAATCAGCTATCCAGACCTGTCAGCTTCACCTTCCTATTTCAGGTACCCTCACCTCTTTGTTTCTAAGACTGCCACCTGCCGTATCCTCCTAAACGATCTTGTCCATCTCTCCATTGTCCCTTCTCATCCATCTTTCACACTGTGATCAAACTCACCATCCTTAGGTATGGATTCACTGTTCAAAAATGTGCTATGGCTGCTTATGGCCTCCTGAGTAAAATTCAAACCGCTAGGCCTGGCATTCGAGGCTCTACACAATGTCTCCACTTTGCCTTCTTAGGCTCATCTTTCCCTTCTCCTATAAACTCCTCACACTTGACCTTGGCTTCAGTTGTCCCTAGACCTGGAATGCCCTGGCTTTGTTTTCATTTCTACCTATCTTTAAAGTCCAAGTCAAATGTCAGCCACTACAGGGAACCTTCCCTGGCCCCCATTCCTCTTCTCCTCCTCCTCCTTCCCTTCTAGATCTCACAAAGTACCTTCTTCAGTTAACTCTTTAATGTACAATCATACACATTTTATATGATGCCTATCAGGGGGTGAGTTTTAGACTGTAAGCTCCATGAAGGGAGAGATGGGCTGGATATCTAAACTTTGTTTCTTCCCCAGAATCTGTTCTTAAGAAATGTTCATTGAGTGAATCAACCAATAGCCATTTATTAAGTGCCTACTGCATGCCAAGCTCTGTACTAGGTAATTGGGAATCCAAAAACATCAATGAAACAGCCCAGGCCTCAAGAACCTACCAGTCTTTTATCAAGAGGAAACAAACTACGCACAAGTACAAGTTAGTTTTGTGGAAAAGATTCTTAGCAGGTGGGGGAAAAACCAGGAAAGTCTTCCTGAAACAGGGGTATTTGAAGGAAACTAGGCATTTTAAGAGGCATTCTAGGCATGACGGACAGCTGATGCAAAAGCCTGGAGGTGAGAGATGGAGATCATCAAGCAGTCCAGTTTGGCTGCACTGAAGATGATATGTAATAAAACTGGAGTCAGGTTATAAAAAAGCTTTAAAAGGCAGAGTTTACCTTTGATCTTGGAGGTAACAGGGAGTCACTGGAATTTACTGAGCAGGTGACTGACATGGTCGGGTTTGTTATAGAAGTGATGCTGCACTTTATGGTCTACAAAGCTCTTTTCTCATCTTCTGCCTCACCTGTTAAAGGGCACCAGCTGCCCATCATTTTCCACCTGCACTTGTCGCCTAGTCAGTTTCATCCCAGGGAATTAGTGTAATTGGCCAAAAGGTTCCAGGTGGGAGCTAAAGGGATAAAATTGATCTGGGGGGCTTCATTAATCTTCATTAGTGGGGGGCAGGTGGGCTTCAGGACAGAAGCTAACTCAGTGCTCAGGCTTTTCCTTTCCCAGAAAGCCCACTGCCCTGCTCCTGGGCCTGCCTGCCAGTCACCCAAGAATGCACTACATCATTGATCCAGGAAACTGAGTGGGGCTCATGCAAAGCTCAGAGTTTCTTTACAAGTTTGGAGGACAAACATTTCTCAAACTTTGACAAATATGCCTGTCCTAGGCATGAGCCAGCCAAGCAGCCTGATTAAAGGCCTGAGTCTGATGCAGCTACAATCCTCCCTAAATGCCTCAGAGTTAAGGCACTGAGGGTCCTAGGGTCTCCAGGGCAGCATCAGTGAAACCCAAACTGGATATAATGAGCCTAACAGGCTCTGGGCCCACCAGCCTAGCTAAGGTGGGAGAGGCTCACTGCCAAAAGCCTGGCCACCAGATGAGTATGGGGGGTGACAACCCATTAACTTTCCAGGTTTAGCACCCATTACCTGCTGCCCTTTACATGCACTCTGTTCCAGCCAAACTAGCTGATTCCTTGTACAAGACATTTCACCTCCAATCTTGTGCATCTGTTCAGGCTGTTTCCCACACCTGGAATGTATTCTCTCTTCACTTTGGGCTCATTTGGGGGCTGTTGGGTTTTTTGTTTGTTTCGGGGTGGGGAGAGGTTTGTTTCTGCGGAACAGCACACATGTAATGATGCTTTAATTGACTGAGTCTTGACACCCACAGACATGAAATCACAGATAATCAATTAGAGCTTGAGAGTCCACAAGTCAACAGGCGTTTATTAACCACCTACCCTATGCCAGGCATTGTGTTAAATGCTGGGAATACAAAGAATGGCCAAACCAGCCCCTGCCCTCAGGGAGCTCCCAGTCTGATGGGGCAGACAACACCTAAGTACAAACAAGACAGAGATGGAATGGGCAGGGAGTGGTTTCAGAAGGAAGGCGTTAAAATAAGGAGTACTGGAAGGGCTTCTTACTGAAGGTGGAAAGTGGGAGTGTGGTCCAGTGGAAAGAGACCGAGTGTTGGAATTTGTCACTTCCTGGCTGTGTGACCTTGGGTGAGTCACAGCCTTCAATTTCCTTCTAGGTAAAATGAGGAGTCTGCACTTCGAGACCTCTGAGGGCCTTCAGGCTAGAAATCTATGAGATTAGAGGTTATCTAGTCCATACTGCTCTCCCCTTCACTCTACAGATGAGGAAACTAAGGCCCAGAGAGATTAAGTGCCTACTGTGTACCAGGAATGAGTTATACAAAGCCAAAAAGAGAACGCAGTCAAAAGTGCAGAAGCCTGGTAATGGATTGAAGAAGGACCGGCCACTACCGAGGTATTCGATTCAGCATTCTTCAGTCTCGCATTTCATCAGCACCTCCCCCACGTAAGGCAGTGCAGGGCTGGGTTAAATGGGCCAGAGAGAAATGACAGCAGCCCAGAGAGGAAAGGCCTGGGAGCCCTTGCCCAAGACACACAAACATAAACATACAAAATGACCCATGGAGAACAAGGCAGGAGTTTCCAGGAATGTCTGGCATCCAGCATCTGTGTCTCTGGAAGGCTTTCCCACACACCTAGCTTTCCATCCATTCCCTAACTACCTTTGGCCCTTCGGGTTGACCAACAGCCAGCTTTCCTCTTGCAAATAAGGACTATCTCTAGCTGGGGAGAAGCTGCTTTCTTCCGTCTCCTCTCCAGGTGGAAGCAAGAAGACAAAGAGGCGAGAGAGAGGAGGAGACCTGGGAAGGTTATCCTCAGCTAGTTAGGAGAAAGTCCAGAGAACCCCTTCCGAGCTCAGCCCAAAGGTTGGTTAATGGATGGCACGTGCCAATCCACTTGTTTCCAGCAGAGAATTTTGTGCTTCCGGCTCCCTGTAAACCCAGCAACAGTAGCTAAGGCTATCGCACACCCGGGGCCAGGGCCAGGGAGCCCAGCAGAGACCTTCACACTTACACTGGCTCCTGCGCCTCCAAGGCTACGTGGCTGGTTAAGCTAAGGGCAGTGCAGGGCTCAGGAATCCAAATAGATTCCACCCCTCCACCCCACAGCTATCACTCCCATCTCCACTCCAGATATCCTTCCCTCCCTGGCTCAAGGGCAAGGCCCCACTGGGACACACACAGAGGCCGCTCAGTCTGGAACACTCCCTTTCTCTCCTCCCCTCCCATCCCCTGGAGCCGAGTAGGAAGGCTGCCCTCCCATATCCCACAGCGGAAGGCGGACAGCCAAGAGGAGAAGGTCAGGGTGGGGGGACTGGGGAGAGATAAAGGGAAAGAGCGGAGCGGATGGCAGGTGGTACTGGGGGAATTAGCGATGACTGGCCAGGAGGCTGGATGCAAGGGGACAGCCAGGCAGCGGGATGGGAAGGCGGAAGGACGAGGGGAGGAGCAGCAGGCCAGGAGAGAGCGGCCCACGCCTAAAGCTGGGGCGGGGGGGGGGGCACCCGGACAATGACCCTAAGGTTACAGCGCGGGAAGGAATCGGGGCGGCGTCCCATGCCAGTGATGGGGGTGGGGAAGGGGGCAGGAGGGGCAGAGGCCCCAGAGGTCGCGCAGGGGCTCGGAGCCGGTGGATAGAGCTGCGGTTCAGCCTTACGGGGTTTGGGGCGGAGACGAGGAGGGCTGCGTGTCTCGGGCGCAGTGGATTGGAGAGGGAATGCTACAGGTCTACAGCTTACGGTCGCGGGGGATGTCGGCGTGGGGACCACGGGGAGGGCACCTACCGTCGGAAGAGGCTCTCCATGTCCTTGATCTGCCGGCGGCTGAACTCTGGGAACTCAGTGCACGGTTTGAAGACCTTAGTGGGCCGGGGCCGCGCTGTGCCCTCGTGGATACTTTGGCGCCGGCTCAGCTGAGCTTTCAGCTCCGAGTCGGCATTGGCCGTGAGTTCCTTAGCCGGCGGCTCCTCTCCGGAGGTCGGGGTGCCCGGGCTCCGGCTCCGGCCCCGCGCGGGCTCCAATCGCAGCCCGCGGTCCTCCCCGTCGAGGCCGTTCTGTTGCGGCTGCTGGCAGACCTCGGACTCCTGCTCCAGCCTCAGCCGCCGCTGCAGCTTCAGGGCAAGCTCCTGGGTGGCCATGACCTTGTAGCGTCGCAGGCCGGGCTCGGAGGAGCGCGCGTGCAGCCGCCCCGACGGACTCACAGACAGATCCCTACCTCACTTGCTCTTTTCCCGACCTCGGCTCAAAACTCTTCTCAGATCCCAGTCTACCGAGCCAGGCTAAAAGGGAGAGAGATCGGGTGGGGGCGGGGCGGGGGGCGGGGCGGGGGGGGCGGAGCCCCGTGGTCCCAAAGCGAGGTCTGATAGAATCTGGGAAGTTGCCCCCAGTAGATATCACGGACTGTAAGTTCGAATCCCACTTCCGCTACCTGGCTATTTGTGCGCCCATGCACGAGCCCCTTCTTTTTCTGGGCCTGTTTAGGGCCTTCTCGGTAAATCGAGGGGGTTGGATTAAGTGACATCGTAAGTCCTAACCCTGTTTGCCTCAGTTCCTCATCTGTAAATTGAGCTGGAGAAGGAAATGGCAAACCGCTCCAGCATCTCGCCAAGAAAACCCCAAATGAGGTCAAGGCTAGTGGAACACTACAGAAACGACTCAACAGCAACAGCAAAGTTCTCAGCCTCCTCCTCCCTCCCAGGCTGCAAGGCCAAAGCTCGCAGAGAGGAAGGCAGGTGGTGCCATCCATCCCTCCTCCCTCTCCCACGATGCGGAGAGAGTCCAATGGGGATTCCCTTGCAATAGCCTAGAGCTTTACGGGCCTTCGAGGCAGCCCATCGAGACCAATCCTCCTTTCACAGATGAGGAAACAGAGGGCCAGAGCGGCTGATATGCCAAGGGCAGTCTCGGGGCTCCTCTTCCTTCTTGAGCATGCGAAGATCTTGAGCCGCAGCCTAAGAGCATCCGCAGCCTTTCACCACGGGCCCAGGGGACCTCTCCCCCTCACATTCTGCATTCCAGCCAAACAGACCTTCTTGCTACTCTCTAAGGCATTCTATCTCCAGCCCGGTTTCTTCCGAGTCTCGGCTGAAGTCCCAGTTTCTGCCAGAAGCGATTCTCGTCCCTTCCTCCCCCCAGCCCGTAAAGATCGCGCCTTCTCTCTGACCTTATCTTCCCTTGATCCTGCTGTACGTGGCTCTTTCCGGTTGTCTCCCCAGTAGGCCTGGGCGCTCCTGGAGGGCTGGAATCTTGTTTTCGCCTTTCTTTAGATCCCCAGCATATAGTGGGCTATGAACACGAGAGTGTTGATTAATTGATTAGTTAGCATTTGTGTAAGAGAGTGTCTCCCCTTACTCCCCAAGTAAAATGTTGCCTCCCAGAGGACAAGGAATGGTTTTGATTTTCTTCCTGACTCCATGGAAGGGCACAGTGCCTGGCACATGATTGGCACTAACATGGTTCTGGAATCGAATTGCAGGTCACTCTGGTTTCCTTTCAAAGAGGCCAGCAGAATTGGAAAACGACACTGTGAAGGCCTGGAGGGAGTGTCAGACTGAAGAGTACAAAGACCAGATACTTACTGTCTAGATGACCCTAGGCAAGTCAGTTCCATATCTCCGAACCTCAGTCTCCTCATCACTAAAATGGGGCTAGCAAGCAAGCCCTCTTGCGAGGGTCAAAGGAGATAATATATGTAAAGTACTTCGCTATCCTTAGAAATGCTAAGTAAATGTTACCTTTATTACTCTTTCCATCTCATTCTCATCTTTCCTCATGGGGTTTAGATAAAATGATCCTGGAACAAGTCACTATCCGTTATTATTTATTTGTTCTTCTTTTTCCCATTTTAGAATGCCTGCCTTCTCCCCCCGAGAGGCTGCTGTCTAAGTAGTGTGGCTTCCTGAAGGCTGGGTAGGGTGGGAGGGGCTGCTTATGTTTTTGTTTGTTTCATTTGTTTTGCTTTTTAGGCAGAGGAAAGCTCTGTATTCATTTTTTGTTTTGTCATTTTGTTGGGCTTTTTTTTTTTTGCTTAGAATTATCCTGTCTTAGTTTTTTTTTAGTCATTTATATTTTATTTTTTATATCACCTAATTTTCCCTCTATGTGTCCTCCTGCTCACAAGCCATGCCTTATAACAAATAACTTTTTAAAGGAAGAAAAATCAGCTAACTGGATTAAGACAGTGAAAAAATCTGCTGCCATCTGCAGTGTTCCAGGTCAGTGGAACCCCATCTCTCCAAAGGATGGGAAGAAGGGGAGGGGTCTTCTCATTTCTCTTCTTTGGGGGCAAGCTTGTAACTTCACATTCTTTTTCTTTTTTGTGGTCCTTTCTTCCATTTAGGTTGCAGTTATTGTCTTGGCTGTTTTCCTGGTAATACTTCACTCTGCATAAATTTATGCAGCTTTTCCTATGCTTCCCTATATGCATCAAATGATCCATTTTTTACAGCACAGTAATCTATTAAGGCTACATATTCTAAATAGAAATGTTATGGGCTAATGAATGCAATGTAATAAATATACTAAAAGAGGTACAGATTAGTAGGTTTCACCAATGCTGACATTTGACATTTTAATAGTTTGTGTGTTTGGCAGGTGGCTGCTGTCCAGAACATATCAACATATTTATAAAGAGATTACCTTTGATGTCTTGAAGATAAACACACTTACCATTCAGCATCCTCCCTCCTCCTCCAAATCAGCAATGAGTTTTTATATACTAACACTAGTGATACAGGGCTGGACTTGGAATCAGGAAAACCCAGGTTCAAGTCTCTCTTCTGACATTGTTCGGGACATCCCAGCATCCCCAGGGAACTCTCTTAGACTATCTTGTCTCCTGCTAGTTTCCTCACCTGGAACTCCTCACACTGATGAAGTCGATGGTCCAAACCAAATCCAATCCCATCCAATATATTAAGCACTTACTATGTGCCAGGCAATGTGCTAATTGCTGGGACCAAAGAAATTAGTCCAGGACCTTGAGCCGATTCCTCACTGGGGACTGATGGGAAGGCCTGGACCAGTCTAGTAGAGGATGGGCAAGCAGGAATGGGGTGCTATCTGCAAACTAGAGGGAATGCTAACATCGATGAAGCTGCACATTCTCTGGATTAGAACAGCCATTTATTAAAGAAGACAAAGCCATCAGTTAAATTAACAATTAGGAGTGTAAGCTGCTGGTCATAAATGGAATCTCACCATGATAATTACACTGTACAATATAGGTGTTTTTTAAATCTCTTCAAGAGTTGAAAGTATTTCCCATGCCACTATCCTATGATGTCATTTATTCCAACAACATTCCTTGCAGACTAAGGGAGACAGGTTTTTCTCACCATCTCCTACTCTGGGAAAAAGGAAGCTAAGTGTCTCAGCTGCAGATCACACAGCTGCGCAGCAGCAGAACAGGGTTCTCTCCTATCAACCCCAGGATGAAGGAGCACAGTACCCAAGGATCTTGAAGATGTGGTTTCCACTGAATCAATACCTACTGAGTATCTTGCTTGAGGCAATGCAGTATAGGGGCTGTCGTGCTGGAGTGGGAGCCAGGGAGACTTGGGTTTGATTCCCACCTCAGTTACTTATTAGCTGCTTGACTCTGGGCCAATCATGTTCACCTCTCAGAACCTTGTTTTGCTCATCTGTAAAATGGTGATAAGGATGGCAGCAACCTAACTTCCCAGGGTTGTTTTGAGTGGATGTAATCCAATTCAGAAAACATTTAAGTGCCAGGCATTGTGCAAGCCTTAAAGGGCAGTATAAATGTTGGTTGTGATTCTATGCTAAGCACCGGGAAGCATATTCAAAGTGTAAGACAAGGTCTCTGCCTCAGGAAGCTAAGCATTTGGGAGGAAAATAAGGCAGTAGCTCAAGTGAATGTAAAAAGTTGTGGTCAGTGCAGTGAGAGTTGTCTGAACAGGGCTCTTTAGGAGTTAGAAAAAGAGCACAGGTTTCGAGGTAGAAGAGACCACCTAGTCCAAACCCCTCGTTTTACAGATGAGAAAAATGAGGCACGCGGGGTTAAGTGACCTGCCCAGAGTCACGAAGCTGGGGTCACATTTGAACTCATTCGGATGAGTCTTCTGGATTCCAAGCCCAGTGCTCTTGCACTATGGCGCCACCTAGTGATCCCAAGGTGAAGTGACTTAGGTTAAATTTACAAGCTATTATGCACCACGGGAATTGTTATTTTTCTGACGTTTAAAATATGTGGATTTATTGAAAGGTGTTGCTGCTTGCACCTCCGTCCATGTTGAATCAGAGTCAGTGTTTATATAGGGTGCTTATTAATAGAGGATTATATAGGCAACTTGACTCCGTTTAGTCTTGGGTTGGGATCAAAGCATGTTTTAGGAATTATGAGTCCAAATATAGCTTGCCTCGAATATGGGGAGAATGCAAGTAACTTCAACAAGCATTAAGATCTACTCTGTGACAGGCACTGGGGATACAAAGACAAAACCAAATCCACTCCTGCCCTTAATGAGCTTACAGTCCACTGAAAGGAAACAACATGCAAACAGATAAATAAATACTATATATATATACATGTATATCGCACAGGAAATCACTTAGAGAAAGAGGAAGGGAGACACCAATGTTCCTGTAGGAGGTGGCACTTGGGCAAAGTTCTGAAGGGAGTTGGGGAACACAAGAGGTGGTGGGTAAGGAGGGACAGCATTTCTGGACACAAGGGACAGCTTGGAAGCCAAGGAGGAGAAGGAGCGGTAAATTGGCCACTTGACTGAAACATATCGAACGTGTGGACAAGTAATGTGAAACCAGCTGGGACAGATGAGCTGGAACTAGATTGTGGAAGGCTTTAAATGTCAGGCAGAGGAGTCTGCATTTGATCCTGGAGGAAATAGGGAATCATGGAAGGTTCTTGAGCAGGGGAGTGATGTGGTCAAACCTGTGTCTAAGACTATCATTTTAGTAGCGGTACTGCCTCAGACACTAGCTATGTGACCCTGGGCAAGTCACTTTACCCTTCCTGCCTCGGTCTCCTCATCTGTAAAATGAGCTGGAGAAGGAAATGGCAAACCCCTCCAGTCAGTATCTTTGCCAAGAAAACCCCAAATGGGGCCACGAATGACTGAAGAAGAACAACTGTTCGAGCTCTGTGCTAGATGTTTGGGAAAACAAAGACAAAAGTGAATCAGTTCCTGCCCACAAGGAGCTTGCATTCTCTTGGGGGAGGAGAGAGGACCTTGGACACTCACTTTTTCTTGCTGGGCCTCAGTTTCTCCTTTGTAAAATGAGGTCGTTGGACTAGGTGGTCTCTGCAGTCCCTTCTAGCTCTATTCCTATGATTTGAACTTACCTGGGGACAGTACAGAGAGAAGAGCTGGCTGTAACAGACAAGGCCAATGGGGAACTGACCAAAGTAGCAACTGATGAGATAAGTGGCTGGCAGAGGTGCAGTAAAGATAAATGAAAGAGTGAAATAGCATTTATTAAGCGCTCACTATAATCTGTATCAAAGGGCTTGCCTTCTCAAGGTGGGAGGGAATTTGAAACTCAAAAATGATTAAAAGAAAGAATGTTAAAAATGGTTTTTATATGTAACTGAGAAAAAAGTAAAATAAAAACCTTCCCTCTAAAAGAACTTACTTTGTGCAAAGTACTGGATATAGAAATGGGCAAAGTGGGTGAAGGGAATGTTTTTATATATCACATATATTATGTGCCAGGAACTGGGCTAAGTACTTAACAAATATCTCAATTGATCCTCACAACAACTCTAGGAGGTAGGTACTATTATTATCCCCATTTTACAGGGGAGGAAACCGAGGCCAACAGTGTTAAATGTCTAGTAAGTATTTGAAGCTGAATTTGGACTCAGGTCTTCCTGACTCCAGGCCCAGCGCTCTACAGTATGCTGTGCCCCCACTGTTAAGGAGTCCACCTTCTAGAAGAAGAGACAACACATAGATGGTTTTGGCTGCTGGCAGATATAAAGGTCCCATAGTCCTTGGGGTGTAGTAGCAAATCGGATATTAATGCTCCTTCTTTTATGTCTTTTCCACTGATAAAATGACGATCAGTGTTTGATGTTGTGCCACTTGACCCTGCCAAGGACTTTGGGGGAAACGATGTCCTTTAGTAGCTGCAGCTGCCAAGTGTGGCATCTCTTGTGCCTTGTCCCCCTCCAATGGAAAAAAAAAACACAAAACAAAACTCTCATAACACTTATGGAAAGCCAAACAAAACAACGCCCCCCCCCCCTTCTTTCATCGTCACCTCTGGGTTATGAGGTGGGCAGCATGTTTCTTCATGAGTCTATGGATGTGAAGGCTGTGGAGTCATGAGTTCAAATCCAGCCTCAAACACTTCCCAGTTGTGTGACCCTGGGCAAGTCAATTCACCTGTGTCTGCCTTAGTTTCCTCAACTATAACATGGGGACAATAATAGCACCTACCTCCCAGGATTGTTGTAAGGCTCAAGGGAGATAAAAATATTACATGAGATAATGTAAAAATAAGATCATTGTAAACAACAGCTTAGCACAGCGCCTGGCATATGGAAGGTGCTTAATAAATGCTTATTCCCTCTCTCCTTCTGACCAATCATACCTGATCACGACATTAGAGTTGCTAAATCTTTCCAAATTGCTTGTTTTTAGGGTGTTATTATTGTATAAATTGCTCTCTTCGCTCTGCTCACTTCATTTTGACTTGTCTCTGAAATCATCTCTTTGGTGATTTCTGGATGGCCCAGTGGCATTTCATTACATTCATATATTGTTCATCCAATCCCCAATTGATGGACACCCCCTTAGTTTTGAGGTCTCTGTTACCAAAAAAAGAACCTCTATAAAAATAAAATGTGTATATATTTATGTACACACGTATATATATATATGTATATACACACATATGTGTGCGTACACACACATATTTATGTATAGGACCTTTTTCTTTTCTTTGATCTCTTTGGGTATAGGCCTAAGAGTAGTATCTCTAACTTGCAATCCATTTAAACACCTGCTGAGGACAAACTAAGGAGGATACAAAGATAGAATTAAAACAATCCCTGCCCATTCTGATAGACAACCATGGGTCTGATTTCCTTTACCTTTAAATAGTTAATATCTAAGCTTTATAGTAATTCACCTTCATCCATCGCATATCCTCCCCAACCTTTGGCCTCTTCCACCAAGAGTTGGAAGCTCCATTGGGGAAGAGTAGTGGGAGTGGGGAGGGGGAGTCATGAGTTTCTGTATAATTGATTTCTTCATATTTTCCTGCTAGTAAACTGAGCTGCATTTCTGATGATTATTTTAATCATGGATTTGAACAATCTAAACCATTTTGTTATTTGGAAAAAATGACTGATTTTCCTGAACTCTTTCAAAAATACGTTTTTGATAGAGCAGAAACGCAGTTCTTTGCACACATTTGGTTTGTTGAAGTAAATAGAATGAAAACAAAACCTTCCTTTTCCTTTTTTCCATTGTTTTGCATCCTGTTATATATACATCCCAGTGGATGAAATCAGACTGCTTTGATTTAATTCAGCATTTATCAAACACCTACTATGTGCAGGGCACTGGGCTAAGTGCTAGGGATGCAGTAATTGCTGTCCAGGGGTTCCACATTTTCTTGGGGAGATATAGCATGGACAGAGATAAGTATAAGATTTAAGGTAATCTGAGGAGGAGGGGAGCACACTGGCAAGGGGGGGGTGGTTCGTGATCAGGGAAGGCTTCCCAGAGGATGTGGTCCTCGAGTTGAATCTTGAAAAAACATTGAAGCAAGTATAACCCACGGACCCTAGGTTTGAATTTACATTGACTGGGTTCCATCTTGGGGAGACTGGCCACAAATCACTCCTGGGTTTATGGTCCTACTCAAGGCTTTCCTTTCAGAATGTCAGACTCTTTGGGATCATATCCTGATCTCTGCAGAAAAGAGCGGCAGCCTTCAGCGTTCATGTAAGCACCCAGACAAACAATATATTTGGAATATAAGGAAGAATTAATTTTGTTTGGGGGATCCATAAACAGTCAAGTCTCCTTCCCTTTCTGGTGATTCTCCCCTCCCTAGGAGCTTGTGGAGTCCTCTGCACCTATAGCGCTGTCCTGTGGTTAAGGCTTCCTACAATGAATTTGCTAAAGTCCTTCCCCTTCCAAATGTACCTTCACAGTGCACAGGAATCACAGTAATATTCCAGGGCAGGGCGAAGTCTGCCCCTGCACGTCGTGGTTTGGTTCCTTTCTGCTCCTGTTGCTCTGGGACCATGTACTCTCTAGGAAGCTGAATCTGGGACTCCTTCACTGCTTTCTGTTATTGCTTCCTCTCAGCTCTGGTCCTTGTCTGTCCTTCAGAGCTTAACTACTGTCTCTTTCTCTCAGCTGCTTTTCTAATATTGTATTAGCCCATTAAACCAATGAGTAGAACTTCTTTTATCTTGGCAAAATGGATGTTGATGGATTGGTTTGTTGACTCAGAGACATTCTTGGTGTCCTTTGATCTAGCATACCTCAAGGAATCTGTATAGTCAGTTTGGAAAGTTTGCGGGAGGCAAAGACCACAGGCTGCATAGATTATTGGGGTGGTTTTGCTTGGAGACGATCTTTGAGGACAGGCTCCCTCATGTGCCACAGTAACTGCCCATCTACTTTTGGACCACACTAACGGGGAATGACTTTTGAATCAAGCCTCTTGCTAGCATCTACCTGTTGTTCCCACTGTAGTTCCGCCCTTTGGGCCCAAGCAGAACTCATCTTAGCACCCTTCCAAGAGACAGCCCCCCAAAGTACATGAAGACAGCACTCCTGTCCACTCAATTCCTCTCTTCTCCAGGCTAAACATGTCCAGTTCCTTCAGCTGATCTTTGTATGGCATGGACTTGGGGGCTCTGGATGTTCTAACTCCCTTTTGTCGGTTCTGTCCAGCTTGTTGTTTTCTTCCCTCAATCATGGTTCCCAGAACTGAACCCAGTACTCTAGGTATGGTGCGATGGGGCAGAGCACGTGACACGGATGCCTTCTTATTCCTAGAAGCCGTATCTTCCTTCTTAGAGCCCTAGATCAAATTAACTTTCTCTAGTGCCATTCCACAAACCCCACTGACTCATACTGAGGTTGTGGGCCACAAAAACCTCTGGATGTTTTTCAGATAAAGTGCTGTCTGGCCATGCCTCCCCCATCTTGTACTTGTGTCTTGGTTTTGGGAAACCCAAGGTCAGGATTTATCTTCTCCAGGCTTGTACACTCCCATTTCCCCCAACCACTCTTTGTAGATCATGGTGTCCACTCCTTTCACTATCACTGATGCCTTCTTTTGGGCATTCTGATCCACACAGAATGAAGCGGCGAGAGAGAGGATGGCCAAGCAAAGACCTCAGAGAAGAGAAGCTATTCATATCAGACAGGTCTCTATGGCTCTTGCCAGGGGAAGGGTGGTCCAGCCCGAGCAGGTTAGTTAGCCCAGGAAAGAAGGCTGGGACCTTAGCATCCCTGCCATTGAAGGCTGAAGAGCTCCTGTCTCTGGCAGTGTGGAGAAGGGATGTGGAGGTACTGAATCTGGAGGCACAGAGCTGGGCTTTGGTTCCTGGCCTTTGGGGAACCTTGGACAAGTCCCTTGTCCTCTCTCAGTTCCCTCGTGTGTAAAATGACAGCCTGGACTTCTAAGGTTCCTCCCAACTCCAAATCGACTATCCTATAATCCTAAGGGAGAATTATCGAAAAATTAATTTCATTTCTACCAGCATTTACTTTAAGTATTTACTATATGCCAGTCAGGTAGCTAGGTGGAGCAGCGGATAGAGTGCTGGGCCTGGAGTCAAGAAGACCTGAGATCAAATCCAGCCACAGACTCGTACTAGCTGTGTGTTCCTGGGTAAGTCACTTAACCCCATTTGCTTCGGTTTCCTCATCTGTCAAATGAACTGGAGAAGGAAATGGCAAACCACTGCAGTATCTTTGCCAAGAAAACTCCAAGTGGGGTCATGACTGAAAAATGACTAAAAAAACAACAAATATGTCAGGAACTGTGTTAGGTGCCAGGAATACAAATACAGTTGAGGGGTGACCATTCATTCTATTGGGCGGTTGGGTGAACAACATGTGTGTAATGAATCAACGAACATTTATTAAACTCCTACCATGTGCTGGAACCCTCAGAGCTCATGGGGAGCTGGGGAAATGGACAAAAGTGAACTGGACGCTACTCCCAGGAACTTCAATTCTGTCAAGGGACATAATTCAATCAACAAGTATTTCTGCCAGTGTGCCCTAAATATCCTGGGCGTATGGAGACAAAAATGCCTTTGGGAGCTTCTGTTCTGCATCACTCCTTTCTTTGTCGGCCCAAGGTAGAAACTGTGAAGCCAGGACCTGGGAGCAGCGAGATGTGATTATAAAGAGAATTCCCACACAGTCCCTTTCATCTCTAATGTCCTATGACTAATGACGAAGGGACTCAAGAGAGAGAGAGAAAGAAGGCAGGCTTCCAGCGCTGCCCTTGCTTTGTGCATTGTCTAACCGCTGCCAGTCTCAGGCTGGGGCCTTTGATGCTTTCCTCATTAGAGGGAGAAGCAGATGGTGACTGGGAAACCGAGGCTCCATTAGGAGGGCGGGCGGGGTGGGGTGGGGGTTGTGGTGGGAGGGGGAAGGGCAGGTGGGAGGTGGGGCGGGGGTGGGTGGGGAGGGCAGGTGGGAGTGGGGTGGGGCAGGGCGAGGCTCCCTGATGGGATGCCAGCAGGAGATGGTTGGGCATGGCCCGAAGACATCTCAAAGTTCCACGTCCCAAGCAGATCTTGTCATCTTCTCTCTCCCACTCACTCCTTCTCAGAGCTTCCCTGGTCACCCTTAGGGGGATTGAATCAGGTGCCGAGTCCTGGTAACTCTTAACCCCTCAGGACCTCTCCCACTCCCCTTCTTGTCCCCTCCATAGCCCTCACCCCAGTTCAGGCCCCCATTCCCTCTTGGCCTGGAATATTCCATCATCTCCTAATAGGTCTCCCTACTTCCAGTCTTTCCCCATTCCAATCCATCCTCCTGATTCTAAAGCACAAAGCTGACCAATGACTCAATCAGCAAACAGGTATTTAGCTCCAAATTTATGCCAAGCACTATTCTAAGTGCTGGGGTTATCAAGAAAACCCCAAACATTCCCACTCTAAAGGCGTTTACTGTGCAACTTTCCTGTCCAAAGATCTCAGTGGCTTCCTCTTAACTCTGCCAGACTCTCCCAGTGTAGCAAGCCCTTTACATTATGGCTCCAACCTATCTTTCCAGCCTGATGTAAACAACTCCTCTTCACAAACTCGAAGTTACAATCAGACTGGCTTTCTTACTGTTTCATGTGACAGACATATCAAACCCTAAATGCCCACAAAACTCTAGAGTGCCAGAACCAGATTAAAATGTAATTGGGAAATGCTTAAACAAACAATTGAAAATACAACACAGCATAAATAAAGCTAATTTGTGGTTCTCTAAGTCAGCATGTGATGCAGGGATCCTTTCTGTCTGAGTTTGACACAACTGCCATAAATGGATGCGCCATCTTTGGACTCCATGCAAAGTCATGGACTGTCCCCTTTGCCTGGATCAATGTCCTTCCTCACCTCCACCTCTCAGAATTCCTGGCTTGCTCAAGTTTCTTCTCCTACCAGAAGGCTTTCCTGATTCCCCCCACTCCCAGTCACTATGTATTTATTATTTGAACTTAACTCTGACCCTGTTGTATATCAATAAAATGTAAGCTCCTTCAGGGGAGGGTCTGGACTTCATACTTGTATCCATAGTGCCTAGATCAATGCCTGGAAAAAAGCAAATGCTTTGTAAATTCTTGTTGCTCGTCCAGAGGTTTAAGTGACCAAAGATGTAACTAGGCTAAATAACTGCGGGCTTTATCATAAGGTGCCAAAATTTATAGAGTGCGCTCTTCTTAAGTCCTTCCTTCAGCAGCATCGAAACAGCAAGATTTGGCACTTGGTTATGGAGAAGAAAAGGTATGGAGGAGGATGGCTAGCAGTGCGAGGAGCGGGACCCGGACCTGGAGTCAGGAAGACTCCAGTTCAAATCCCTTATCTATTCCCCTTCTAATCAGTCTATTGCGCCTCCTCTGAGTCTTCTCTTTTTCAGGGTTACCACTCTTGGTTCCTTCCACAGATCCTCATGGGACATGAACCTGAGGCCCTGCACCATCCTACATGTTCTGGTCGCCCTGAACTTGTCAAGTCTTTCTTCAAATGGAGTTATCTGGGATTGGATACAATATTCCAGATATGGTCTGGCCAGGGCAGAAAGGAGTGATATTCTCACCACCTTGTCTGTATCTTTGTTAATGAAGCCAAACAACTTTTGGGGTGATTATATCATCTTGCTGCTTTCTTTCCATTGCGCTCTGGGTTTACTAAAAGTCCCCAAATCTATTTCACCTGAACTGCAGTCTAGGCAAGCCTTCTCTGTCTTGGACCACTCCCTGGGCTAAGGGCTCTTTCTGCATTTGCTATATTCGTACCCCCAGGACTTATAATGCGTCCTGGCTCTAAGTAAGCGTTTAGTGAATTCTGGTTGTTATTTACAATGGATTGATTCTGCAGATCAAAGGATTTAGAGCCCCAAGGGACTTTTACAAAACTTTGGGCTTACCTCCCCCAGGCGCAAACCATTCCAGACTCTTCTTTAACGGGCCGAGGGGGGGGGGGGAGAAGGGGTGTTGGTGGGGAGGGAGTGGAATCTTTCCTTTCCCCACTCAAGTACAACTTTGATCTGCTGTGTGCTCTAGGCCACAAGTGAGCTGGCTAAGACTGGGACTCATCTGCAAACACTTTCTCTAGGAATAAGCCTGGAAAAGCCTATTTTTCCTCTAGTGAGGTAGCGTGTGTGTGTGTGTGTGTGTGTGTGTGTGTGTGTGCGCGTGCGTGTGTGTGACAGATAGACAGAGACAGAGAGAGTAGGTGGTAATTGTTGGCCAAATGATGGAGATTTTTGCTTCTTTTTTTTTTTTTTGTTTGTTCGTTTTTGCCATTTTCTTAGCAAAGAGAATGGTCGGTCAGAAGTTTGTTGTCGATTTGGACAAGAGCCCTTCTGGGAAGAAAGATGGCAGAGTGGGAATCCCCAAAGGCATCTGCTTTGCTTATGAATCTCTCAAAACCAGCAGTAGACATTTCCCAGAGCAGTGGAAAAGCTGAGCCCTCTCCTGTCCTCTTAATGATCATGTGTTAACAAGATTAAGTCCATGCTATCTGACCAGGTCTGTCACCCAAGTTAATATATTACTGGGGGAACTGACCCACATAAACTTAAAAATAAAAAACCAAAAAATGAAGAGACTCCAGAATACAACCCCTACCCCTGGCCAAAGATCAAAGTATAATTTTTGTTGAATTTTAGAATTGGAGGGATGGTAGAGGTCATCTAACCACTTGGAGTTTCAGTGTCAGAAAAACCTATTTGCTTTGGGGTCAGAAAATGTAATCTTGATCTTAAAATTCTTCCATGTCTTATTGGCCACATTTAAGGCTAGAGAATCTGAGCACTACTGATCTGTGTAGTGGGGGTACATCTAACTGGGTTTGCGCTCAGACTTGGACATCTAAGGGTTTCTCTTGTTTCCATTTCCACCCTTTTGTTTATGAGTTAGGCTACATGGCAGCTGAATTCCCTGCTCCTAAATTCTGCCAGTCTGTGATCCTACACACTGCAGCTGCTAAATTGATATCGACTCTTTCCTCCTTGGCTGGAGACTCTCCAATGGCTCCCTATTATCTCTAAGAGGGCAGCTAGGTGGTGCCATAGTGCACGGAGTGCTGGGCCTGGAGTCAGGAAGACACATCTTCCTGAGTTCAAATCTGGCCTCAGGCATTTCCTAGCTGTGTGACCCTGGGCAAGTCACTTTACCCTGTTGGGCTCAGTTTCCTCATCTGTAAGATGACCTGGAGAAGGAAATGGTAAACTACCCCAGTATCTTTTCCAAGCGAACCCCAAATAGGGTCACAGAGAGTCAGACATGACTGAACAACAGCAAATTATTTTTAAGATTAAAATTTCAACTCCTCAATTGGACAATTAAAGTCCTTCCCGGTCTGGCCTTTCTTTCCATTATTCCCCTTCACAAACTCCATGCTCAGGCAAGCCTATAGACTTGCTGGTCACAACACGACATTCACTGTGCCTTCACATAGGCTATATCTTGTCTCTCCTCCTCCTCTGGGAAAGGCTAGCTTCCTCCCAGGCTCTCATTCATGTGTCCCTTTTTATGGGAGGCCTTTCCTGATGCCCTCCGCCTCTAGTTAGTGCCTCCCTATCCCCCAAATTATTTTGTGTTTACTTTACATACATGTTATATTTATTTCTATGTTTCTTCCCAGAAGAATGGAAGCTTCTTGAGGACAGAGACTATTTTTGTCTTTGTGTCCGCATCCCCAGTGTTGGGAATATAGGCATATAACACAAATTTGTTGAATTAAAGTAATGCAAATAAAAACAATAAGTCTGGAGAACGGGTGAAGAAAAGAACTCAGTATTATTGGCTTTAGGGGACAATGAGGCAGTGCAGTGGATAGGGTGCTGGGCATGGAATCAGGAAGACATGGATTCAAGTCCAGCATCAGACACTTCCTAGCTGTGTGACCCTGGGCAAGTCATTTTATCTCTATTTGTCTCTGTTTCCTTATCGACAAAATGGGGATAAAAATAGCATCTACCTCCCAGGGTGGTTGTGAGGATAAAGTTCGATAATTTTTGTAAAGCTTTTAGCATAGTGCCTAGCACATAGTGAATTATTATGTTAGTGATTATTATCCCCAAAAATATTCAAGAAAAGGACCAGAACTCAGATTTCAAGATGTTAGAGAACTTCCTAGAAGTGTCTAAAGCAAGACACATATTGCTGACAAAATCATTTCATAGAACCCTAACGAGGAGAAATTCAAAAGTGCACTCACTTAGTCACAGCATTGCCAAATTTCAGGAGTATGACCACGAAAAGGAAAAACCAAATTGAACAGAGAGAGAACTGTATAAAAATCAGTTTCTCATAAAACTTAAAAAAAAAAAAGGGCAACCAGAAACCAGAAGCAACAGAAACAACTGGAGATGCCATTTACACAATTAAAATGCATGAGCCTTGATCTTAGAATCAGTTTCTCAGCATATTTAGATATTCTTTTTTGAAAACAAGAAATATGTTTTGAAAACAAGGAAATGTTAAAGAATTTATGGAGGAAAACAGACTAAACAAAAGTCTATGGAATAGACTTAGAGAAACAGTAGGAGAAATGAAGAAATCCCAAGGACTCTTAGAGAAAGGACAAGCTTGAAAAGAAAAAAGAAAAAGTATTTGGATCTGTAAAAACACCCTGAAGAGCTGAACACTTAGAGAAACACATACTTTTCAACTGTGATTAACCAATTGTTATGTGAATATAATCATCAAATACCTGAAGTGGTTTATTACTGAGTGGAACAGTTTGTTAAAGAAAAAACTACACATAGGGATTATACAATTATAATTATAAAATACTCTTTACAGAAGTAAAGGAAGACAAATAATTGGAAAAATATTGATTCTTTATGAAAATAAAATATAATTGACAACATAAACTATATTAATGTACAGAATTGATGCCATGATAAAAATATTTAAAAATTACTTAAAAAACTAGACAAGATAACAATAAAATTCATCTGGAGGAGTAAATGGCCAGGAATCGCAAGAGAACTAATGATAAAAAGTAAAAACGAAGGGGACCCAGTGGTACCAGATCTCAAAGTGTCCTACAAAATATTAATCATCAAAACTACTTCTTGGGGGCAGCTAGCTAGTGCAGTGAGTAGAGCACGGGCCCTGGAGTCAGGAAGATCTGAGTTCAAATCCGGCCTCAGACACTTGACATACTAGCTGTGTGACCTTGGGCAAGTCACTTAACCCCAATTACCCTGTCTTCCCCGCTCCAAAATAAAAAAAAAAATTAAAAAAAACAACCCTATTTCCTACTGGTTAAGAAATAGAAAAATTGATCAATGAAACAGATTAGCTAAGCAAAACCAAGGAATGAGAGAACATAGTAGCATCATGTTCAAAATAATTCAAGAAAACCAACTGCTTGGGTGAGGGTTCCCTTTTTGACAAAAAATGCTGGGAAAACTGGAAAGGAGTCCAACAGAAATTAGGTTTAAATCAACATCTTATACCATAAACCACAATAAACTCTACATGGAACTATGACCTAAATACACAAACTCATTTCATTTAAAAAAAAAATAGAGGGCAAAGGAATGACCTACCTTTTACATTTATTATGCCTCCTGTTCACCTCTCCATTGCCCTCTATAGGACATTCATTTTTAATTCGTTGGAAGCTGTCATTTCCATGACTCAGCAGCCATGCCTTGGAGTCAGGAATGCCTTAGTTTAAATCTTGTCTCAGATACTTAGTATCAGTGTGCCTCAGTTTACCTCTTTGTGCCTCAGTTTCCTTGTCTATAAAATAAGGGGGCTGGACTCAATGACTTCCTAGGTCCCTTCCAACTCCAAATCTATGACCTCATTTTTAAACAACAATGCCAGTAGACTATTAGTTTAAAAAAGATGAACCTTTGTTTCAGGCGTCACGAAGAAGAAATTTGTCACTCTGTTTAATTGTGGGCCAAACTCATCGTCCATTTCTGGTGTCTGTCCAAAATCTTTATACTGGCAGATGAGCTTTCTACGCTGTCTATCTCGCTTCAAGCTGTCAGTAACCGGGGAAGATATTGCCATGACATTTATAAAAGAAAATCTCCCAGGCTTACATGAAAGAAGAAAATTAATAATAGCAGGGCAAGACATAAATAAAAAGAAGTTTTAGGCTTGATCAGACTGTTGGGATTCATGAGATCTCGGTAGAAAAAGAAAAAATCAGAGAATAAGCATTGTTTTCAAATACCTGTGGGATGTTCATTAAAATGTATCATGTTGCTCAGAAGTCATGGGTTGGAGGATGTGAAATAGGTTATTATGAAGCTGCAAGAATTGATGGAGATACGTGTAGCGATGATTTGGCACTCAAAAACCAACTCTCACAATAATGAGTTGGGTCCCCAGAATGTGGATACTATATTTCTATGTATATATTCCGTATACATTCTCTATATAGTACTGTATGCTACATTTCCCTTTAGGGTTCTAGAGGTAACCCTAAGAAACTTTGGCTGGATCAGCCCCTGCCAGTGCGCTCCCAGTCGTGAGTATTGGTTGATATTGGTTAGTCGGCCACAATACTTTTTTAGAAAGAGGTATAATAGTAAAGAGGTGGCATGGTAATAGCAAATGGTACAAAATATCTCCCCAAAGGTCTGTGACCCTCTCTCCCACCCGTCTATACAGAGAACAGAAGAGTGCATGGCAAAAGGGTAACAGAGCTCTGAAGTTTCTCCCCTTTATGGGGCGCTTAAGAAGTCCCCGCTAGGCCTGGCGTAGCTTCTTTGCTGGGTATCTTGTGGAGCCATGAATCTGCCTGCCCACCTGGTGTCCAAACTGTTCTCAGCTCCTGAAGCAGACACGCTGATGGGTGCTGCTTGTTCTGGGGGATAAGATGAGAATCTGGGAAGTCCAAAGTCTCACGGACCCTGAAAAAGTCCTCCTCTGGCCAAGGGGCAGGCAGGGAAGGAGACATAGGCCAGGGCTGAAAGCTAGGCCTTCTCCTTCCCCTCCTATCTCTATGAAGTGCTTTCCTGGCTCATACTTCCCTTCTCTTGATATTTTAGAGACAACCCCTAGGATGTGACCAAACATTCTCAACCAATCCTTTGCTGTGTCAGTCAGTTAACAAGCATTTATTAAGCATCGACTGCATTCAAGGCACTATGCTAAGCCCTATAAGAAGGGCAAAAAACCAGAGTTCCTGGTCTCTAGGAGCTAAGGGGGAGACAACACCCAAAGAACTTTGTTACCCCAGCAAGGACTTTTTTTTTACTTAATCTAAAATCTCTGAGTGTCTTTACATCATTTGTACTTTAAATAGGGGTCCATTGACTTGATTGATTTACCCATCTTTACAGAGAATACAAAGAATGCAAAGAAACTTGGAAAGATTCCTATAAACTGATACAGCTTTTCCTGGAAATCCAAAACCAGTTTGTTGAATAAGCAGTTAGAGAGAAATGCATCAGTCAATCGATATTTATTAGGTGCCTACTGTGTGCATCACTTCGCTAGGTGCTGGTGATTCAAATGCAAATGAAACAAACCTGACTTTTTCCCAATAAAAGCAACAATAAGCAGCTATTTTTCAGGGGTCCCACTTCCCACCCCTGGGAACCACAGCCAAGATTTCCCAGAGATCCAGGTAGTTCAGAACCAGAGTGAGACTGGGGCAAAGGTGACCAGGTCCTTTGGAATCCCATCCCCACTTTCCTCCTAAACTCCAGGCCTGGAGCACCTGACAAACATCTGTGTCTTGA
This sequence comes from Phalanger gymnotis, assembly GCA_028646595.1. NCBI lineage: Eukaryota > Metazoa > Chordata > Mammalia > Diprotodontia > Phalangeridae > Phalanger > Phalanger gymnotis. The sequence goes on along the minus strand of CM053627.1, from coordinate 115,834 downwards.
CTTCTGGCCTTGTTTTATGGACCTGGAATCTGAGTTATCTCTGAGGCTTGTGGATAATTGACCCAGCTCTGTAGGCAGCACTGTTTAAGATTTCACCATATCTAGTTTGTCTGCTAGGCATCTCCACATGACCCTTGAGGACTCTCTCTGGCCAAGGTTTGGAATGACTTTCCACATGGTGCCAAAGATAATGACAATGTAAACAGAAGATGGACGAATTTATAGGTGGTAGTTAGCACCAAATTTATAGTTGAAGGCCTGAGTATGCAAGAGAGAAAAAGGGGGAGCTCTGTGAGGGGAATCTATAGAGAAATTAGGAAATAACAAGTAACAGGCCAAAGGAAAGCAGGAGAAGGGCTCCAGAGCAGAGCAGAAATGGCCAAAGGAATGATTAACTGAGAAGTAAAACCAAGGGCTATTTTTTAAAAGTCCAATGACGTTGAGGAACAATTGGCAAATTTAATTTTTAAAAGAGGAGAGAGAAGACCCTAGGCTCATGAATCTGGCAGGGATCTTCAAGGCCAAACTCTGGGTTCCATATGTAGGAAGAAGCTAGCACTCGGAGAGATCCACTTGCTCTGGGTCACACAGCTGGTAAGTGGATGCTTGTTGTTCAGTCTTGTCTGACTCTCCATGACCCTGTTTGGGGTTTTGTTGGCAAAGGTACTGGAGTGGTTTGCTGTTTCCTTCTCCGGCTCATTTTACAAATGAGGAAACTGAGGCAAGCAGGGTTAAGTGGCTCACTCAGGGTCACACAGCTACTAAGTGTCTGGGGCCAGATTTGAATTCAGGATGACAAATCTTCCTGACTTCAGGCCCAGCACTCTATCCACTGTGCCACCACCCCAAATGAGGTGGGATTCAAATGCACATCTTTCTGTCTCTAAGTACCTTGCTTTATCCTCTGCACCACTCCAATGACCAAAACTAGACACGAGAAAGGGGAGATTATAAGGACTATAAAGATATTAAGAAAGTTATTGGTGACCATGGGCATGCTTACCTGATACTTGAGGGTCAGGGTGGCATAGCTGAGATTGTTGAACTCATGGATGGGAAGATCTGAGTCTGAATCTTGCCTCTGATGTTTACTAGTTGGGTGACCCTGGGCAAGTCATTTCCTTGCTAAGTGAGTTAACCAGTTGTCTTCTCATCAGGAAGGCCCTAGACACCATTCATCCCCTAAGATTTACCTTTCATTACCAGATCATCTAGTTTCTCTGACCTTCCCAGGAGTAGAAACTCAGAGATTCATCCCTTGGATCCAATTAAGATCTGAGCTAGACCTTGGGGCAGGGAGACCCACTCCACAGCCAGAAAGAGCCTCCGGCACTCATCGGGCCTTCTGACTGCTGGGACCTGCACACATCTAGGGTGTCAAGTCCATAGGACTCCTCTTTCCTCATCCTTTGCTGAAAATGAACTTGACATCTTATCAGGAGCCTAAGAAAAGGCTATGCTGGCTCCTGGGAAGGGCATGATGGTCTGAGAGGCAGCATGGTGTAGTGGGTAGAGCAGGGAGTTGGAATCAGGAAGACCCTACTCGGATCTTGGTGGCATTTATCTTACAGGACTCCAGGTCATTCTCCTCTTGTCTCTCTAGGGGTTCATTTCCTGCCTCCCATGGTCTTCCCTTCCACCCCAACTCCTGCCAGGATATTTGGGAACTCCCACAAATACATTGTTGTGCTGTGAAATTCCCTGGTCTATGAGCCCTCATGAGAGAGTTTTTTTTCATGACTTTTTCCTTTACTTTAGATCCTCAATACACACAATGTACAAGCCTTCTCTCTTTCTAATCTCCTCTTCTATCTCTTCCAATCCACTCGCTCCTTCCTTGCTGCCTTGCTGCCCAGATCTCCCCCATCCTGAGCCCTCTCAACCCTGAAAAACCCTTTGCTTGATCAGTCTGACATTTCTTGGAAGTACATTGGAACTACAGGAAAAAAAGTCACTAAACTGTGCATACCCTTTGACTCACCCATACCCCTACTAAGCTTGTACCCCTAAAAGGGCAAAGGAATAGGGAAAAACCTATAGGTACAACCATATTTATAGCTGCTCTATTTGGGGTGTCAAAGAACTGGAAACTAAGGCTGTGCCCAAACTAAGGGGGAATGACTGAACAAATTATGATCTATGAGTATAATAGAATAGTATTGAGATGTAAGAAGAGATGAAGGGAAGACTTGAATGAACTGATGCAGAGTGAAGAGAATAGAAAGTGGAATCAAGATTTTCCCCAGTATTTTCTCCAGCTCTCCCAACACTGTCCTTCCTCCTCAAAAAATCCCCTAAATGGGTGTAGTAGGAAGGCTGAATTTATGATCTCAAATATAATCATGTATATGTTTGAATGGTCCGAAATCGCAAGGTATGAGAGATTCTCTAAGGACAAAACAACAAGAAATTTATTTAGGCCCCACCGCAGCAAAAACTTGAACTGGCCTCCCCATTCCAACATCTTGACAAAAAGACTCCAGGCCCAGAAAGCCCATTTCACAAGG
>CM053627.1:96478-112827 GCA_028646595.1 Phalanger gymnotis | reverse complement strand
TTCTCAAGCCCCGCCTCAATGACCAGAGACCATTGGTTCCCGAGCTGGCCCCTCCTAAGTCACCAATCCACACCCACACAGGTTTCACACCTGACAGGGCCCTGGGCCTGGGGCTTAGCACTTAACAGCTGAAAGTACTTCCACTCAAAAGAAACAAAAGCCATGCTAATGAGACAATTTTGCTTAACAACACAATGGGTCAAACAAAATTTTGGGCTGGAAAGTTAGTTACAAGTCACAGTGAGTCATTTTTCCAGCTCAGGGCAGCTTAGGAAGACAGACAGGTCTGAAGATACTGTTGATGGCTGACCTGGAGTGAAGTACATAGGAGTGGTAACAGCTCTGGGGTGCAGAGGCAACAGCTCAGGGAGCAGCCCAACACAGAGCTATGGTAAGGGAACTGAACACACAGTCAGAAAGAAGACCTCTGCACTAGCACTGGGCAGGATCGGGTGCCACCTGCAGCTCTTACCCAGTTCTGAGTTATCGTTTCAGGGTGGAGAGAAGGAGTAGTGATATATGATTGAGAGGGATCAGGGGTATTTTCTTGGTAAGGACCGGAGCACAGACGAAGAGGGCAGTGACCAGACCACTCCCTAGATCACACCACCTTGGAAGTACTCAAAACATAGAAATGTCCAGACTGAGCTGTGTAAGCAGCAGAAGGGCATAAAAGACAGAAGTTCGGTTTCCTCACCTGTAAAGCAGGATAACCATACTTGTCGTCTCTGGATCTGGTGCACAGGGCTAGGATTCCTTTGCCGGGTCTGTTGTTTCCTGGCTGAGGGTCTTTCACCTGCCAGGTCAGTCACCCCCAACCATCCCCATGGCATATTCAGGATCCTTTTTTTTTTTATCTCTCCATGAAACCCTCCCCCACTTGCCCTCTCAATGCCGGCCTCCGCTTGTTCCGTTCTTGGCTCTTGTTTTCTCTCCCTTCTTCCTCTCCTCCCTTGGCCTCCCTGCCAGAGTTTAGTGCCAGAGGAATCCTGTAGTTTGAGATGATCTAGCCCAGCCCCCCTTGAGGAGGAGCAGAGAGACAAGGTGAGGTGGGGCACTGAGATGCTCATGATCCGCATTAACAATAGCTGACATTTCTGTAGTAATTTAAGGTTTAGGAGGTAATTTACAAATATTGACTCACTTGACCCTCACAACCACCTGGGAGGTGGGTGCTGTTCTTATGCCCATTTTACAAATTGTGAAACTGAGGTGAAGCGACTTGCCCAGGGTAATAGAGCATTAAGTTTCTGAGGATGGATTTGAACTCAAGTCTTCCTTACTGTAAGGGGCAGCTAGATGGCACAGTGCACAGAGCGCTAGGACTGAAGTCAGGAAGACTCACCATCCTGAGTTCAAATCTGGCCTCAGACACTTCCAAGCTGTGTGGCCCCGGGCAAGTCATTAACCCTGTTTGCCTCAGTTTACTCATTGGTAAAATAAGCTGGAGAAGGAAAGGGCAAACCACTCCAGTATATTTGCCAGGAAAACCCCAAAATGGGGTCCTAGAGAATTGAGCTCAGCTGAAATGACTGAACAACACCAACACCAGCAACTTACAGGTCCAGATTTCTGTCTATTGCATACCACCAGGTGCTTAGCTGAGTTTGGATTTGAACCCAGACCCCAAGACTCTATCCCATGGGGATACCATGGGGCCAAATAAGGCTCCTCTATCCCATCCATACTTTCTGAAATGTAAATGTTTTATGTTTATGATTTTACATTGATTTTATTTCTTATTTCGTTTGTTCCCTTAATTATTTGTTATCAAGTTTATAATAAAATTATTTTTAGTAATAATAACTGACACCCGGCATTTTAAAGTGTCACAAAGCACTTCCTATGTGGGTTACAATAACCAAGTGAAGTTGGTTTTGTTTCCAGTTCTATCTTCTTGGCTGGTTCCCATCTGGTAGTTTGATCCAACTTCTCTGCCTCTAGAGTGAGATCGTAGGATTAAAGTCTTAGAGTTGGGGACCGGGGTCCACCTCAGAGGGCATCATAGTCTCATTTTTCAGAGAGGGAAACTGAGGCTCAGAAAGGTCAGAGGATCCTAGATTTAGAGCTAGAAGGCCATCAAGCCCAACCCCCTCACTTTGCAGATAAAACACCTTTGGCCTAGAGAAGTTAATTGACTCATTGAAGGTCAATTAACTTGCTGATAAATGAGGAAAATAAGATTTGAACCCTTCAAGGTCTAGTAATTCTCTCACTCTGCCTCTTTTTAGAGGAATTAAAAGCAAAATAAAAACAACCACAAACCAGTCGGACCAAGTCTATAGATTTCTCAGCCAAGGGCTGAGTATGTTCAGTGAAATCATCCCTGGAGACATGATAGCTCCCTGGCCCAATGACTTCAGTGGGCTGTAACTTGTTCCCAAAGCCAGGCGGAGGGTGGCTCACTGTAAGCAGCTGCTTAATCATCCATGACCATTCCAATGGAATCTCATCACCAAGAGCCTGGGGACTGGCCAGATGAGATTCATAGCCTGGCTGTTTTTGATTAGAGATCAGAGATCCAGAGCCAGAAGGACCCTTAGAGGCCACTGGTCCGAACTCTTCATTTTCCTGAGACATAAAAGGGAAAGTAATTTAAACAATTAAGAAGTGGCTCATCTAGTATTCAAACCCAGGTCTTCTGACTCCGAATCAGCACTACCATGGTAATTACTTCTACCTTGAATTGGGAGTAATGTCAATAGTAAAATTAATTTTGTGGATTGTTTCTAACATGTTAGCATGGTCATGGAAAGTACAGTATGACTCATTAGTTACCGTCAATCGGTCACCATTTTGAAACAAAATAAATGCCTTGAAATAAAAACATGACCACCTTCTGTTTAGGCAATGCCTTTCACTGTTGTTAATTTGTTATTAATTCTTTCTGCCACCTAATTATCTACATGAATATGAGCAAGTCCCTTTTTACCTCTGAGACTTAACTTCCACATCTGTAAGAGAAGAGGTTAACTAGATGACATCTGAAGTCATCACCTTGCTGCTAGCATTTGTCAATTGAGTTAAAAGCTTAGTTTCATTGATGTTCCTGTAGGATGTTTATTTTAATACTACAAGCACAGCTATAACCCATATAATGTAGAGGATGAATGTTGAGTATATTGCAAACTTTAAAAAAATAATTTTTTATTTTCCCCCAATTACATGTAAAACAATTTTTAATATTTGTTTTTTAAAATGTTGAATTCCAAATTCTTTCCCTCCTTCCCTTTCTCTTTCCTGATGTGGTAAGCAGTCTGACATAGGTTATACACGTGCAATCATGCAAAACATATTTCCATATTACTCATGTTGCGAAAGAAAACACAGATCAAAAAAACCTCCAAACAAACCACAAAAAAGTGAAAAATAGTGTGCTTCAATCTGCATTCGGAGTGCATCAGTTCTTCCTCCCGAGGTGGAGATCATTTTTCATCATGAACCCCATGGAATTGTCTTGGATCATTGTATTGTTGAGAAATCGTATTGCTGAGACTAGTTAAGTCATAGTTACTGTTATTGCACTGTTGCTGTAGTGTTCTCCTGTCTCTGCTCAGTTCGCTTTGCATTAGTTCACATAGGTCTTTCTGGGCTTTTCTGAGAGCATTCTGTTCGTCATTTCTTACAGCACAATAACATTCCGTTACATTCACATACCACAGCTTGTTCAGTCATCCCCCAATGAAGAGCATCCCCTCGATTTCCTGTTCTTGCCACCACAAAAAGAACTGCTATAAATATTTGTGTACAAATAGATTCCTTTCTTCTCTCCCTCCCTCCCTTTTTCATCTCTTCGGGACCCAGACCTAATAGCGGTATTTATTGCAAACCTTTTCCATTCATTTATCTTATACGTCATATCCCTCTTTTCTCACAGATACCAAACATTGTACATGATCAAGGATATTAGGATTCTACAGTATAAATGCAGCAGTCTACAATGGGATGTGTGATAAATTATGATCACATACACAGTAATTCTAACCATCATTCTCATGAAGTAAAGATGAAGCACTGACCACTAGGAGATTATAACTGGAGACACTGGAAAATAAAGGAACGAGAATTGAGAAGCTCTAAGAAGAGGGGAACAGAAGAAGCAAGAGAGGAAGCAGGAGTAGTTGGGAGAAGCTGGCGACAGAAGGCAGGAGAGAAATTCTTCCAGCTGAAACATTGGCCTCTTTAGCTACTTGCTGGGGGCCTGTTTTTGGGAAGGGAATCATTGCTTTGCTGTTTGGCCAGAGAAAGTTCAGGTTTCTAAGGTTCAGGTTTCTAAGGAGCTCTTCTAAGGGAGAGCTCTTCAGATGCTATACTTTTTAGAGCAGAGATAAATCCTGCTGCCATGTAAAAAGCTAAGATCATTGTTCTCTAGTGCTTTCTTTAGCCTGAGAGAAAAGAAGATTTTAAAGGTAACTTCTCCAACTTTCCGTGCTATGAGCCAGGGAAGGCTTTGCACCTGTATTGCTTTGGGCTGACTTTATTTCCTCCCACTTAATAGTATTTTATTTTTTAATTACAAGCAAAGATAGTTTCCAACATTCTCTTTTTATAAGATTTTTGAGTCTCCAATTTTTTTCTCCCTCCCTCCTCTTTCCCCTCCCCAAGATGGCGTGCAATATGTTATAAGCTCTATGTGTATGATCATATTAAACTTATTTCTTTGTTAGTCATGTTGTGGAAGAAGAATCAGAACAAAAGAGAAAAACCACGAGAAAGAAGAAACAAAAAGAGAAAATGGTATGCTTAAATCTGCATCTAGACTCCATAGTTCTTTCTCCAGATTTGGATGGCATTTTCCATCATGACTCCCTTGGAATTATCTTAGATCCTTGTATTGCTGAGAAGAGCTAAGTCTACGAATGTTGGTCATCACAAAATGTTGTTCTTACTGTGTACAATGTTCTCCCAGTTCTGCTTGCTTCCCTCAGCATCAGTTCATGTAAGTCTTTCTGGGTTTTTCTGAAGTCCCCCTGCTCACCATTTTTTTATGGAATAATAGTGTTCCGTTACATTCATATACCACAACTTGTTCAGCCATTCCCCTAACCCTAACCCTAACCCTAAATGCCACCACAAAAAGAGATGTCGAGCTGACTTTATTGAAGAAGAGGCTTGGCTTTGCTTGAACTTGATTGAGCAAAAAGCTTTCTGGGCTTGACTGCGTTGCTCAGAATGATCCTGAACTGATTGTTGCTGAACAATTGCAATGCTGATATATTTCTGCTAAAAGAGTGTAACATTTCTCAGTGCTGTTAAGGGTGGCTGTGAGCTAAAAGAGCTCAGTACTATTTGGCTCAAGGGTAGAACAATAATTGTAAAGCACTTAGCAACATTCCTGGTACATAATAAGTGCTATGCAAATGGTAGCAGCATCAGTTGTTGCTAGAGGATTGGTTTTGCACAGCAGGAAAGTAGCAAATATTGGAAAGGGATCAGCCAGTAGAGAAGTGGCTTTCATGTGATGTGGATTGTTCCTGAAGGGAACATCTTTCTGTCAGATGTGAACCCGAGAATCCTTATATAATTTCCCCACATTCCTTGAGCAGTCATTTGATTTACAGCTTCTCAGTTATAAACTTCAAAACTCTTCAACAAATGGTCATAAGCAACTAAACTGATGGGCCACAATAGCCTGCAGCCATTGCTGCCTCAGTCATGGCTCTGACTTCTGAAACGTCCCTCTTAATACATTCATCTGAGGGGCTGCTCTCTATCTGTTATTTGGAACAATCTGGACCCCTCAGTATTTTACTACAGAGACTTTCTTCACCAGTGGATTTTTGTCAGTTTTCCTTGCACAAATGTTTTTGCTGTTCCCCCCAAACCCCTTCAGCAACTAAACTGGTCACTAACAACTGGGGGAGGGGGAGATAGAAAAAAAAAACTTCTTGTAGGGGGTGGTGGTGGTGGTATTTGAATTGAATTGTGAAGGAAAGTGAGTACTGTAAGAGGCAGAGGTGGAGAACAGTCAAGAAAGAGGGTGGGGGGCACCCCTACAAAGGGGATGGAGGGACGAGGTAGAATGTCATGTACAGAGAGCAGTTTTGTTTGTTATCTTCGAAAGGAAGGCTGGAGAAAAATTGTGAAGGGCTTTCAATTCCAAATAGAGAAATCTGAATTCTTATCTTGGCCTAGCGGCAGGAGGAAGGACTAACGTTGCCTGAGAAGGAGAATAATGTGGCAGTTGTGTAGAAGATGAATTGGAGTCAGACTAGGGGCAGGGAGGCCGGTGAGGAGGCTGTTGTAGTAGCAGGTGAGTGGAGAGAAGAAAAGGTATTAGAAAGACATGGAGGTGGAATAGATAGATATTAGTGACTGATTGGATGGGGTGGGGGGAAAGGAGGGGAAGAGTGAAGTGTGACTTTGAGGTCAAGAGCCTGAGTGTGTTTCTGGATTGTCCGTTGTGTTTCCATCTTTTGACTAAAGAGCATTTATCAAGCACCAGGCCTCATGAAGGCATTGGGCATTCTGGAGCCAGCTCTAACGTTCCTAGAACAAGTTGTTAAATTTTTACTGTGAGCATTTACTTCTTGGATATACACAAATACTACAAATCAGGGCTTCATTTATAGTTGTGTTGATTGTCTAGACTTAAGAAAGTGATAAGAAAAATGTCAATAATTATCATTTAAAAATTAGTAAAAATTAATTAAATTAAATTTAATATAAATATATAATATTATACTAAATTATATGTTTAACACAATATAAGGAAATGATATAAATGTAAATAAAAATTAAATCTAAAAATTATTATTAAAAATAAATATTATTAAGCCTAAAAGTGTGTTTGTGTGCATTTTGTTCTAGAGAGCTTGCTTATTCAGCATTTACTAGCACCCTTTGAATCCACCTATCACCCACTACTCAATCAACAAGCATTTATTAAGTACCTACTGTATGCCAGGCACTCTGCTAAGTACTAGGGATTCAAAGATAGAGAATTAAACGATCTCTGCCTTGCATGAAGGGAGCAGACATTCTAATGGGAAGGTGGCAAGCACATGAATAGAATATGTGCAGATTTAATGGGACATCTGGGATACGTAGCCATTGTAGGTCTGTATCAGATGCCAGAGTATAGTCACAAGAGAATGTGAAAGTAGAATCTGGCCTTAGAGGTCTTGGGCTCTGAACCCTGACCCTGCAGCCATCTCTTCAGGGTCCTGAGTCTTATGAGTCACTCATTAAATGAGGAGGTTGGGCTAAAGTCCCTTCCAGCACTGACTTGGGAGTTTGAAGATCTGAATCCAAGTCCCACTTCTGGCGTTTAATACCTCTGCCCCATTAGCCTCCTTGGGCCTCAGTTGCTATATTTCTGAGGTGCCTGTAAGCTCTAAATCCATGACCTCCAACCTCAGGGAGGAGGCGATGTCAGGAAAGGTTTTTGGGGTAAGAAAAGCTCTCCTTCAACAACTGGGTAGGAAAAGGCAGCAGCATCGACAATGCCCCCAATGTGTTCCTGTGTGTCAGCTTCCCTGCATTGTTAGAGCTGGCATTCTCACATTCTTCCTGGGCTGTGGAAATCCCTGGGACCATTAACTCCACAGGGTTTGAGTTTGGCAGCATGAGATTCAAGCCACAGACTGCTTTTTGTTCCAGGGTGGGCACAGAGCCCGGCCCAGATACTCTTCCACAGGTTCAGGCCATTTTGTTCCCTGGCCTGGAGCGGAAGCATCATCCCTTCTCTATTCATAGATCCGGCTACCAGCCTCGGGGCAGAGAAAGCCAAAGAAGTTTTGGCCTTGGGTTGGGTCCAGCTGGGTTATCCACCCCTACTGAGATCATCGAGGGATGAGCTCATGACACCCACCCTCCTCTTCAGCCCTTCTCTCGTTCAGGGAAAGCCAAGGCTTGAGGCTGACTAGGGGAGGCTGGGAACACCTGGACTTGAGGGAGAGAGCCCAGGGAAGCACTGTCACTGAAGTCACTTCAACTCATACTCATACTGGCACATGTGACCTTCAGGCTGCAGGTTCCCCACCCCTGGACCATATGATTATGGATGTTCCTTTCAGCTCTAACCATTTGCAATTGAGCTCATCTCCACAAAGATCAAGATGAAGAAAAGGAAAGAAACAGAAGAAGGAAAAGAAGAGAAAGGAAACAAGGAAGGAGGGGAAATGGAGGGAGGGAAAGGAGAAGAGAAGAGGATAGAGGAAAAGGGAGAAAAAAAAGCAGATGGAGCCTCAGACTGAGGTACTGCAGGCTGACCCCTCTACTGCTACCCTCTCCTGTTTGCCAATGACCTGAAATTACCCCCTTGTTGGAAGTACTTCTCACCGCCTCCCCACGCTCCCTGGCCCCACTGAACCCTTTTCTGTGTTCCCTGTTCTTTAGGCTGGGCAAAAGCTCCCAGGTCTAAAGCCTGAGTGTCCACATCTGGCATAAATCCTGGAGTCGAAGGAGGGGATTTCCCTCTCTTTTCCAGCCAGTTCTTCTGGTCACTCATAACCATTTTCACCTGATAATCGCCCTCGAGTGGATAACAAAATAAAACCTTTAAGCCGGCCCTAAAATCACTGCAGATGGAAAGCCTCAGCAGTCTGGCCAGAGGAACATTGGGCTGCAGATGAAGTCCCAAGGGTGAGGGAAAGGAAGTTTGGGACTGGATAATTTGGGTAAAGTATCTAAGTGCTGGCTACAGGCTTTGTTGGTAGGTGGAGGCAGAGGCCTCGGGTTTGAAACTCAGTTCACTCCAGGGAACTCACTTCCTCTTTCTGGGCCTCACTTTCCTGCCCTTGAAGATAGACATTTAGGCCCAGGGGATCCCAGAAGACCCTTGCAATCTATGAACTCATGCCCCATTGTGCTTTGCTCAGGTGAAGAGGGTCATAGATATAGCGCTAGAAGGATCCTTGGAGGCCAACCCTCTCATTTCATAGATGAGGGAAGTGAGACACATAGAGTTAAGAGGGCCTTGGGGAGAACAAGCCTAACCCCCTCCTTCTAAAGGTGAGCCTGTGTTGGGATGGCCCTGGAGGGAAGACCCTTCCCAAACTCCATCAGCAATGACACTGTGGCATGGGGGGTGGGGAGAGGGATGGAGGAAGGGGTGTTGTTTATTGAAGAATTCTTGGAGAAAGGTGTTGGTAAGAAGGGAGTAAAAAGGTGGAGTTCAAATTCCTGCATCTTAATAATAACAACAATTAAAAAAAGTAGCAATGGCTAGCATTTACAGCACTTTAAAGTTTACAAAGCTCTTTGCAAATATCATCTCCTTTGATCCTCTCTGGAAGGAAGGGACTATGATGACCTCCCACCCCATTTTACAGATGAGATAACTGAGGGGGCCAGAGATCATGTGGCTTGTTCAGGGTTACACAGCTAGGAAATGACTGAGGCTAGATTTGAACTAAGGCCTTCCTGATCCCAGGTCCATCTTCTAAGCCCATGGCATCTAGCTGCCATCTTGGTACCCTGCAGGGAGATGGCGGGCACACAGGCCTTTTATAGTCCCAGCTCTTGCCTTCAGAGACACCATCATGAGGTGCTGGACTGCAGCCACCATGGCCAGTGAAGGAGTTTGCTCCACTGATGAGGGCCCATCTGAGATGATGCCTTTCTCCTTCCTCTCCGAGTCAGAGAAAAATCCTCCCTTCAAACTCTTCCAAGTTTGGTCTCTCCATCTCTCCCATAAAGGGGAAGGAATCTAAGCAGAAAAATGATTTCTTTTCTTTAGATTAGAAGCACTGTGTTGGTAAACAAAATGGGATCTTAGCCCTCAGTTCAACTAAGAGTTTGGCCTTTGTGTCCTTGATTAGATTTGGGTGTCCTTGGTGACTTCCTTGCCTCAGGGGAGGGCCTAGTTTACAGATGAGTTTGAGCGACATATTTGGGACATCAGAGGCTTTTAGACCACGTGGGTTCAAGTCGCCTGTCTGTGACAATTCTAGGTCACGTGGGTGAGTCCCATGTATGACTCACCCTTGACCCCGAAAAAGATATAAAACCAGGGGTTGGCTTTCTCCTTTTTGGAAACTTTTACCCACAGCTGTGATGGTGTGCATGACTCTGGGCAGGCCCTTGTTATGAGCTCCCAGGCTGAAAATAGATGTTGGCAACTATGAATCTGTATTTGGTCTGTCTGTCAATGCTTGTAATTTGTATTTGCTCCAAAGTTCAGGGTGCTGGCTTTTTCCCCTGAACTAAGTGAATGGTATTTGTAAGCTGAATTAAAGTAAACTTGTCAACCCCTTAACTTTGCTTTCCTTACTAAAGCAGATCAGAAGAACCCGGGCTTTTGCAGCGTGCTGGTAGCGTGCTTGTTTTTGGCCTTGTGTTGATCTTTCATCCCCACAACAGCTGCTAGCCAGATTGTTGAAACAAGCCCCTGATGCTGGCCACTGTTATGTATCCAGCCAACTGCCCCATCTTGCCCTCCTACTCCCTACCCTACCATTGCATCGACTATTCCCCTCTTTCTAAAGATAACTGAGAAATTACACCAACCCTAGGAGTATAATTGATGTGGTGCAGATAAAGGTGGGGAAAGCAGTTAGCCTGGGAAAAGCAGCAGAAACCTCTAGGATCTGATGAGAGGTATGCAGTAAGATGGTTGAGCCATGATTTCTTGCCTAGGAGATTTCAAACCTTGTTGGTCTCTCAGGGATTGTGTTCATTAACCAACTCTATTTACAAGAGAGTATGAAAATTACTAACCTGAAGTGAATTCAGAATCCCCTGAATTAGAGAATCCTGTTGAGGCTGCTATCAGTCACACTGGGACAAATGTGGGGGAAGGCACAATAATGATGAAGAGGATTGAGGAGGTTTCCTGCAGGATGTGGCACTCAAGCTGGCCTTGAAGGAAGCCAGGGATCCTTAGAGACAGAAGTAAGGTGGTGGTCATGCCAGTCCTGGGAACTAGCCTGGGCAAATGCATGGAGATGAGAGGTGGAATGCTGAGTCTGTTGAACATCAATAGGCCAAGTTGGGTTAGAACACAGAGTTTGTAAGTGGGAGTAATTTGAAAAGTCTGAAAAGGCAGACTGAAGCCACATTGTGAAGGACTTGAGATGCCAAGAGAGTTGGTATTTTACCCCAGACATAATAGAGAGTGTTAGGATTTTTACTGAGTGAATCTCTAACCTGAGAATGCTCAGTGCCACACAAAGCAGGCCTAGAGCAGGAGTGCCAGTAATCAAGTAATTTAATTAGTCATTTTCAGAGTGAGGAATGTTCTCCTAGCTGAAGTAAAAGTGCAGGTTGTGGACTTAAGTCACAAGAGGGGAAGAAGGGGAAAGGAGGATTCCAAACAATCATTCAGTGGTTTCCCACCAGAAACCCATAAATCCCACAATACAACAACTCTGGAGTGAAGTTTTTGGGGGTTGTGGCCGCCTCCTCTTGAGTACAGACCCAGAGTTTTGTGGTCAGAATGGGTTCTAAAATCTTTGATTCACTTCACTTAACATCCAGTGCTTGTAAGCCTGGTCAGTTTTGATTAATCAGTCCAAGCTGAATTGTGAGCTCTGACTCCCAAGCCAGACAGGCAGCTCTTGAGGAAACTAAATTAATAATATATTTATTACACATATCATATCGATTAATATGGAAATTATAAATTCCTTTCTCAGGAGCCACTGAACATTTTGAAGCTGGGAAGTGACATGGCCAGACCTATGTCATAAGGAGGTTATTTTGGCAGCTGTTGGGGTTGGGGGTGAGGGGAGGATGAGTTAAAGGGGGGAGGGGATGAAAATGGAAATTCTAGACAGGAAGAAGTCTCTTCATTGCTTCCTTAGTCCTTGGCCTTTCATTACCAAGACTGGAACTTTTTATATGGAAGCCTCACAGGAGATCCTTGAACATATTTTGAATGCCTTTCCTCTACCAAACCACTGCCCTTGACCCCAAACTCGGTGGGTGCCTGCCTCTCAGCTTTGCCTTGCTTGGAGGAAGGAACACAGGGAAGAAGGTTTGGCTTCTTTATTTGGCTTTGGTTGCACCTACCTTGAGCATTTGAATCTAATGGGTACTTGCCTCAAACATGAGCTTTGGAGAGGTGCTGAGAGCTTGTCAGAGATTGCCTGGTACAGAATAGTAACAATTGTGTTCAGATCAGAGATCCTATCTCAGACTATGCATCTGGAATGGGCCTTGAAGGTCATGGGATCAAGGTCCAAGAGTGAAGGTCAAAAGTAATTAACAACATACTCTAGGCCTAACACCTTAATCAGGTCAGAATATTTCTATTGGATCAACCAATCAAAGGCTCTGTTGGCTTTAAAGAAAATAACAAGTCACTTTGGAATCTAGCATTTGAATGTCTGACAGTTCCTAGGAAAGAACAGCTCCATCCAAGCCCCTGAGGGGGGATTTTTTTGGAGGGGAAAGGGAAGTGTTTCCCTGTCCCTCCCTCCTTTTTGACAGGAAGACAGCTGTATGAACTTTGGAGGGTGAAAGGATTTGGACTTCTCAGCAGCATCCTAGCAGCTTCCAGGGGACCATCTCCAGTCGTCCTGATCTATATCTGGCCACTAGACCCAGATGGCTCCAGAGGAGAAAGTGAGGCTGGTGACTTTGCACAGCGGGCGGGGGGAGGGGGAGGACCCCGACTTAAATCCAGTCCACTTGCATGTCATGGCATCTCCCTGATGTCACGGTCCTCTTCAAGAATGAAGGACAAACAATAGCAGCCACTAGCTGAAGTATCTGCTTTGGGCCCTAAGGACAAATGTGACTGAGGAAAAACAGCTGAAGGACTTTATGAGGAACCTGGCAGAAAGCGACACTATGGTCAATGGGAGCTTTGGGAGAGCCCGAGGAAGGGGAGAATAGCACTTCAAGGATTTGTGAGTTATCTCTTTGAATGTGTGATCTCCAAGCATGAGCCCACATTCCTCTGGATTCTGTATGTGCTTATAGTGGAGCACACCCCAGGCTTGGGGGCATTTTTGGTATCCCCCTAGTAAATGCTCACTTCTCACAAATTGAGCCTTGCTGACTAATTGATATCAGCTGATAATCATTGGGGAAGTACAGTGTTGGGGACTCAGGAATTGATAATATTTAGAAACCACCCCTACCCCCTGGGGAGCCCTAGGACCCTAATGAAGAGACAAGAAGTAGCTGCCTTTGAGGACCCAGCTGGTGGGTGGGAGGAGGGGCTGGGAGAGAGCCCCAGAGTCAGGGGCTAGAAGAGCATCGAAGACCCAGAAGGAACCTTAGAGTTCCCCTAGTCTTGTTCCTTGTTGGACAGACAAAGCAGCAGAAACCCACGGAGAGAAGATTGCTTCCCCAAGACCACATGAGTGGGGGATCCAGGATTTCAGACTCTGAGTTCAGCCCTCCTTCTGCTCTCTTCTGGTCCAAACCCTTATTTGACAGATAGGAAAACTGAGACCCCTCAAGCAGAGATGATTTGCCCAATGTCATGCCACAAGTTATGGGCAGAGGCAGGGTTTAAACCCAGGTTTTCTGGCTCCAAATTCAACACTCTCTTCATGGTCCTATTGCCTGATCGCTGGCTTGGTATTTGCCAGGTTATTTCTGATTTCTTTCTTGAGGATTCTTTTCAATAAGGCAGGATTCAAAAGCTCCTAGTTAAAAAAAAACCCAACACAATTCTTAATGGATAAGTATAAGTCGCTGATACATACCTAAGTCTAGGAGGAAGAGGGCCCTTCTGGAATGATCACAGAGGCATCTCTCCAGCCACCAGTCTACCTCTGCCCCTAGGCTGTCTGCTTAGGCTTGGCAGCTATTTTCAAGATTTATTCTTTTTGCTTGAGGGTGGGGGAGATGCCAAGCCTTCTGGGGACCCCTTTCCTCTTGCCTGCTACAAATCCCCTATCCTGGCTGGCATAGTAGCGGGGGTCCCTTCCTTGAGGCAGGTGGCTGAGTTTTTCTATCCCAAAGGGGTTTGCTGTTTGCTGGCTGCTGCTGAGTTTTGGGTATGCAGATAATTAATGCCAAGAAAGCTTTAAGTTAAGAGTTCAGAGGAGTCCATGGGTACCAGTCAGACCTCAAGAATGCAGACCATTATCTATTCATTGTCTGAATAAAAAGTCTTGTGACATAGCTTCCCATGTTATATCCCACATAATCCCCTGCCTGGAGTTCTTCTTCAGCTCAATTTCCTTTTTTCTGACAGGGTCATAGAATTGGGGATTCAAGATTCAGAACAGAAAGGAACCTCTGAAGTCTTCTAGTCTGACTCCTTTTACAGAGGAGGAAAGTGAACCCTTGGAAGGTTCAGGGGCTCTCAGAGCTCCTGGCCCATAAGGATGGTTTTACTCACTGAACTTGTCTCCCCAGGGCCTAGCCCCAAATGAGTGCTTAATAAATCCTTGTTCATTGATTGCTCAGGGTCACACAGGAAGTAAGTGTCAGAGGCAGGATTTGAACCCAGGTCTACTGAGAGCAAACTCAGTATTCTCTCCATTGTACCATGTATCTGATATAAAAGAACCAGGGGATATCAGATCATTGATCAGAACCTAGAAAGGGCCTTTGAGACCCTCTTGTCCATGATCTTCATTTTATAGGTATGAAAAGTGAGACCCACAAGAGAGGAGCTGGCTTGTCCAACAGAACTAGCATTTGAACCCAGGTTCTGACTTCAGACCCCATCCCTTACTGCTCCTCCCAGACCTACTTTAAATAAGAAATACAGGGCATTATTTGAGGCTTCCAGAAGGCTCCAACTCTTCCTCAAATAGCATTCAAAGACTTCCTCCAGCAGAATGGGCCTCAAATCCACCAATGAAGTAGGAGGATGTCTACTCCAAGCATGTGAAAACTTCCCCTGGTGGAATGGGCAGATGTGTTCCAATGACCATAGAGGTGGCTGAAACACCTCTATGGAACACCTAGAGCTTGGTCAGTCATTGAGAATGTGAAGGTCATCCACTGCATGCCTTGCCTGTGACTTTTCTCATGCCACAAGACTCCGATGGCTCGGGAGGAGAGAGTGAGGCTGATAAGTTTGTGCAACTCTGCTTCATTTAAATCTAATTCATGAACCAGTCAAGACATCACCCATCACATTGTGATGTCATCAGTCCTCTTCAAAAATAAAGGATGAACAATATTCCTCTCTGGTCACTGGTGATATAGCCATTAAGACAGGGCCAAAGAGAGAACTCCAGTGGCGGTCCAGTAGAGAATTTTTCCATGATATGTTGATAATCAACTGCTTGAGCAGGGATGGGCTGAAGCTCCAGCACGCTTGCTGGCCCCTTCTGCTGAGATAGGCCCTAGAGCTTGGTTCCCTGGTTCTACTGAAGGTAGACTGTAGGCTGTAAGGGTTGTAGGAAGCTCTTCTGAGCCTACCACTTGGTCCTCTGCTGGTTCTTCCTTGGACTTGGGTTGGGGGGTGACATGAGGGTATGGATTTCTCTCCTCTTCCTTTCTCCCGAGGAGTAATGGGGGCTACAAGCACATGGCAGTGGGAACCTAGATTTACTTAGGGGAGTCTGAGACAGGGGAAGGGGAAGGGAACAAGCATTTATTAAGCACCTACTATATGCCAGGCACTGTGCTAAGCACTTTACAGATATTATCTTCTTTCATTTTCACAACAGCGCTGTGAGGAAGTATTATTATGGTCCATAGAACCCAAGCAGATACAGGTCGAGTAACTTTCTCAGGGTCATACAGCTGGTAAGTGCTTAAGGCTGAATCTGAACTCAGGTCTTCCTGGCTCCAGCCCCAGAGCTCTATCGGTGGGGCCACCTACCTGTGGGAGGAAGCTCATGGTTCATCTAATCCATTTCATTTTACAGATGAGGTACAGTGGATTGACCCCAGGCTCTGGAGGCAGAGGACAGCACCCCTGCCCTTTTTATTTATGTGACCTTGGGCAATGACTTACCTCCCTTAGCCAGTTTCCTCATTTGTAAAACCAAGGGGCTGATGAGGTTAATTTAAGTTCTAAACTCTAGGAACCCATTCTCTAAAGGATACTGAGGGACAGTGATATGCTGGAGGGGAGCATGCAATTTGTAATATGGCCACCAGATGGCGCTGCCAACTAGTCTAAATCTCTTGTCTGGCATCGTGTGATGGGAAAGGTCCCAGGTCTCTGACTCTTACAGCTTAATACAGCTTGGCCAACAGAAGAAGTATCTATATAATCAGAGGAGGAGCATAGGTTAAGCAGAAGCTTGCAAGGGAGTTTGCTGCAGTGAATAGTATTGTAATCGTGTAGTAGGAAGGCCGAATTTATGATCTCAAATATAATCATGTATATGTTTGAATGGTCTGAAATCGCAAGGTATGAGAGATTCTCTAAGGAGAAAACAACAAGAAATTTATTTAGGCCCCACCGCAGCAAAAACTTGAACCAGCCTCCCCATTCCAACATCTTGACAAAAAGACTCCAGGCCCAGAAAGCCCATTTC